>OZ007573.1:227500-597500 GCA_963931925.1 Onchidella celtica
GTCGCTGACTGTTTGGCCCCCCCCCCCCCCATCCCTTTTTTTTCTTTTTTTTGCACGAGCACAAAATCTGTGATGTGAACAGTTCCTGTCGTGCGTGGGTCACTGTTGTCGGCTGATTTAAACCCGAAACTCAACTGTAGGGACATTCCACGTAATATATTACCTTAGAGCCATTTTTCAAACCATTCCTGGGGGAAAAAAAATAACGGTTGTATTGTGAAAGGTAGTAATTAAATTAATAATTATGTTTGGTTAGCATTATTTTCCTTTTCTTTCTTAAAAAGTATTGTCTGACCGTCCAGTCCGTTACCGTGGAATGTCCTTAGGCTTGAGCCAAAGTTTCCTCGATACACCGTGCTCGGGACTAAAATTAGAACACGGGAATACCATGGCAATTTGCAGACGGGGTAGAAAGTGACGGGCGGCGCAGTGGTTGGGGGGGGGGGGTGGTCCGCGAGAGGCACGGCTTTAAAGTTTGTGAATGTTATTATGTTGCAATAAACAAGACATGCTTGCCATCTATAATTAATTCAACAAAGAACCACAGAAAACCCGGCAACTGTCAGATGTCATAGGTTTTGAGTATATTCGTCACTGCTCTCCAATAGTAGCATATATGTCAGACTTCTGCCAGAAGGCAACCCGCGGTTCATTAAGTATGAGGGCCATCAGATAATATTATAGAAAAAGAATCGCGCGAATAGGAAATTGTAAAACTCCACTAAAAATCATAAAGGCGAATGTTAGCTGATGGACTGGAAAAGAAACCGTTTTTTCTTAAAATCTCAAAGTGTCAAAAATGTCTTATGCCATTGGCAGGGGCAGAGTTCTTACATGTGCGGATGATGCACTGTTACATACATCAGGCACAGAACGAAACGCCATGGTGGACGTTATGGGAGAAGCATTGAAGGAGGTTGACTCATGGTGTGAAGAGCACAATGCTGTGGTAAACCCTACTAAAGCAGCAGCACTTTGGTGCTCACTAGACAATCACGTAGTGCAGAAAAGCCTTGAACCAGTGAGAATGGGAGGCGAAGATGTCGAGCGTGTAACGGAACTTAAATACCTTGGGATAAAGTTTGACAGAACCCTCTGTTTTAAAGAGCACGTGAACCACATAGTGAAGCGCTGTGCAAGTGGACTGGCTGCAGTAAAGACAATGGCCGCCCTCGGATTAGAACAGCGCCAATTGCTTATTCTTTTCAAAGCCACAGTGCTATCAGTCATCGTCTATGGTCTGGGCATCGTCACAATTTCCAAGACATAGTTGATGAAATTGGAAAAGATTCAAAACACTGAAATGAGAATCATCCTTGGATGCACCCGTGACACCCCGATAGCAGCAATGAGATACATCCTCGGGCTCCCCAGTATTGAACAAAGGCACAGACTAGCCCAGGTTAAGGCAATGTTCAGAGTGGCGAAAGACCAAAAACATCTGTTGCATGACCAGCTGAACGTCAGGAAAGGTAGCAGAATAAAGCGAGGCAGATCGTGGTTGGCGGAAGCTGAGGCCACTGTACAAAAAGTGTGTGAACTTGACAATGTGCGAAGGGGTGAGGAGTATGTGAAAGTGGACGTAAAGATGGCCGGCAAGTACACTAGAGTGGTCATCACCATGGGCCGAGAATGCCGTGAGAGGGCTGCATGTGCTGTTAATGCGGACGTGCTGGAACTGGTGCACGAGAACAGCAGGACAGGAGATGAGGTGGTGTATACAGATGGATCAGTCCCTAGAGGAGAAAGATCTGGATGGGGTTACACGGTCAGCGTTGATGGCAGGACAGTGGCAGAAGATGGAGCTGCATATCAAGTCACAACATCTAGTATGAAAATGGAGGAGGTAGCCGCTGAAAACGCACTTGCATGGTTACAGAGGAGTACCCACACATGTGCCGTCATTGTGACAGATTCCCAGAGCATGCTCAAGAAAATAGAGACAGGATACCTCAAACCTGAATGGGTGCAGTATCTGCACGGCAGTAAACTGAAAATGCTGACTTGGATCTTCTCCCCTGGACACGCTGGAGTATCTGGAAATGAGAGAGCGGATAAGCTTGCTGGTGAGGCCCCAATGCAAGGCTTTCTTAGTCTCGCGGAAAACGAAAATCTCGCAGCTTTGAGAGAAACAGCACCACAAGAAAACGGGGACACCATCGAACGTATAAAACTGTTTGGGCATCAGAGAGGCTGTGGAGTCAAGAGCCAGTTGTGTGGTACTGCAAGACGACTGTTCAATCAACATCTTACTGGAGTTGTTAGTGAGAAGACCTTGTCCGACGTGATGGCGCGGAGAGCTGAGCATGTATGGGTGTGTCCCGAATGCGAGGAAGCTGGTTCTACACCAAAGTAACCAAAGGAAGCCTCGAGTGGTACGGTGACGTACTAGTCTAGAAAAGAATTGTCAAAAGGCTTCATTTTAAGGAGTTCGTGGTCATCGTAAATCTAAAAGCAACCACCTGTTTTATGCGATAGTACATAGGTCCCCGATCATATTCCAGCTGGAGGTCACTTCATTTGGGGTGCAGGGTCACACAAGGGGTCAATGAGTGCACAAGAGGTCAAATTCTACTAATTTTTAAAAGTTACCTCAAAAGATGCCAAAAGACAAACTGCATTACATATACAAATTTCATTGTTGTTATCTTAAAATTGTCATTTATACAGATTTTTAAAAAACGTAATTTTATTGATTTATATAGTGAAAAAGTGAAGGTTTTTGTCACCTCTTCTTGAAAGTTAGAAAATATCGGTACTGAGCCCTTTATTATGAGTATTCTTTACCTAAAACGCCTGATTTTGTCTAAGGTTGCTTATTAAATCTCAGCATAAGTAAATATTAGTTTGACATTTAAAGAGTATATTAGGGTTATTTTAATATAAGAAAATTTATTATATTACATATACCACATGGTAGGCTGCGCATAAATATTTGCTTGAACTCAGGGTTTCTGATCTTTCCCACTGACAAGTCTGTCACACTTCATCCGTTATTCTGATAACTACTCTCACCATAAACAGTGCTATTTCAGGTAAGCATGGGCATACGTGACGTATAAGAGATCAAATATCTAAAAAATATAGGTACATGTCAAATGTGATGACATTGTTTCTTTGCCCTAGTCTTTCCGCCACTGCCTTGCACTGCCACATAGCCGTCCACACAGTGTCATATTCTGTTACTGGTTCTGGTACATGTATTATCGGCATGTATCCAAAGGTCGTAACGTTATGTTTTGTCGATGAAGTTTATGAGTTAAAAGCAGTCCAAAATGGAACATTTTGACACTGTGTTGGAGAGTATGCTCTACTGATCACCCAAGCTAGATCTTTAGAGTTGAGAGCATGTGTATCCTCGGGTATCATCTCTTTATTATCGGGGATTCTTGAAAAGTCTGCCTTTGGTCGTTGGCTTGGGTGTAATGAAGAAACTAGCTTATTGAAATTGGCTGGTATTTCAGTAACGACTCTTGAGCTGCTTATTTCAGACTGTCCGTGGTTGACAGAAGCAGAAGGGCCTCCCTGGAATGCTGCTAATTGGGTGCCGTGAAATGTCCCTTTCCCGTCAATGGTTTCTTCCAGAATAACAATAAATATTGTTTCCAACAAACTGAACAAATCAAGACGGGCATAAGTTTTCCGGAATAAAGTGAAATCGTTGTTGCAGTATCTGTTTATTTGATTCTGTGCGATGCTTGTGTCAGTTTGGTTCACTTTATCATAACTAACAGAATGGCCACTGCGATGTAGGAGCTGGATAAATGATTTAGAACGAATTGCTTGATGCACTGTGAGGCCAAGCCCTATATGTTTCGGTGTTAGCTTCCGACCTTTTGACGCTGCAAAGACGATGTCTTGGGCAATACTAAGTAATCTTGTGTTGTGTAACTCACTGGTTTTCTCTAGATTTTCTGTTGGCCCAAAAAATATTACATGTAGTTCCAAAAAGTAGATACAAGCTATCTGGAATAACTTGACGGGCGTGTGTATTATCTATGCCTTCATAAGAGTGGTGTCCTTTTTGTTTTTTATGTCTTCTCGTACAGCTGCAGCAACATGGTAAATTTGTGTCAGCAAATGTTTCTTCTGCATTTGTGAAACTAGATATAATCGTGGGGCAAACTTGCTCTATCTCTTCAAATGAGCGTTGAACCTTGCACTAAAAAATATATTCTACTCTTGTTTGTTGTATTTTCATTTAAAGTGATCCCCTGGGCGTAAGAAACTGCCGAATATATTTGGCTAAAGGTTGGCAGCACGTAATTATGTATACGCCATTTTGTCCCCAAGTTTATTTAGATAACTAGATGCAGTTCCCGGCATTATCCGGGATAAACCTGTGAATCCACCATTCTCTCTCTGCCATTTTTTTTTTGTGTGTGTGGTCTAGAAAGCTTCCCATATTCTATAGCCTTACTACAGATTTCAGGCGCACCAGAGCACTACGCACTCATTTCTGACAGGGAAATAGCGTGCACCGAATTGAACGCGTAATAATACATCGTTTCCGGTGCGGTGAGCTTACTACAGGGAGCCAAAACAAAGATCATTGTACTTCACGTTTTTACTTTTGATTTAAAAATACCTGAAACTTGAATCAACACAATCTGTCGATACAAAAGCGATTGGGCTGGATTAGTTGGCACTTAAGAAAATTAGTTTTGTAATTTTTGAAACTGTCACTTAGGCTGTAGAGTCGAGCAAAAAAAAGGGGCGAAATTGCACCACAATGCATTACTCCCGCCACTATTTTTTTAAAATAATATATATTATAATATAAGATATAGCTCAATTTTAACTGGGGCGAGGTAAGAAAATATTCATTACTTTCTTGCTTTTCTACCAAAAAGCTTTGATATTCTACACACTTACTCTCAAATACACAGACCAGGAATTGAAAGCGTCAAATGTATTATTTGTTCATTATTGTGCATGTCATGGGTCCAGAAATCCGTACACATTAGAAAATCTGAAAATTTCCAATAAATCATTTCGGATCCATGTTTATAGTGACTAATATGTTACTATATACATGTTTTTTACCACAGATGTACTACAAGGATGCTTGGCCCCCCTACTACACTAATATAAGCTCTTCTTCACTGCAATCATTTTCAGCTTCTCTTGCTTTCACGTCCAAAGCTATAATAGCGGAGCTGTCTGGAACGGAAGGGAAAACCAGCACCGACTCCGTTTGGCCTAGAGGCCTTACAAAATTGATGCCACTTTTGTAATGGTCCGACAGCTTTTTCTTCAAAAGATGCGTTGTTAATGGGGTTTCTTGACCCCTTTTCCTTGCATGATGGTTCAAACGAGAAAGAAGACCCGTTAAGGTGTAAATTATATGCCCATCTTCAAACCTGATATCTATTTCTTGAACTAAATCAAGAAAGGCGCCGTCTTTGTTTTCCTCATTATTTGTTCCGCTTAAACCACTTTGTTTTGTTACTTTCGCAAAGCACTTTAAATGGTACTTTGCTTCCTAGGCTATCAGGTCAAGTCCCGCTGTTCTGCACCTTAATACTTCATTCCTTTCGACAGATGTTCAAATTTTGTGTTCAGCATTCGGTGTCAAGACTTTGTGGAGTGGTTGATTATGCTTCGTCCTCACTTAGCAGAAAATACATTTCCCCCAATCCACCATTGGAACCGTTGTGTTGTGTTGTGTTGTGTTGTGATGTGTTGTGTTGTGTTGTGTTGTGTTGTGTTGTGTTGTGTTGTGTTGTGTTGTGTTGTGTTGTGTTGTGTTCTGGAAATGGACATGGTGAAGGAAGTGGACGATGTTGCATCCGATGGTTTTTTAAGAGATTGCTCTCTTATCTGCTCCTTTTCTAGCTTCTTTCTCAGTCTTTCTTTGTTCGCATTGCTACAAAATGCAGCATAGCACGATTTTGAAAGCCACATTGGTTGTTTTGTTGGCAAAGTCGTGTATGTCGTGTTCAAGTCTTTCGAGGGTTTCTCCATAATGTATGTCCTTATAAAGCACTCGCTGGTGAAAAGCTGATCGCACCCGCAAAATACCAATTCTGTAATTCCAGACGTAAGAGCCTTGTCTTTTACTTGACAAAACAAGCATGCAGCCCATATTGTTTTAGAAGCGTATTTTCTTTTCAGTGACAAAGTAACTACAGGAGCTGGACCCTATTCTTCCATTCTGCACTGGTTTCAGGCCGACGTCTTCAGACTACAAATAATAATGATAATAACTGCGATTCATTGGCGACTTGCAAAAGACAGGAATTCTCTTTATACCTGTTGTCAACCCTTTCTTAAATTTCTTAACTTGTTTTTCTGCCCGCCCCCCCCCCCCCCAAATCATTAATTTTGTTTCCTTTCCAATGCGGGGATGCGGGTTTCCATAGTTTTGCTCGACTACAATCCCGAAAAAATGACTCCGAAATAACGAATGCGCGCAGATTTTTTTTTTAAATCTGAGGGCATGCATTGTTTTAAACTTTACGATGAGTTCAGGAAATATATTATTTGATGTTTATGAAACACAAAAATATGTTGTTTTTTTTTCAAGATTTTAAAAACTCAGATCTAATGCTCAAAGTGTTTTCTCCTATTCGCTGTTTCCTCGTAGTTCCCCGGGCGGTAGGATTTGAAATGCTTCCACCGTCGTCTCGCCGCGTCATAGAGCTATGTCAAGGATACGCCGACTTCGCCGACAAGTATGGAACTCGGCAAGGGCCAGAATTATTTTTGCCTTGGGGGTATCTTTCATGCTCCCCCGCCAAGCCCTGCGCCCAGAAAAGTTACCTCCACCCCAGGGGTGTTCTAAAACCACTAAGGACCATATTCCACCTGGTGGTTGCTTTTAGATTTGAGATGACCACGAACACATAAAGAAAAAAAAGATAACATCTCGACTATACGTAGCACTGTCTCCGACATCTATGTCGTATACAAACACAAGAAAACCTCTTCGCTATCAATCTCTCTTCAAGTGCCGGATCTGGAACAGATATCGACGATCATGGTTCGCCACTCATTCCTCCGCTCGGATGTGCTCAAAAGCTCATATTGTCCTGGTTTTTCCCTGACACCCATCTGTTCAAACTCTCTAAACATTTTTATTCTTTGTCTACCTCTGCTTTTCCCCCCTCCTCTATTTTTTAAGTTAGAGCAAAGTGTTCAGGACCTTTGTGTGGATTCAGGTGTCCCATGAACTGCAATGTCTTCTCCTAACTGTTTTTATTAGTGATCGCTACCTGTTGGTATCTTTCATCACCATTTCATTCCATTTCCTTTCCTTCCATGAAATATTTAAGTCTCCTTAAACACCACATTTCCATTGCCTCTTGCTTGTTTTCCATGTCCTTAGATAATGTCCAGCATTCACATCCGTACAGGAGGGTTGACCACACATAGCTCTTCAAAACCCTCGTTTTTGTTGACATTGAGATGTTTCTGTTCTTTAGGATTGAGCTCATTTTATTAAAACTATCTTTAGCCATCGCAATTCTTTTTTATATTTCTGTTGTAGATTTTCCATTGGATGTCATTGTATATCCTAAATATTTAAACTTTTGAACTTGTTTAATCGTCTCACCTTTACTTATGAGATTACAGATAGGGTTTACTGCCTGTTTAGATATTGTCATGAATTCTGTTTTCCTGATATTTCAGGATGACCCCTTGCTTTCACTTTCAGTCACCACAGTATCCATAAGCAATCTGAACCTGCCATTAAGACGGTG
Organism: Onchidella celtica; assembly: GCA_963931925.1. Taxonomy (NCBI): domain Eukaryota; kingdom Metazoa; phylum Mollusca; class Gastropoda; order Systellommatophora; family Onchidiidae; genus Onchidella; species Onchidella celtica. The sequence goes on from OZ007573.1 coordinate 235,207, forward strand.
TCGTCAGCATCTATACATATATATTTGTGGACTTGAGATTTTTCGTTGCAAAAGGCTTCTGAACCACTCAACACTCAGACTTCAAATTTTATATGGGGCATCAGAAAGGATGTAAGGGTGCACAGTTTTTAATAGAAGTCTCAAAATGGTGTAGTTTTTTTTATTGGAAATTTATTGTTTCGCCATGATTTAGATCTATTTCGAGTCATGGTTCGCCATTTTAAGGTTTCGTTATCACTTCCTGCGATGTGTCCACTATCAAACACACTAAACCGTGCGCAAATCATGCTGTTGTATGGGATGCGCAGTGTGTCAACACACAAAGGCAGAGCAGTAAGATTTATTTAAAAACCAAGCAAACAAAATAAAATAAACAAATAGTAACAGGCCAGATGAAGCAGTGTCTCGTGATTCACAAAGTTATCATGTGGATTATTTATCTACATGTCTGAGGAAAAACTGATTCACATCTTTATATAAGCCAGTGGTGTGATTTGCTAAAACATTTAGGTCAAATTGGAACTGGGAACAAAGTAAATTTGAAATGCTGGAAATTTTAAAAATCTGAAATTTATAAGTTATAATTGATTAATGTAACATAGAAAGGTGTGGGAATGTAGCTGTGGTACAAGACTAAGAAGTAAATTTTAAAATTAACAAGCTGAACAATGTCCTGATCAGTCATTATGGTTTTCTGACAGGTTAAGATATGCCACATGTACATGTTTAGGTTACTGAATGTTTACACTTTAATTTCTGTTAGTGTTGTGATAACTTCCATTGGTTCAGATGTGAATTCTCGCGGGTTACGACAGGTTATGCAGATGTTGTCATAAAGGATAGAGATGTTGAATAGGCTGTGCATTATGTTCGTTTAGACTAGCAGTAGCATTTCTTCTGTGATATATTTTCTAAGATTTGCTGTATAGAGAATTGTTTTTAACTCTCATTTAAGATCATGGTGCTCAGGTTTTATGTGTCGCTAGATGAGGATTTTATAGTCTTGGTTTTTACAGTTGGCCGGTTTTGCTTTTACAGTTTTTCTGGAATAGAGGATGGTCAGTGCCATGCTTTGAAGTTGTTTGTAGGAGGAGAGAATAATTCGTTTCTAGCAGTGCTCAATGGTAATTCTTCTTGTAAATTTCTGTACATAAGGGTTGAATGTGTCTTTTTGAGAAGTTTGAGGCAAAAGTTGTCATAATGGTATTGATGTTGGTTCTTTGACCTGCCAGTTCCATTTAGTTTGTTCATATGGATTATGGAGTTTGACAAGTTGGAATTTAATTCTGTTGGAGTTTGACACATAGATTTTTGTGTCCAGCCGTTCACTGATTCAGATGTTGGCAAGTGATTAGAGAATGGTTAAAAATGGTAAGTTTTCTTTCACCTGACCAATGGAGTGTACACTGTAAACTATGAATGCAATAACGATAATGCTAAAATTGACGGACAAGTACAGAATATCCATTGTTTATCCTGCCATGGAAATTATTAAGGCTGCAAAAAAGGGCTAATGATAGACATGAGCACTTTAAAGGGATGGATTAGACTTTCAAATCCAAGACAGGGGAATGGAGATGCTACATTGCACAGAACCTCTAAGAACAGAAAAACCAGGATGTTGCAGAACACGTACATCCATAACTGACAGGCAATTTAAAAAAAAAAAATTTTCAAAATCATAATTGATCTAATCGTATCTGATGAGGACAATATATTTCATTTCTAAGGGGAGATTAAAACCTGAAAATCCTGGAATAAAACTTTTTCCTGACACGTGTTAGAGCTGGCATAGCCCAAATGTTAATTATTTTCATTGAAATTTTTTGGTCCTGATGATTTATCTTTTATTTCATTTTTGTTTTAAATTTCCATCTGATTCACAGAGATAGTTTGTGCTGGAGATGAAACTGAGTTACAAAATGGAATTGTTCTCCCTTGGTGTGAGATTAAATGCTCAAAGCAGAGAAAATTGACACCTCGCATAAATTTGGTTGTGAAATGACTATAAGAGACAATGTGTGAAATCGGAGAGCAAGATCTCAACCCAGTATCAATGCCTAAATGTTGACATATGCAGGCCATTAGATATTTCTTATCAAAATTCTTTGCAGGCATTAACCTAAGAAGATAAATACAGGACCCGGGTAAAAAAAAAAAATTGTACTGAATATAATGATGAAATATAGTGGGTTTGTTTGTATTTTTTTTTTTTTAGGTTGATTGATCTTGAATTGATAAAACTTTTTTCTTTTTTAATGGGGTGTAATAGAGAAAGCGGGGGGGGGGGGGGGGGGGGGGAGACGCCAAGCGTCTGAGCTGCCCTAATAGGTGACGTAAATTTCTGTAAATTTCTGTTTCACAATGTCGACACAATTGGGATGCCTAATATAATCAGGAAAATTACTTTCACAACCAAGTGGACTTTATAAAATTGAGTAATTCTTATGCATATGTTAAATAATACTGTAGTTTGTATGTGATGTTTTCTGTGTGACTGATATATGTGATTAATGTACTGTGTGTCGTTGATGAGTGTGATTGATGTGTAACAAGATGGCTGTTAGGGTGGGGATGAAGGTGTAGATATGGTGTAGATGAACCATTGATGGGGGTTTCACTCTTGTTACTGCGGCTGGTTAGGCCGCAACATTCACTCGGTTCGTGCCAGGGCGGTAAAACTGCGCACACTGTCAAAGAAGAATATAAGTCTATTGTAGGGCACAAAAGACGTTTATTCAATAACACACGCACCTGCTCTCGACTGGGGGAAGAGACGCAGTCGTGTAACAGTATACCAATTAACAACAAAACAAATAATATACATGTAATGTCACATGGCATAGTTAACACGACTAGCATAATAATAATACATGTAAATAAATCAAGAGTGAAGATAATAAACTAAACATATTAGAGAGAGAGGAGAGAGAGAGAGAGAGAGAGAGAGAGAGATCAATATTATCTAAAGACTTCTAAACATTCAGTACGCACTAATATCGTGGTCGTCGATATAACATAACATTTGTGAGCAAACACTCTGCTCGGTTAGGCTAATAGTATACGGCATTTCAGCAGGCTACATGTATCTAAAACAATATAAACAGCATAACCACAGAACTCTTTCATAACTTCCAGAGTCTAATATACTTATGAGGAAAATACATCTATTGCTTACAGAGTTACACTCATCGTAAATATCTGATAGCATCTGATATTATCATCTTAAAATCAGCAAGAACAGTATTATAAGTATTAAAGAGCACGTACCTGTCAAAGAAGAATATAAGTCTATTGTAGGGCACAAAAGACGTTTATTCAATAACACACACACACCTGCTCTCGACTGGGGGAAGAGACGCAGTGCTTGGGGCTTGACAGGCCAGGGGTTTTATACGATTCTTTCCCATCCTCCCACGGTCTTGGGGGCGGGTCAGTCTAACTGTCGCTCACAGTTAAGCACTGTGATTGGAACACGCTCCTACGCTCCTTTAAGACAAAATACTGAATCCCAAAATACCACATACCACATACTCCCCCCTGGACACAAAAAATCGTCCCGATTTTTGCTCAGAATGGAATAAACAAGAAGGAAATAAGAACAAAACCACCTAACTGAAACCTTAAGACACATCTGAGGTCTCGGACAAGTCAACTGGAATCATGCATACCATTAATGTCTACGGAATTTACGGAAAATAAAAGAGTCCCGAACTTTATCTCTTAAAGTTCTTAATTGTTGTGAAATAACGAAGTCACCAGATGTCATCCATCTTGGCCTTAGTCGTCGTCTAGGCGACCGAATTTCTACCGGAGTCTCACTGGACTCAGAATCTGCCACAGAACTAATGTCGTGGTTGGATGACAGATGGTCATCAGTGCCTGACATTCGTACTGCGTTTGTCTCTAAGTCTGACCGTTCGATAACGCAAATACTTTGCTCTGAATCTGAAGGAGAAGATTCATGTCGCTCTCGCAAATTCGCGACGGACCTATTGCATTTTCGTGGGGCGCGACTTAAAACAGTCACCTTATCATTATCAGGTTGCTCGCCAACCTCTCTCGGTGTGAAGGGCAGCAACAAATTTCGGTGTAATGTCTTTTTAGGACCTTGGCCGTCAGCCTTTTGCACGACATATACAGGAATGTCTAAATTAGGTCTTTTCAATACTACATAAACATCGGAATGCCATCTATCTGCTAGTTTATGTTTCCCAGTGAAAGCAAGTCTTCGAACCAGAACTTGATCACCTGGTTGAATAGCAGCTCCCTGAATCTTTCTGTCATAACACTGTTTCTGCGAGTGCTTTGCTTTTTCGGAGGCTTTAAGAGCTGATCTATAAGCGTAGTCCAGACGCTCCTGGATATTTTTCACATAATCAGGATAGGATTTAGATGGTACCGGCATCGACTGTTCTAACAAACCAAATTCAAGATCAATCGGAAGTTTGGGTTCGCGACCGAACATATGAAAATACGGTGAATAGCCTGTGGAAGCATGTCGGGTACAGTTGTAAGCGTGCGTCATTTGAGGTACAAAAGCTTTCCAATTTGCTTTGTGTTCATCAGGCAAAGTGCCGAGCATGTTCAGCAGTGTGCGATTGAAACGCTCAGTCTGACCATTGCCTTGGGCATGGTAAGGTGTTGTTCTGGACTTCTTAATACCTGTGATCTGACATAGAGATTGAATGACTCCGCTTTCAAAGGCTCGTCCTTGATCTCAATGAAGTCTAGCGGGTAGACCGTAATGAACAATAAAATTATCAAACAAGACTTTCGCAGTTGTTTGTGCTGTTTGATTACGCGTCGGTATGGCTTGTGCATATTTACTGAAATGATCAGTGATGACAAGTACATTTTCTATCCCTCCTGAGCAAGGTTCAAGAGACAGATAATCAATGCAAACTAATTCCATGGGCTGACTTGTCGTAATGCTTACGAGAGGAGCCCGCTGATGTGTATCTGCCTTCCTGCAGACACAGCGTTTACACGAAGCAATATATCTTTTCACGTCCTGTGACATGCCAGGCCAGAAGAATCGCCTACGTAAAAGATCCAAAGTCTTACCAATTCCAAGGTGTCCACAATCATCATGAACTCCCTTCAAAGCTTTCTGGCGGAAAGCCACAGGCAACACCAACTGGAAGATGGTATTATCATGTTCATGACATTGCCTATACAATACACCTTCTTTCATTTTCAGCTTACTTCCCTCTTTCAGAAGTTGCCTTGCACCCGTAGTGCACTTCGACTTTGATACGGACCCTTCTATGCACGGTATCACTTCATTAATATTTCTGTCATATTGCTGATCGTTGGCCCAGTCAATTTTTGTGTCAACCTGTTCAAACAAGGCTGAATTGTCAGGAATGTTATCAGCTTCCCTATCTTCTAAATTTGTGCCACTATCCAAAATATCACTCAAGGGTGTGTGAACAGTGGAACCCTGTAGGGCTGCTTGAATTACATTACTATGGACAGTGCATGGCCATTTAATCCGAGACAAACCATCCGCATCTCGATTACACTTTCCCGGTTTGTACTTCAATTCGAAATCAAATTCCGAGAGGTGCGCAACCCATCTGTGACCAATGGCATCAAGCTTAGCTGAAGTCATTACATAAGTCAGTGGGTTATTATCAGTATACACACAGAATTTGTTTCCATATAAATAATCATAAAATTTCTCAGTAATAGCCCATTTTAAGGCGAGAAATTCAAGTTTATGGGCAGGATAATTTCTCTCAGACTTAGAAAGACCTCTACTTGCAAACGCTATCACACGTTTCTTGCCATCCTGTTCCTGGTACAAAACAGCACCTATCGCCTCAGATGAAGCATCAGTGTGAAGAATGAAATCTTTAGAGTAATCGGCATAAGCTAGAACTGGTGCGTCAACTACAAGATCTTTTAACTGATCAAATGCCGCCTGTTGATCGTCCCTCCAAACTAGTTTAGTGCTGCCCCTCTTTCCCCCGACGTCCTGTAGGAGCCTATGAAGGGGTTTGGCAATAGAAGAAAAGTTTGGTACAAAACGACGATAAAAGCCTACAAATCCTAGAAAACTCTGGAGTTCTTTAAGTGTCTTTGGAACTGGCCATTTCTGCACGCATTCTATTTTTTCTGGGTCACAAGACACGCCGTCTTTGGAAACTACATGTCCAAGATATTTCAATTCACTCTGGAGAAATCTACATTTAGAAGGTTTTAGTTTAAGTCCCGTATCAGACAATTTTCTGAAAATCGTCTCCAACTTCTGAAGGTGCTCCTTAAAAGTTCTACTAAGTACAATGATATCATCTAAGTAAAGAAGACAGTCTTTGAGATTCGACACTCCCATACAAGTTTCCATACATCTCTGAAAAGTCGCAACCCCATTGGTAACGCCAAATGGTAAACGACAACATTCATAGAAACCTAAATTCCCAACCGTGAAAGCAGTTTTTGAAATATCTTCCTCCGCAACTTCAATCTGCCAATATCCGCTTTTTAAGTCAAGTGAAGAAAAATACTGGGATCCATGAAGCGCATCTAAGGTGTCTTCAATTCTTGGAATAGCATATGCATCCTTGACTGTTCTCGCGTTTAGCTTTCGGTAATCTATACATACTCGTAAACTTCCATCTGGTTTTCGAACTAGAACGCAGTTTGAACTAAACGAACTTTGTGACGGACGAATCACGCCTTGATCCAACATATCAGCTATCTCTTTCCTAACTTCTTCAATCATCGCATGGGGAATCTTTCTGTATCTATCTTTAAATGGAGTTTCATCTGTTAGCTTTATGTGGTGTTTCGTGATATTAGTTTTTCCCAAGTCCAAATGATGGTTCGAGAAGATATGGCTATATTTCTTTAAGAGTCGTTCCAACTGACGCGCCTCACTTTCAGTCACATTGGATGGTATGGTCCGTAACATCGCTTCGGTGACATCAGACACTTGTGGATATTCTGCAATCTGATTTGACTTTGTCTGAATCTGCGCCACTTGCACGGAACAAACATTAGTGCGCGTAGGAATAGTTAGCGTACGAGCTGACGTATTCCTAACTAGTACATTTACTTGACTAACTGATTTCATGGTTTTAAGATCAATCACCCCTGAGCTCACTCTGACGCCGCCAGGTAAATTATTGGTGAATTCTTCTAGTATGACTGTGATAGGGGCTGTCAGACTGACTCAGAGCCAGCATACATAAATTTCCCGCAATCATTTTCGACTCACCAGGTCGCAAAGTCTCTTGACTATTAGTACAAAGAAATCCAAGATTTCTATCACTCTTTACGGCTGACACATGGGACATCACCGCTACTACTACTACTACTATTTCCTGTTGCACCCACTGGTGCTTAGGGCAGCAACAAAGGATCTCCAGCCCTGTCTGTCCTGGGCCATCTTTGCGAGAGTTCCCCATGAGTGATTGAAGGATTTCATCTCTGCCTCGATTGTTCTCCGCCAGGTTGCCTTGGGTCTGCCTCGCTTGCGCCGTCCCTCCGGTGTCCACTGAAGTGCTGTTTTGGTTATAGAATTTGCTTCCTTTCGCAGCACGTGTCCAAGCCATCTCCATCGTCTCTTCGTGATGATGTTGGCTATTTCTTCTTGCTTGCATCGCCTTAGTAGTTCCTGATTAGAAATCTTGTTTGGCCAAAAGATGCGGAGAATCCTACGAAGACATGTGGTGTGGAAGGAAGACAACTTGGCGAGGTCACCTTCTGTCATTCGCCAACAATCTGATCCATACAGGAGTGTGGATAGGACACAGCTTTGGTACAGTCTGATCTTGGTGTTGATGCCGTATTGTGTCGATTTCCAGATGTTGCTCATACTTTGAAAGACAGCCCTTGCATTTCCCAGCCTACTTTGGATGTCCTCCTTTGTGCCACCCTCTGGTCTGATAATGCTACCAAGGTATTTAAATTTGTCCGTCGTGGTGAGGTTCTTGTCATCTACTTGCACTGGTGCTGGAGTGTCTACATTTAGGGTCATAATCTCTGTCTTCTTCTGGCTAATCCGAAGGCCTACTTTGCATCCAAAATTATGTAGTCTCTGGGACATCACCGCCCCCAGCGTTAATTCCCATGCGGATGGAAGAGAAACAGCTGGAGAACATAGTGGTACAAGCTCCTGCAGAATATTCATGCCAATTAGGGCGGGGACACGTTTGTTATATTGCGTGTCAGACACTACAAGGAAAAGCGCATTCAATGGTTTGGAACAAAACGGCAAAGACACATTAATCTCACAAACACCCTTATACTTTAAACTTTCCCCACCTGCCCCATAAATTTCCATGACAGAGGACAGGGGTTGAACGTCAATATTTCTGTTTACACAAAACGGATACGAAAGGCACGACACCATAGAACCAGTGTCCAGCAATGCCTTCGTACGAACATTATTCAGATTAACGAAGACCTCATTAGCGCGTCCAACTAAAGGCACAGGGCTTTGATTGTAACCGTCTAGGAGTCGCCCCGCCGTCCCAGACTCCGTTCGTTTAAAGGACACCGAGTTTGTTTATGGCCAGGCCTATTGCAACGATAGCATCTAGGTTCTGTAACATTAATTCTAGTCTGAGGTCGAGCGTTCATTTTCAACCCCTCTACTGCTTTTGCCAAACTACTCATCTGGCGCTCTAATGTAAGTACAGTATCACCGCCAGTCACCGGCCCCAGACTGTGGACGTTTGGCCTCGATGCCGTGACTGAGGTTTTATTTTTTACTTCCTCCACGCGGGCGGCAACTAACAATTTCTCAAAATCTAAATTTGAGTCGTATTTGTGCTTGATGGCCTGCTGCATGGTGAGATCTATCATACCATGGTAGAATCTCGACCTCAACATGTCGGCCGCACCCGCTGATGTCATCAGCGTTGGAGATTTTTGCGATATCTGGGCTACTAATGATTGAAGGCGCACAGCCCACGCTGTCACAGACTCCTCGTGTGTCTGTACAGCTGTTGCCACCTTTTGGAGGAGATCGGCCGATGGTACAACTACCAAAAGACAAAATACTATTCATGAAGTGCTAATTACTGCATCGCTGCACGGGAAGTCAGGAAACAGATAAATAGAGATAGCTGAAAATAACATAAGGGTTTAGGGTCGCGCAAAATGCTAAATGCATAAAGTAATGGCATTGAATAATACAATGAATATATAAAAATGCTATCAAAGGAAGCAAATTAATACAAATAAAAATTAGACAAGTTAAACAGCTGAGGCCACCGCAGATGAAATCCAAACGACAGGGGTGATCAGTCCCTCTCGTCCGTTGTTTCTGTGTAAAGAATGGTCTGAAATAGGCTAATATTCGTCCGAGATAACCTCTAGCAACAATTCACATATTAACACTAATAACAGGTAGTAACACAAACACAGACAGTTAAATTACTGACCACAACACTACAGTTCAACACAAAGTCACAACGTTGCAACACACGTTGGGGCCCATTCAGTGGCGAATCCCTGGGTGGGTCGTCAGTCTCGTAGTCTTCGCTGCAGCTCTCAGGCCAGCGCACCGGCGATACTCACACGTGGTCATTCCGGTCACGATGCCTCGTCATACAAGTCATAACACAGTCCCAAGCTGTGTCCTCTTTCAGCTTTCGATTGACAGTCAGTTACCGCCCCACGTTGGGCGCCATAAATTGTAACAAGATGGCTGTTAGGGTGGGGGTGAAGGTGTAGATATGGTGTAGATGAACCATTGATGGGGGTTTCACTCTTGTTACTGCGGCTGGTTAGGCCGCAACATTCACTCGGTTCGTGCCAGGGCGGTAAAACTGCGCACACTGTCAAAGAAGAATATAAGTCTATTGTAGGGCACACACACCTGCTCTCGACTGGGGGAAGAGACGCAGTCGTGTAACAGTATACCAATTAACTACAAAACAAATAATATACATGTAATGTCACATGGCATAGTTAACACGACTAGCATAATAATAATACATGTATATTAAAACGTAAATAAATCAAGAGTGAAGATAATAAACTAAACATATTAGAGAGAGAGGAGAGAGAGAGAGAGAGAGAGAGAGATCAATATTATCTAAAGACTTCTAAACATTCAGTACGCACTAATATCGTGGTCGTCGATATAACATAACATTTGTGAGCAAACACTCTGCTCGGTTAGGCTAATAGTATACGGCATTTCAGCAGGCTACATGTATCTAAAACAATATAAACAGCATAACCACAGAACTCTTTCATAACTTCCAGAGTCTAATATACTTATGAGGAAAATACATCTATTGCTTACAGAGTTACACTCATCGTAAATATCTGATAGCATCTGATATTATCATCTTAAAATCAGCAAGAACAGTATTATAAGTATTAAAGAGCACGTACCTGTCAAAGAAGAATATAAGTCTATTGTAGGACACAAAAGACGTTTATTCAATAACACACACACACCTGCTCTCGACTGGGGGAAGAGACGCAGTGCTTGGGGCTTGACAGGCCAGGGGTTTTATACGATTCTTTCCCATCCTCCCACGGTCTTGGGGGCGGGTCAGTCTAACTGTCGCTCACAGTTAAGCACTGTGATTGGAACACGCTCCTACGCTCCTTTAAGACAAAATACTGAATCCCAAAATACCACATACCACAGATGTATTGTGTGTGGTTGGTAATTGTAACTGATGTATTTGGTGTGGTTGGTAATTGTGATTGATGTATTGTGTGTGGTTGGTAATTGTGATTGATGTATTGTGTGTGATTGATACTTGTGACTGACGTATTGTGTGTGATTGATACTTAGATTGATGTATTGTGTATGATGGAAAAGTGTGACTGATGTATTGTGTGTGATTGATAATTGTGACTGATGTATTGTGTGTGATTGATACTTGTGACATATATTCTGCCATGCAAAGGCAGAGCAACATATGGATTTATTTCAAAAAATTTCATAAAAAAATAAAAGTAAAAAAAAAAGGTCGTATGTCGGTTACGTTGCTCTCCCGTTGTACGGCAGTATTGTATGTGATTGATAAAGTGACTGTGGTTGATGCTTGATCCTTACAATTGATCGGTGATTGGAATACAAACTTGATACAAACTGTATAACTTGATGTGATTAATTTTATATTGCTATGTGTTAGAAATTGACACTTTCTTCATGGAATATCCATCATGTATGAAACAGTATGAAACACAAATCGTCACTGCTTTATGCTAATGGCATATCTTCAGACTTTATTGCATTTCTGAGCATGAGGGCTATCAGATATTATAGAAAAGAAATGCGTCAATACAGAAATGTAATAATCCAATTAAATCATAATGGTATAAGTCAACAAATGACAGGAAAACTTTTTTTTTTTCTTAATATCTCAAAATTGTCAAAAATGACTTGCATCATTAGTGTAGAGCAGTGAGGAAATAGTTATCATTGTTATAGTCTGGATAACCCATCACGCAACATATGTAAGGCAGTGCACACTGTGTAGGTCTATGCACTGAACAGCGTACTAAGATTTCATATATGCAAACTGTTGGCATTCATATCTTGGATCTAGTCAGTAAATCATACGGAGTACAGTGAAGTCTAGTCAAAGGTGATTTGTATATATAAATTAATGTACTTTCAAACTTGAATAATTCCTATGCATTCAATGGATCTGTGATTGGATGTAATATGTAATGATTGTGATTGATGTATTACCTTAATCTTTGCAAGTGGTTAGGGATTAACATACAAAATTGAAAGATTATGAAAACCATACAAAATGAAATGTCGGCCTAATTGGGGGAGATTAAGTTTAGTTTAATATTTCTTTTGTGCAGAAATTTCTACATTTCGGAGACCAGTCAATGAATTATACAGGGCGCGGTCAAGTCAGTTGTAAGGTGATGTGCAGCAAGAGCCCAAACTTCAGAATATTTTCCCTGACTGTGAAACTTTAACTCAGCTTCTTGAAATGTAAACTATCCAGACCTGTTAAATAAAATTTAAAGAATACATGAATTAATTTATCCTTTTTTTCATGTTAATCAGGACCCCCTGCCCAATTAATTCATATTGTTAGATTAGAATCCCCAAATCAGTTGTTTTATTATATCATTTATATTATTTCTATTATTTTATTATATTATTTATTATCTATTTTATTTATTATATTGTTAAAGTTTAAAGTTATTTTATTATTATATCATTTCATTATTTATTTTATATATTTTTATTTTATTATGTCAGACCTGCATACCAAATTATCTTCATGATGAAAGCCCTGTATGTATCATACATTGTATGTATACATCTGTCTGTGACACTGAGTCAAGGCAGTTTGCCAGTTTGTGCACAATATACACTCATCCTGACTTTGAGCCATTGGAAGCAGCGACCAAAGTTTGAGAGAAGTTGTGCAGGTAATTGGGCTGGAAACAGGTAAGTACAGTATGCAAAGTAAGGTCTGGCTCAATAGTTATTTTAGTCCTTCCCTAATGTAGAATTAAATGATCAGTGTGACCCATAACATAGAAAATCCTTACTCCTTTAACATTTGGGCTCTGCTGCGTAATCAAAGTTGGGAGGGAGGGGGGAGTTTGCTATTCACTCTGTAGACAAAAGTTGTGTATGTATTTATATCTTCTCGTGTAAAATGTTTAGTACACTCTGCAGATGACAATAACCATGTATAAATCCATATTTTCCTTTGTTAAAATTTCCTGATATTTTCTTCCCACTAATGTTGCAGTTTGGTAGGCATAATTATGCTTTATTACTGTGTCATAAACAGTTACACCCTGAATATGCGTGCAGACTAATTTAGTCAGTTGCTGTTCAGTGATCTACAATGCCAGTTTAAAAATGTGAAGGGATGGGGCAATGGGGGTTGAACCACTTTTCTTTATCATTTCTAGCTGTTGACATTTTATGTCATATTGTAATATCTCACATATTCTAGTTTCATTTTGGAAATGTTAATTTGTTGTGAGTTAAATAAAAAGCATGGAAAATGTTAGTCGTTTGTTTTTGTATTTTATTGCCATGGGAGAGACGAGATGAGAGATTTTTATTTGGATGAAAGCAGGAGCAAAACTTACCACAACCTGAGTTCTTGTTTGTTCCAACTCCACTTTTTGCACAACTAAGAAATTCGGCATTAAACGTTTGTGGCTTTAGAAATAGACACAGATGTAGAATAATTCGAAACTGAAAGAGCTTGGCAAGTGCCACAATGCAGTTTTAAACAAGGGTCAAAGTGCATTTATTATACCTCCTCAACATACTCAAAGCTGTCCAGTTTTTCAGAAAATGGAGATAGACCAAACAAGAACTTGAGGTCGCTATAGTTCATGACTAAATGACGTTTTAACTTGGTTGTAGGGCCGACTTCCAAAATCTGTTTGATAGTGGCAGAATTTTTTATACAATTTATCAAACGGGGGGAGCAGGGGAAGGCCATTAACAAGGCTTCATATTCAAATATCTCAGTTGTACAGGTAAAAACATAGTGACAGCAGAAATAATGTAATTCAGGGATGGGAATTACTGACAGAAAAAATGCCCTGAACTTTTGATGTAACGGGTCACTGCCAACTGCAATGCATACATACACAAAGGCCAATTTGTATAGGAAAACAAAATAGTCTCTACCAAGGTAAAAAGATTTTGGAAATCAGGAAAAGTCCTGAAAATCCCCACACCTGATTATACTTTTTTCATCGTTATTTGCAGGTTTGGTAGTCATGGTAACTTTCAAGGGAATTAATCCATACTTATGTAACCTAAAAACTGAGAAATTAATTGGTTGCTGCCCTTACCACAGCTGTAGATTTCTAAAAGATTTTAACAAAAACTTCCTGGGAAAGCACAAGTTTAGGGGGGGGGGGGGAGGAGGAAGTATTGATCTCTTGTGACAAGGTTCTCAATCACTTCCATCAACTTATGAGAAATTGGTGATTGAAGTCTCACGTGCCCATAGCTTTTAGATACACGTTTTTTTTCTGATTTTAGTTATTGACACACCCAGTCCGCTTGATTTGGTACTTTGACACACCCAGTCCGCTTGATCTGCTACTTTGACACACCCAGTCCGCTTGATCTGCTACTTTGACACACCCAGTCCGCTTGATCTGCTACTTTGACACACCCAGTCCGCTTGATCTGCTACTTTGACACACAGTGGAGAAGGCCTGTAGATGTAGTGTGTAGTGTGTAACTCAGTTCAGCCATAAAGTAGATATAGAACTTTGTCATTTTAAGGGGACGCTGTGAGGACATTTTAAAATCTAGAACAAAAAGTTCTGACCTGCAGGAACGTGACTGCAACTCCAGTTTAAAAAATCCAATTCAAATCTTTTACCTTTGATATTAAAAATTGTGTGTGTGTGTTTGCTGAGTGTGCAAGAGCTGATGATTTCAACACAATTACATGTTTTACACATCTACAGAAGACATTGGTACAGGGGCGTAGCATGTGCAGGGCCACAGGGGCGATTGCCCTGGGCACAAAATTCTTAAGGACGCAAAATTTCAAAACTGTTACTGTTAGTGTTAAATTAATCAAAATATATCAGAGATCTACAATGAGCCATGAAAGACTGAGTAAACTAGCACTACTGTCAATTCACATTTCAATGTAGATTTTTATACTGTTATTAAACAATTTGCACAAATAAAAACCAAGCGATTTTAAATGAATTTGAGTAGATCATCAGCATTAAATATATTTCACTTTAATTACGTCAATAATGCTATCAATACTTGTCGTTTGTAGAGGGGGGGGGGTGTGGGAGTTAGGGGTTCAATACTGGACTGGTGGAGGGGACTCAGAGAGTGTTAACGGGCCAGGGGGCACAATGCTCGCCCTGCCCCGGGCGCTGGCAAACGCCAATGCATCTACAGACTAGTTTTTACACCAGCACTTTATGATTTATTTATCAGTGGAGCACCATGACTAAACACTATATGTGTACAAGGAAAAAACAACAGTTATCAAAAAGTGTAAGTGCATCTGATAAATGTTCGGTGAACGTATCGGTCCCTGGGAGTCAATAACAAAAGATATTGTTGTGTAGCTGAGCAAAAACTTGCACTGGAAATGTTGAAGTTCAAAACCACGTGATCAGACCAAGTGGTATGATATTAAATCTGGACCCCTCAGTTCAAACGTAATGTGGGGGGGGGGGGGGGACACATTGGTCTAGAGGCAAAGGTGCTCGCCTCTCATGCCGAAGGTACCGGGTTCGATCCCCGGCCGACGCAGGCATGTTGGATTTTTTTTTTTTAGGGATGGGGGGGGGGGGGATTCCTGTCCCTGATCCTATGGTAGTAGGATCAAGCACCTAGTCTTCTCGGATAAGGACGAAAAACTCCGATGGCCCGTGTGCACGTTGCGCAGGTTAAGGATACCTTGGCAGTTGAAAGTCGAGAAGACCAGGCCGAACAAGGTCGAAGCCAGGACTAAATTCTGAAAAAAGCAACTACATGTCATCTCTACAACTACATGTCATCTCTACAACTACATGTCATCTCTACAACTACATGTCATCATCTCTACAACTACATGTCATCATCTCTACAACTACATGTCATCATCTCTACAACTACATGTCATCTCTACAACTACATGACTGTCATCTCTAAAACTACATGTCATCTCTACAACTACATGTCATCTCTACAACTACATGTCATCTCTACAACTACATGTCATCTCTACAACTACATGTCATCTCTACAACTACATGTCATCTCTACAACTACATGTCATCTCTACAACTACATGTCATCATCTCTACAACTACATGTCATCATCTCTACAACTACATGTCATCTCTACAACTACATGTCATCTCTACAACTACATGTCATCTCTACAACTACATGTCATCTCTACAACTACATGTCATCTCTACAACTACATGTCATCTCTACAACAAAAACAAGAACAAGGAAAATAAAACCAAGAAAAGTCAAGTGTAAATGCCAAGAGCAGCGAAACGATTCTTAGACAAAAACGTTAGTGGCTTATGGTCCGTCTGGATACAGAATTCTCGACCCATCAGATAACGTCCTAATTTCTGGACGGACCACACAATGGCAAGACACTCCCGCTCTATCACAGAATACTTTCTTTCTCTCTGCAATAACTTCCTACTGACATAACATACAGGATGGAAACATTCGTTCTTCTCCTGTAGAAGACAAGCGCCGACACCAGAGTCCGACGCATCTGTTCTGAGGATAAATTTAGATCGAAAATCGGGTAATATCAGAATGGGTGACGATGATATCCAATGCACAAAAAAGCAGCCATTTCCGGTTCATAAAATCCATCCACGTGTGTCATTGAACACGTCAGGTACTGCCCTCTATTTGCCTCCCAATCGTCCTTCATTCATGTGTTCACTCCCCCCCCCCCCTTTCATCACCCACTTTTATTTTCATCTCCCCCCTACCCCCCCCCCTTTCATCACCCACTTTTATTTTCATCCCCCCCTACCCCCCCCCCCTTTCATCACCCACTTTTTTTTTCATCCCCCCCCTATCCCCCCCTTTCATCACCCACTTTTATTTTCATCCCCCCCCCTACCCCCCCCCTTTCATCACACACTTTTATTTTCATCCCCCCCCTACCCCCGCACCCCCTTTCATCACCCACTTTTATTTTCATCCCCCCCCTACTTCCCCCCTTTCATCACCCAGTTTTATTTTCATCCCCCCCTACCCCCACCCCTTTCATCACCAAGTTTTATTTTCATCCTCCCTACCCCCCCCCCCCTTTCATCACCCAGTTTTATTTTCATCCTCCCTACCCCCCCCCCCTTTCATCACCCACTGTTATTTTCATCCCCCCCCTACCCCCACCCCCTCCCCCTTTCATCACCCACTTTTATTTTCATCCCCCCCTACCCCCACCCCCCCTTTCATCATAGACTTTTATTTTCATCCCCCCCCCCTACCCCCACCCCCTCCTTTCATCACCCACTTTTATTTTCATCCCCCCCCCTACCCCTACCCCAAACCCCCCCCTTTCATCACCCACTTTTATTTTCATCCCCCCCTACCCCCACCCCACCCCCCTTTCATCACCCACTTTTATTTTCATCCCCCCCCTACCCCCACCCCCCCTTTCATCACCCACTTTTATTTTCATCCCCCCCTACCCCCACCCCCCCTTTCATCACCCACTTTTATTTTCATCCCCCCCCTACCCCCACCCCCCCTTTCATCACGCACTTTTTTTTTCATCCCCCCCCTTACCCCCACCCCACCCCCCCTTTCATCACCCACTTATATTTTCATCCCCCCCCCTACCCCCACCCCCCTCTTTTCATCACCCACTTTTATTTTCATCCCCCCCCTACCCCCACCCCACCCCCCACCTTTTCATCACCCACTTTTATTTTCATCCCCCCACTACCCCCACCCCACCCCCCCTTTCATCACCCACTTTTATTTTCATCCCCCCCTACCCCCACCCCACCCCCCACCTTTTCATCACCCACTTTTATTTTCATCCCCTCCCCTACCCCCACCCCACCCCCCCTTTCATCACCCACTTTTATTTTCATCCCCCCCCTACCCCCACCCCACCCCCCACCCTTTCATCACCCACTTTTATTTTCATCGCCTCCTACACCCACCCCCCCCCTTTCATCACCCACTTTTATTTTCATCCCCCCCCCTACACCCCCCCCCCCTTTTCATCACCCACTTTTATTTTCATCCCCCCCTACCCCCACCCCCCTTTCATCACCCACTTTTATTTTCATCCCCCCCCCCTACCCCCACCCCCTTTCATCACCCACTTTTATTTTCATCCCCCCCCTACCCCCACCCCCCCTTTCATCACCCACTTTTATTTTCATCCCCCCCTACCCCCCCCCTTTCATTACCCACTTTTATTTTCATCCCCCCCTACCCCCACCCTCCCTTTCATCACCCACTTTTATTTTCATCCCCCCCTACCCCCACCCCCACATTTCATCACCAACTTTTATTTTCATCCCCCCCTACCCCCACCCCCCCCTTTCATCACCAACTTTTATTTTCATCCCCCCCCTACCCCTACCCCCACCCCCCCTTTCATTACCCACTTTTATTTTCATCCCCCCCTACCCCTACCCCCACCGCCCCCTTTCATCACCCACTTTTATTTTCATCCCCCCCTACCCCTACCCCCACCCCCCCTTTCATCACCCACTTTTATTTTCATCCCCCCCCTACCCCCACCCCCCCTTTCATCACCCACTTTTATTTTCATCCCCCCCTACCTCCACCCCATTCTTTTCATCACCCACTTTTATTTTCATCCCGCCCTACCCCCACCCCCCCTTTCATCACCCACTTTTATTTTCATCCCCCCCCTACCCCCACCCCCCCCTTTCATCACCCACTTCTATTTTCATCCCCCCCCTACCTCCACCCCCCCTCTTTCATCACCCACTTTTATTTTCATCCCCCCCCTACCTCCACCCCATTCTTTTCATCACCCACTTTTATTTTCATCCCGCCCTACCCCCATCCCCCCTTTCATCACCCACTTTTATTTTCATCCCCCCCCCTACCCCCCCCCCCTTTCATCACTCACTTTTATTTTCATCCCCCCCTACCCCACCCCACCCTTTCATCACCCACTTTTATTTTCATCCCCCCCTACCCCCACCCCACCCCTTTCATCACCCACTTTTATTTTCATCCCCCCCTACCCCCACCCCACCCCCCCTTTCATCACTCACTTTTATTTTCATCCCAGCCCTACCCCCACCCCCCCTTTCATCACCCACTTTTATTTTCACCCCCCCCCTACCCCCACCCCACCCCCCCTTTCATCACCCACTTTTATTTTCATCCCCCCACCTACCCCCACCCCCCTTTTTCATCACCCACTTTTATTTTCATCCCCCCCCTACCCCCACCCCCCCCCTTTTCATCACCCACTTTTATTTTCATCCCCCCTACCCCCACCCCCCCCCTTTTCATCACCCACTTTTATTTTCATCCCCCCCTACCCCCACCCCCTCTTTAATCACCCACTTTTATTTTCATCCCCCCCTACCCCTACCCCCACCCCCCTTTCATCACCCACTTTTATTTTCATCCCCCCCCTAACCCCCCCCCCCCTTTAATCACCCACTTTTATTTTCATCCCCCCCTACCCCTACCCCCACCCCCCCTTTCATCACCCACTTTTATTTTCACCCCCCCCCTACCCCCACCCCCCCTTTAATCACCCACTTTTATTTTCATCCCCCCTACCCCTACCCCCACCCCCCCTTTAATCACCCACTTTTATTTTCATCCCCCCCTACCCCTACCCCCCCCTTTCATCACCCACTTTTATTTTCACGCCCCCCCTACCCCACCCCCCCCTTTCATCACCCACTTTTATTTTCACCCCCCCTACCCCCCCCCCCTTTCATCACCCACTTTTATTTTCATCCCCCCCCTACCCACCCCCCTTTCATCATCCACTTTTATTTTGATCCCCCCCTACGCCCCCCCTTTCATGACCCACTTTTATTTTCATCCCCCCCTACCCCCACCACACCCTTTCATCACCCACTTTTATTTTGATCCCCCCGCTACCCCCACCCCACCCTTTCATCACCCACTTTTATTTTCATCCCCCCCTACCCCCACCCCACCCCCCCCCTTTCATCACTCACTTTTATTTTCATCCCCCCCCCTACCCCCACCCCACCCCCCCCCCCCTTTCATCACTCACTTTTATTTTCATCCCCCCCTACCCCCACCCCACCCCTTTTCATCACCCACTTTTATTTTCATCTCCCCCCCTACCCCCACCCCCCCCCCTTTCATTACCCACTTTTATTTTCATCCCCCCCCCTACCCCCACCCCCCCCCTTTCATTACCCACTTTTATTTTCATCCCCGTCCTACCCCCCCCCCCCCCAACCCCCTCCCTTTTGCTCAGGAAATCAAATCGATCCTGGGGAGGCGATACCGCCCACGTGAAGAATCACAGATGTAATGTACTGATAGAATGAATTTTTTTGAAGCCCCCAATCCATTATGATTTCTGTTCAAATTGTTTCGTGGACTACGTGACAGTATCACCCCCGACTGCTGTATACGTCATCCACAATTCTGTTTACGTCATCTGTTCAAGTCTATCCCTTCTATGTGAGCTGACAGTTGTGCTGCTCTTGGCTGCTGCATTTGCTATAAATAGGTTGCCTCACGGGCACAGACTAAAGATTTTTTTTTGTAACTTGTCATTTTATGGTTTATCTACTGAATTTTGATCCGTCATTTAAGGCAAAATAGTTCAAAGGTTTAAATTACCTGTAGCCACGTGACGCAGTATAACTTCTCACCGTTCCCTTGGTGTGATAGCAATTTGTACCTTGTCTGACGCTACGTGGGTAAACAAAGTCCAGAACTGAATGGAAATTTGAACTCTCCATAGGAACAAAATGTGGCGTAGGCTGCAGTGTCGCCTTGTGCCAGGTCCTGTCAGTAGAAATGGGATGTTTAAGGACAAGGCAATTTATTCAGATGGTGTAAACAAAAGTTACGACACCAGCATTAAAAAAACAAACTACTGGAGTGCAGCAAAGAATCATGTAAACTTCTTACTACTGGATCTATTAGTTGGTTTGATTAACATAGCCTAAGTGTTCAGGGAAATCTGTAAAAATGACAACAGAGCGTATTGCTAGAAACAGATGGTGACGTATGTTCATGAAACAGATTAAATTAAATGCTATAAAACTAGGCCATATTGGGTCATAAAATTGTTCTCGCACATTTCTAAAAAAAATCTCAGTTCACAGTAAAATGGTGCATTGTGCATGCATTTCTAACATTTTGCTGTCGAGAAAGTAAAGAAACACTCCTAGTGAAATTAAGTTTTTGAATTATTAATCTGTACCGTACCTAAAGTGAACAATGAATAACATTAATACATTTTTAAAAACCAAAAAGTAATCGCACAAACCAATTGCATCATGTACAGAAGGTCCCAGCATGATCAAGTGGCAGTCTGCTATGGACTTGAGAAAACGAAGCAGATGATGACATTTGCTGTCATAGTTTTAACTAGAGCTATCAGTCATTCAATTTAAAACTCTTGATCTTCTCTCGTTTGTCAAAACTAAAATTATTCATCAATGGGTTTTGTGGGAGGAAAGGATGACGGAAGATTGAAAGTGGAGCAGAAGAGCAAAAAATATGTTTTTGGGCGTGTCTGCAACTTGCGTAAACTCCGGAGTCCAGTGATCTTGACGCCCTCACTCACACGTCTCTCTTAGTTTTTCTTTTTCTCTTCAGTACTTCTTGATCTTCCAGCTGGTTGGTGACGAGAATGATAACCAACATGTTTTCATTGCTCTAGTGGGACTGGGAGTCATCGCCGGCCCCCATTTTGTTGAAGTAGATACATGACGTGGCATTTTCAGTTTGTCTCCCTTGAAACGAATGGTGAATATTAGAAAGGAAATTGGAAGGCGTAGACACAATTCTAACTCACAAGTGGCAACAACAAAAAATGTTAGAATGTAAAATTAGAACCACTTTATGCACCGATGAAACAAATACAGAAGAATTTCGGGAATCGAATTTTAGAATAATTAAACTGACTTCTAAAAAAGGGGAGGGAATTTAGAAAAGTTATTAGAACCGTGTACACGCAGAACCGTGTACACACAGCTAGTAAACTTGAAGTTGATGGTCTCTCTGTTTGTGCAGTCAATTTGGAGAGAAAGTTTGTGTCGTGAGATTCTGCCTCCACTTCAATTTTCAACTTTTGCAAAACCTGGTGAAAAGAAATCAAAACTCTTTTAGTTAAGGAGAGAAAAAAGTTGAGATGAAAAATAAATCTGCAACCTCATTGAGTACCCGCTGTACCGCTGTCAGAGTTCAGTTTAAGAACTTGTACTACATAAAATATACGGGGTAAATCTGTATAAAGAAATGTATTTTTTCTATAGTCATGGCGAGGATAATTAAACTTTAAGATTAATTATTCCAAAAATTTGCTATAACTGTCATCTCGTGTTCTGTTGTCTCCTGTTCTGTTGCCTCCTGTTCTGTTGTCTCATGATCTATTATCTTAAGTTTTATTGTCTCATGTTCTGTTGTCTCATGTTCTATTTCCTATGTTTTAACGTGTCGTGTTCTCTTGTCTCATGTTCTAAAGACCCATTTTCTACTGTCCTCTGTTCTATTAACTTATGTTCTACTGTCACATGTTCTACTGTCACATGTTCTACTGTCACATGTTCTACTGTCACATGTTCTACTGTCACATGCCACGCTCTATTGTCCCATGTTCTATTGTCACACGTTCTATGGCCCCAAAATTCTGTTTTATCGTGTTCTGTTTTTTCATATTCTATTTTCACCCTTGCCAATTTTGCAGATTCTAGTTTTCATTGTCGCCCATTGAATTGCCATTAGTTCTATCGTCATTCTGTTTCTAATAGACCCCATTCTATTGTCACCTGTTCTAATATTCTCTATTCTTTCTTCAGCTGTTCTAACAGCTTCTATTCTATTGTCACCTCTTCTAATGCTCCATATTCTATTGTCACCTGTTCACAAATATCCCCTAATCTAGTGTAACATGTTCCACTATCCACATGTGCAATCTATTCTCAACTGGCCCAGGCTCATTCTGTCACAGTGGAAAGAAAACAAATCATAGAACTGAAAGATAGCTGTACCGGTTATCTCATCGTCTGTGTCAAAGTTCTATCGGACAATTTATTCCTGTCGCTCTGAGATGATTGAAGTGACATCAATATCATGTTTTATCAGAGTTTGCTTATTGTGCAGTTGTGCAGACAAGTTTTATCAATGGTTTTGTTTGCTGTCTTTATCTCTCTCTCATTGTCACAGCTTTTTCTTTTCTTTCATTCCATGTCATGTCTAATTAGCATTCTCGGTGGTTCAGGAACTTGTTTGCCAAGACAAGTTTTCTCTTATCAAGTCAGACAATTAATCTCGTGGCTGTGACAATCAGTCGACCCAAGTGGTGAATGGAAATTGTGTTGTAAACAAATGTCTCTTCTTGAAGTTTTTGCCATTTCCTTTTGTTGAATGGAGAGATATGAAAAGTAGGTCAGGGACTTGTACCAGAAAACGATGGGGAACAACTGGCTTTATTGTCTTGTGGAGTTTTCGTGTCCCGTTGGTTGTTTTTGTATGAATGTGTGAGTGTGTAGGTATGTAGCTGTGCGAGTGTGTGTATGTGTGTATGTGTAGTTGTGTGAGTGTGTGTATGTGTGTAGGTATGTAGTTGTGTGAGTGTGTGTATGTGTGTAGGTATGTACTTGTGTGAGTGTGTGTGTTTGATGCTTGAGACTGATTATACAAAGAAGGCTGAACAGGGGGCGGGGGTGGTAAGAATGGTAGACAGTACGAATTAAATACAGATTGATAAAATGGTAGATTGTTTATATACATGTACATCTCTCAGTGGCTGCTTTAAGCCAGATGATTATCTGTGAGCCAGCTGGCCACTGGTCACTAGATGCCCTGGTACATTCCTCACACACAAATATTACCCTCCATTACTGCTTCCAAGTCCGGGAACTAAGATCATTTATGATAGAAATTTACTTCTTAATTAATTCTTGCCTTGTGTGTGTAGATTACTATACAGTTTACCGATTTACCAAGGGAAGCTAAAATAATATGACACGAAGAATGTACCAGACAATAGTATGCCATCTTGGACCAAGTCAAAAACATTTCCTCCTGGCACCAAGGACTAAGACAAGAATGCACCCAGCTGGCACCCAGGACTAAGAAAAGAGTGTACCCTCCTGGCACCCAGGAATAAGACAAGAATGCACCCAGCTGGCACCCAGGACTAAGACAAGAATGCATCCTCCTGGCACCCAGGACTAAGACAACAATGCACCCAGCTGGCACCCAGGACTAAGAAAAGAGTGTGCCCTCCTGGCTCCCAGGACTAAGACAAGAATGCACCCAGCTGGCACCCAGGACTCAGAAAAGAGTGTACCCTCCTGGCACCCAGGACTAAGACAAGAATGCACCCAGCTGGCACCCAGGAATAAGAAAAGAGTGTACCCTCCTGGCACCCAGGACTAAGACAAGAATGCATCCTCCTGGCACCCAGGACTAAGACAACAATGCACCCAGCTGGCACCCAGGACTAAGAAAAGAGTGTACCCTCCTGGCACCCAGGAATAAGACAAGAATGCACCCAGCTGGCACCCAGGACTAAGAAAAGAGTGTACACTCCTGGCACCCAGGACTAAGACAAGAATGCACCCAGCTGGCACCCAGGACTAAGACAAGAATGTATCACCCAGGACTAAGACAAGAATGCACCCAGCTGGCACCCAGGACTAAGACAAGAATGTATCACGCAGGACTAAGACTAGAATGTATCACCCAGGACTAAGACAAGAATGTATCACCCAGGACTAAGACAAGAATGTATCACCCGGAATTATGACAAGAATATATCACCCAGGACTAAGACAAGAATCTATCACTCAGGACTAAGACAAGAACGTATCACTCAGGACTAAGAGAAGAATGTATCACCCAGGACTAAGACAAGAATGTATCACCCAGGACTAAGACAAGAATGTATCAACCAGGACTATGACAAGAATATATCACTCAGGACTAAGACAAGAACGTATCACCCATGACTAAGACAAGAACGTATCACTCAGGACTAAGACAAGAATGTATCAACCAGGACTTAGACAAGAATGTATCACTCAGGACTAAGACAAGAATGTATCACCCAGGACTATGACAAGAATGTATCACCCAGGACTAAGACAAGAATGTATCACCCAGGACTAAGACTAGAATGTATCACCCAGGACTAAGACAAGAATGTATCACCCAGGACTAAGACAAGAATGCACCTAGCTGGCACCCAGGACTAAGACAAGAATGTATCACCCAGGACTAAGACTAGAATGTATCACCCAGGACTAAGACAAGAATGTATCACCCAGGACTAAGACAAGAATGTATCACCCGGAATTATGACAAGAATATATCACCCAGGACTAAGACAAGAATCTATCACTCAGGACTAAGACAAGAACGTATCAGCCAGGACTAAGAGAAGAATGTATCACCCAGGACTAAGACAAGAATGTATCACCCAGGACTAAGACAAGAATGTATCAACCAGGACTATGACAAGAATATATCACTCAGGACTAAGACAAGAACGTATCACCCAGGACTAAGACAAAAACGTATCACTCAGGACTAAGACAAGAATGTATCAACCAGGACTTAGACAAGAATGTATCACTCAGGACTAAGACAAGAATGTATCACCCAGGACACCCACCCCGTCCTGGCCCAAGGACAGATAGAAAGATGACGTAATTGTTGAAACACGTGGGAAATTTCTTTGAAAGCCGCCCGAATGGACATGAAGAGAAGTGAAAGTCAAGTTGCTAAGGAGAATTGAATGATTTAAATGATCTGGTATCCCATGACGACAGCATGTCCTGTCGGCGAAAATAGTCAATGAGAATTGTGAGAACCTGCGGTATTGTCTTGTTTTTGGTTTGATTTTCTTTGTGATGGAGAGAGGATAGCGACCGCGGGGGGGGGGGGTGGAAGGGGGTGGGGGGGCTTTTTTGTTTTAACTTGCCTTCGACCTTTTTAAAAAATGAAATTGAAATGGACAATACTAGAGAACGTTTATGGAAACAACTGGGTGTCATTTGCAACCGGCAAAACGTCAACCGTTCATACATTTTGATGGCTGAAGTTTTGTATTACATTTTCTGATTTTGCTCCTGCCTGTGTTTGAAAACTTGAAGTTGCAAACGTTTTTTCTTTGATATATTTGCTGAAGCTGAGGAGAAGATAGATCACTTTGACAAAAACTACATATCGCTTTAATACTTTCCTGGGAAGCCGTTTCTATCAGGTCATGTGCGCTAATGGACTTCTAATTAAATACGATTCACTTCCACTTGCAATGTGGACATTTTACTTTTCAGCCAATAGGGCAAAGAACGACATTCAAATGTCCAAAATCCTCCGTGGATAGTCCCCCCCCCCTTCCCCCCCCCCCCCCCACAGAGAGAGAGAGAGAGAGAGAGGCTCAGACGCAATACTTATTTCCTGATCATGCCTTTGAAGGAATGCAACGATATGAAACACCATTCTGACTCAGCAATTGTGTGAAATTTGACAAAGACTAAGAAACAAAAACCAACCATCTCTACGCTCTCATACTTTGACACATCGCCCCCCCCCTCCCCCAACCCGTCCTAAACCTTTCTCGGAACTAAATTCCCAGGCTATGGGATTCAATATCGTCATATCCCCCACCCCCAATGTAAGCACGAGTGGTCACCGACAAGAGAAGTAGGTCAGCGGGACAAGGGAAGTAGGTCAGTGGGACGGGGGACAACTCACCAGAAAAAAAAAACCATCATTATCTGCTACATGCACGTTCTCTTCTATCTTATCTCCCTTGCTCTCACTGACTCGGCAACAATTTTTTCTTTCCCAACTTCAGCCTTGAAATTCTAGAACCTGCGACTGTCTACAGTTACAAAAATGCACATTCTGTTGATGCACTATTTTTTAGAATGGCGGGTCAGTCTATTCTTTAAAAAGGGGGTATAAGTATTATGGACAAATTTCCTGCATGAATTAGAACATTTCCATTTGAATTATTTCAGTCGCTGTTTCTACAAATTGCAAGGCCATTCTTGAATATCTTTAACAAGGATGCATTGAAGAAAAGTCAGAATTTAACTGTAATTGCAGAGATTGACAGTTTGCGTTTTCCCAAGGTTATTGAATTGGACTTGCCTTTTGTTCACTGATAACTTTCTATTGTTTGAATGGCCTTTGACCTCTAAAGATGGGAAGGTCAGTAGTATAAATAAATGTGTCCAAATGTGGACTTCTTCAGGCCATCGCTGGTTGGGCACTCAGTGACCGACACACTCAACATGGCGCTCGTCTGGTCATTCTTTGCCCTGTTGGTATTCTCGGCGGTGAGACCTTTGTGTCCCTTATTTGTGCAGTCTCTCACTTGATCCATCAATTCTAGGGCAATCAGCAGTATTATGTCTTTCCTAATCACCACGCAATTTTAAGTCACAATCAGCTGAATTCATTCTAGAATGTTCTATCCAGTGCCTGCCATTAGTAGCAGCTCATACTTTTTGTAATATTGGTGCTGAATTCGCTCTATGAATGAAATAAAGCTTGATAGTACTGTTACCTATCTCGACGGAGTGCTCTGTGACCCGTTGATATTGTAATTTACCAAATGCAATGTTACCATTGGTCCGAACAGCAAAAATGACAGACTCAGAATTTCCCAAGACATCGATTTTGCGAAATTCCGACAACCAGACAAATTCTGGTTGATTGAGGACAATCTGAGTCCATCAGAGACACAATCAGGGAAAATGACTTCATGCCGATCAAGTGAATTTGGCGCAACAGAAAGGAAGCAATCAGAGATATACAGTACTAGACGGGACCAATGGAATTGCTGGTGAAAACGACATCGTAAAAACATGACGCATTAATGGATCGGCTGCAGAATCTCAAATATTGCAAAAAGTGTACACGGAAATCATTAAGGGGTCTTTCACTGACTGTAATTGCTACCAAATTAAATCGAAGCGTAAGATATTTTTACTGCCGGGTTCCTTCTTTTCCTTTTTAGGTTTACATCTTTGTGATTTATTGTAATGTATCTCTGTGTCTGGGGGTGGGGGTGGGAGGGGGGAGAGCATCATGGTCAACATTACAACTATGGGTGAGGAAATTGAACAACCCAATACGTGAGATCCAGAAATGTGACCCTAGCACCACCGCCATCCCTCCACCCCTACTCCTATAGAGCCAAAAATAATTTTGCTTTAGATAGAATTATAATTAAGATAATTGCCATGTCCATGCCTGGTGCTTCATCCTCGTCATGACCTCAAGTTGTATTTTGTTACAGATCACGTGTGTCCCAGCTGTCCTGGTCCGCAAAAATGTTGAAAATCTCAGGGAAGAGGACATCTTAAATCTTCAAAAAGCTCTGGGTGAAGTGAATGCGGATACGTCAGAGCGAGGTTATGCTGCTATCGCGGCCTATCACGGATATCCGGCTTCCTGCAAACATCACGGCCGCGACGTAGCTTGCTGTATGCATGGGGAACCTGTCTTTCCTCAGTGGCATCGGCTCTATGTAGTTCAGCTGGAACAAGCACTGAAAGAAAAGGGTGGGTCTATCTATCTATCTATCTAATCTATCTATCTATCTATCTATCTATCTATCTATCTATCTATCTATCTATCTATCTATCTATCTATCTATCTATCTATCTATCTATCTATCTATCTATCTATCTATCTATCTATCTATCTATCTATCTATCTATCTATCTATCTATCTATCTATCTATCTATCTATCTATCCATCTATGTGTTTAGGTAATTATATCTAACTAAATGCTCATTGATCTGTCGAGACAGGACTGGCCATCGGCATCCCCTACTGGGACTGGACACAACCGATCTCTGAGCTGCCGTCACTGGTCAGTCACAAAGTGTTCATGGACACAGCTGGTGGCCGAGCTAAGAAAAATGTGTGGTATCAGGGCGACATCCAAGTTGACGGCAAGACAATCCACACTGCCAGGGCTGTGGACGAACGACTTTTCCAACAGGTAACTACAATAAGTAATACTAATATCCAGGTATATCCAGGTATATCCACGTGTATCCACATGACCAGAACGTCTCAAAGCTGTAAAAAAAAATAAAAAATGTCGGACCACAAAACCCAAAACGTGCAAAGTTTGTAATCTTTAATTTATTGTATGGACCTGCGGTTATTTCTCTCTTTCTTCCCTTTTATTCATGTAAATCGAGAATATAAATAATAAGCGAAACTTTTCTTACCTCGATGTTACATGTGAATATGCTGACAGATTGTTTTCCACCATCAACAGTTTGAGCCAAATAGCGGACACATTTCACCACTTTGTGTAACCTCGCTTTTTTTTTTTTTTTCTTTTTTGGCCACTGCAAAGTAAAGTAGGGGACATTTTATTGCATGTGACTTGTGAGTGCCTCAAGATCGCATTTTTGATGTCATGACGAAATTTCTCTCTGAACTGCTTAGTGCATAATTATTGATTCCATCTAACCCCCCCCCCCTCCCCCCGCCACGAACTGCTTAGTGAACAATCGTTGATTCCACCTAACTACCCTAACTTCGACCCCCCCCCACACACACACATCCACTCTCTTCCTCCAGATCCCTACCACACAACCAAAACTACTAGAAACAATACGATAGCACAGCTCGGGGGGGGGGGGATGTTAACAGTTTCCCAGCGCCATCCAGCAGCGATTGTGCCAGAGATGTAAACTGTGGCATTTTTTTTTTACAAAGCCGAATAGAGAAAATGCTGGGTATTAGTTCACTGATCCACCATCATCCTACATGTTAATTCACTGTGCAACCATCATCTTACATGTTGGTTCACTCTTCAACCATCATCCTACATGTTAGTTCACTCTTCAACCATCATCTTACATGTTAGTTCACTGTTCAACCATCATCTTACATGTTAGTCCACTGTTCAACCATCATCTTACATGTTAGCTCACTGTTCAACCATCATCCTACATGTTAGTTCACTGTTCAACCATCGTCCTACATGTTAGTTCACTGTTCAACCATCATCCTACATGTTAGTTCACTGTTCAACCATCGTCCTACATGTTAGTTCACTGTTCAACCATCATCCTACATGTTAGTTCACTGTTCAACCATCATCCTACATGTTAGTTCACTGTTCAACCATCATCCTACATGTTAGTTCACTGTTCAACCATCATCCTACATGTTAGTTCACTGTTCAACCATCATCCTACATGTTAGCTCACTGTTCAACCATCGTCCTACATGTTAGCTCACTGTTCGACCATCGTCCTACATGTTAGCTCACTGTTCAATCATCGTCCTACATGTTAGCTCTCTGTTCAACCATCGTCCTACATGTTAGCTCACTGTTCAACTATCGTCCTACATGTTAGCTCACTGTTCAACTATCGTCCTACATGTTCGCTCTCTGTTCAACCATCGTCCTACATGTTAGCTCACTGTTCAACTATCGTCCTACATGTTAGCTCACTGTTCAACTATCGTCCTACATGTTAGCTCTCTGTTCAACCATCGTCCTACATGTTAGCTCTCTGTTCAACCATCATCCTACATGTTAGCTCATTGTTCAACCATCGTCCTACATGTTAGCTCTCTGTTCGACCATCGTCCTACATGTTAGCTCACTGTTCAACCATCGTCCTACATGTTAGCTCACTGTTCAACCATCGTCCTACATGTTAGCTCTCTGTTCAACCATCGTCCTACATGTTAGCTCACTGTTCAACCATCGTCCTACATGTTAGCTCACTGTTCAACCATCGTCCTACATGTTAGCTCACTGTTCAACCATCGTCCTACATGATCGGTGAGAGGAGGGGGGGGGGGAGATTGATCGGTGAGAGGAGGGGGGGGAGATTGATCGGTGAGAGGAGGGGGGGATTGATCGGTGAGAGGACGGGGGGAATTGATCGGTGAGAGGAGGGGGGGATTGATCGGTGAGAGGAGGGGGGGATTGATCGGTGAGAGTGCCTGGCACAGTTTACTTTCTGTATGATGATCACGCGATCTCCATTTATTGTCTACAGGTAGAAGCTGGTGAAGTGACGTCATTGTTTGACCACATACTGGACGCTCTGGAATATTCCGAGTACAGTCAGTTTGAGACACAATTTGAAGTTGCACATAACACCATACATTATCTGGTGGGAGGACGAAATAGATACTCCATGTCACACCTGGATTACACTTCATACGATCCCATTTTCTTTTTGCATCACTCCAATGTGGACAGAATTTATGCCATCTACCAGGCACTTCAGAGAGATCGAGGAAAGAGCAACGGTAAGGTCTCTTCTCTTCAGACGTTGTAAGGCTGAAATTTATCTATTCTCATAACTTTCCTTGTTCTTTTATTTGTATATGTTATGTTATGTTGTTGTATAGTCTGGATATTGGGGATTCCCTCCTCCCCCCCCCCCCCCCAATACACAGAAACTATGTAAGTTTATCAGTCCTTATCTAATATCCCGATTCTTAAACGGAGAGAAGAAAACGCAATGTTTAGTCTTCCACTGGAGTTTAGCTTGCACAGTTCCCATGAAGCACATAATGACGTCATAATCCGCCGAGGCCAAACGTAAGTGGGCGAGGAAACGCCTAGAATTTGGAATTTTTTCAATGTTAATGTCCAATTCTGTTGAAGTTTTAGCAGTTCATGTATCAGAACAAAGTGCACTAGAAGAATACAGTAATTTGTAATAAAGCAAAAAATGGGGATTTTCTTTTTGTGTTTCTTTCTCCCTGCCTGAGCGAACTGCTGCCGTGTGGAAAGTTTGCAGCTGGAAATGTGCAAATACAATGAATTCATAACATGATTCACTTCAATCAATGAGAACACTGGACAATGGTCTTTTATTGTCTTATTGTCCATTTCATTACCTTATTTAGAGAAGGAAACGATGGGATATTTTTTTTTAATGTGGTTCTTCGATAAAGTTCCGTATACACGTAGTTGTGACCACGTACTAATAATTTGGCTTGTCTGAATGTCAGTCGCTCCCTTGGTGGATGTCAAAGCTTTTCATCGTCGCCTGGAACCTTTTAGCTGGGACTCCAACCCTTTCGCCATCACTAAATCTCATTCCAGACCATCAGATGCTGAAGATTACAGCATCTTCGGTTACAGGTAAGGTATCAGTCGTGTTGACTGTACAAGTAACACATTAGTCATGTTGACTGTACAAGTAACACATCAGTCATGTTGACTGTACAAGTAACACATCAGTCATGTTGACTGTACAGGTAACACATCAGTCATGTTGACTCTACAAGTAACACATCAGTCATGTTGACTGCACAAGTAACACATCAGTCATGTTGACTGTACAGGTAACACATCAGTCATGTTGACTCTACAAGTAACACGTCAGTCATGTTGACTGCACAAGTAACATATCAGTCATGTTGACTGTACAGGAAACACATCATTCATGTTGACTGTACAAGTGACACATCAGTCATGTTGAATGTACAAGTAACATATCAGTCATGTTGAATGTACAAGTAACATATAAGTCATGTTGACTGTACAAGTAACACGTCAGTCATGTTGACTGTACAGGTAACACATCAGTCATGTTGACTGTACAAGTTACATATCAGTCATGTTGACTGTACAAGTAACAAATCAGTCATGTTGACTGTACAGGTAACATATCAGTCATGTTGACTGTACAAGTAGCATATCAGTCATGTTGAATGTACAAGTAACATATCAGTCATGTTGAATGTACAAGTAACATATCGGTCATGTTGACTGTACAAGTAACACATCAGTCATGTTGACTGTACAAGTAACACATCAGTCATGTTGACTGTACAGGTAACATATCAGTCATGTTGAATGTACAAGTAACATATCAGTCATGTTGAATGTACAAGTAACATATCAGTCATGTTGACTCTACAGTAACATATCAGTCATGTTGACTCTACAGTAACACATCAGTCATGTTGACTGTACAAGTAACACATCAGTCATGTTGACTGTACAAGTAACATATCAGTCATGTTGACTGTACAAGTAACATATCAGTCATGTTGACTGAACAAGTAACATATCAGTCATGTTGACTGTACAAGTAACATACCAGTCATGTTGATTTTTCAAAGCTCGTATTTCCCTTGCACTAAGTCAAATCTATACTTGCTTCTCTTCATCCTTGAAATATTTAAGTGTGTGGGTGTGGGTAGGTACATAATATGCGTGTGGGCCTAGGTATGTGTGTAGATGTTTCAGTAGGTGTGTGTGTGTGTAAGAATGTAGATGTGTGTGGGGGGTGTAGGTGTATGTGGTGTAGGTGTGTGTGGACAGGTGGGTGTATATGTGTAGGTGTGTGGGGAAAGTGTATGTGGATGTATGTCTGTGTGCGTGTAATGCCAGTTGTCTACCCGGTAGCGGTGTGGTCATAGGCTTGTTTGCCTAAATCACAGACGAAGAATTGAGCAAACTTCCCGGACGCAGCTTCGAAGCTGGCGGCAGCAGGCCAGTGGTTGATTGATAGGGCAGATGGCAATATACCGTCACTCTGGCCTGGATATCGTGACACAGAGCATCCACCAGTATTGGTGTTCTTTGGTTTGGGTCTTTCACCCTAGTCAGTTGGGACTGCGAGGCTGTGGAGTAGCCTACAGGCAGCCGGTCAGGCAATATGACTGTCCCTCTGGCATCCTCCTGCACCTGGATACATTTCCAGTCGTCTTGACCCTGTCTTGCCACTTGGATAAGTTGTGTCCAGGCGAGAGAGTGAGTCTGATGTTTGCGCAGCTCTTTCTCACTAAAAACAAATTCTTTGCGCCAGTCTTAACACTCACCTCGTCTTCTTTCATCTTTGTCTCGTCTTCTTTCCTCTCAAAATTCCAACGGCGATGGGCGAGTGCGGTGGCAGCAGGTTTGGATAGACTGGAAGCTGTTAGCACAGACCTACACGTTGGTGGCTGTGGGCTATGGTCGCTTCATCGTCGATTGAAGTGGAGGCGTGGGGAGGCAGCACCCGCAGTAGCTGAGCAGCCTTATTTAAGGATAGCACTGCTCACCTCAAATGAGGAAGGGGCTAGAAAAGGTGCCCCAAAGAAAGCCCACTTCACATCACCCTGACTGGTATACCGCGATCAGTGGGGATCCCTTTTTGCGGTCGAAACAAAAAGAAATTCAGCTTACTCAGGCTAGGAGCCTGGAATATACGCACAGTACAGGACAACTCAAACAACCCGGAAAGACGCACTGCACTTATTGCCATTGAGCTCAGCAGGTACAACCTGGACATAATGGCACTCAGTGAGACCAGACTCCCTGATAGTGGCCAACTCAAAAGCTCAGTGGTGGATACACCTTCTTCTGGAAAGGCAAGGGTGCAGTCGAACCGAGACAGCATGGTGTTGGGTTTGCAATTAAAAATGACCTTGTCAGAAACTTGCAGTCCATGCCAATTGAAATAAATGACAGGCTAATGACACTCAGGATCCCAGTTGGGAAAAGCCAGTCAGCCACCCTCATTAGCGCATATGCGCCCACCATGACGAACCCAGATGAAGCCAAAGACAAGTTCTATTCTGATCTAGAATCTGTCATATGCTCTGTCCCGGCAGCTGATAAGCTGATTCTCTTGGGGGACTTCAATGCTAGGGTTGGCTCCGAAATCTCAGCGTGGCCAAATGTTTTGGGCCCTCATGGAGTTGGTTCATGCAATAACAATGGGTTGCGCTTACTTACTTTGTGCGCTGAATTTGGCCTGTTCATTACCAACACAAATTTTAGTCTCCCCGTGAGAAACAGAACGTCATGGATGCATCCCCGCTCAAAGCATTGGCATCTCATAGACTATGTCATTGTGAGGAAGACTGACAGAAAGGATGTCCTTCTAACAAAGGCGATGTGTGGTGCCGAGTGTGGAACTGACCACAGACTCATTGTTTGCAAGCTCAGACTAACATTGAGGCGCAATAGACGCCCTCAAGGGAAAGCGCCACCTAAACGCCTAAATGTTTCAAAACTCTGCTCAGCTGAGAAATAGAGCGAGCTCTCATCAGAACTCTCCTCAAAATTGGATTGCGTGACTTTTGACCCTGAGAACATTGAACAGAGCTGGACTGACCTAAATACGACTGAACACTCTTGCGCCAGCAGCACAGTTGGTTTTCCTGTCCGCAAGCACCAGGACTGGTTCAATGATAATGATAATGAAATCAAAGTGCTCATCAAAGAAAAAAATAGTCTCATCCAAGCTCACTGCAGTGACCCCTCTTCCACAGCAAAAGCCGATGCACTGCGTGCATGTGAGGGTGTACTCCAGAAGAATCTGAGGAAAATGAAAAATGACTGGCTTGAAGAGCGAGTAAGAGAAACTCAGAAATATGCCGACACAAACAACACTAGAAAGTTCTTTGAGAGCCTCCGAGCTGTGTTTGGACCATCCCGCTCTGGCACTACGCCACTTCTTGCGTCAGATGGTTCAACACGCATTGTTGAATTGAATGCCATAATTCAGCGTTGGGCAGAACATTTCGGAGGTGTGCTAAATCGGCCATCAAATATAAATACTGAGTCCATTGACCGTCTCCCTCAGATTCCTATTAATGCAGCTCTTGCCAAGCCATTCACAGCAAATGAGACCCGAACTGCCACAAATCAGATGTCCTTTAACAAATCACCAGGCGTGGATTCAATTCCTGCTGAGGTGTATGCCTTCGGTGGAGAAAAGCTTATTGAAAGGTTGACCGAGTTGTTCAATCATATGTTGAAAGCAGGGAAGCTGCCACAGGACTTCAAAGATGCTTCAATCATCCATCTGTACAAAAACAAAGGGGACAGCCAAGTCTGTGACAACCATCGGGGAATCTCTCTACTTTCAATTGCTGGCAAAATATTGGCAATAATGCTTCTGAATCGCCTTCTTGATCACCTCTCGTCAAATGACTTGCTTCCCGAGAGCCAATGTGGCTTTCGTAAAGAGAGGGGAACGGCGGATATGATTTTTGCTGCCAGACAGATTCAGGAAAAATGCATGGAACAAAATAAAGCGCTGTATATCACATTTGTTGACCTCACAAAAGCATTTGACACAGTGTGTCGTGAAGGCCTCTGGAAAATCTTGGCGAAGTTTGGGTGTCCACCCGAATTCATCACAATAGTGCGCCAGTTTCATGATGGCATGCAAGCTGCAGTCAAAAGCAACGGCAGTGTTTCAGAGCCCTTTGCTGTCACAAATGGGGTAAAACAGGGTTGTGTCTTAGCCCCAACTCTGTTCAGCATCATGTTCTCTGCAATGCTACAAGAAGCCTTTAGCTCTCCTCCTCAAGGGGTAAGCATCAAGTACCGAACTGATGGCAGTCTATTCAACCTCAGGAGACTTCAGGCAAAAACCAAAACCAAAACCACTCAAGTCTGTGACCTACTATTTGCTGATGATTGTGCACTTCTGGCACACGATGAGGATAGCATGCAAAACTGTCTTGATAAGTTCTCTAGTGCCTGTGACAACTTTGGCCTCACAATAAGCACAAAGAAGACGGAAGTGCTCCATCAGCCTACTCCAGACGACAAGTATCCTGTGACCCCAAATATCAAAGTCCATGACAGTCTTCTGAAGGTGTCGGAGAACTTCACCTATCTTGGCAGTACACTGTCTTCCGCGGCTCGTGTTGATACTGAAATTCTCTCAAGAATCAGCAAAGCCAGCTCTGCATTTGGCAGGCTTCGAAAGAGAGTCTGGGATGTTGCCGGCATTCGCACAGACACTAAGCTGAAAGTGTACAATGCTGTGGTCCTTCCCACCCTACTCTATGGGGCTGAAACCTGGACAGTGTACCAATCACATGCCAGAAAGCTAAATCACTTTCATCTGGCCTGCCTTAGAAAGATCCTAAGGATCAAATGGCAGGATAAAATTCCAAACACTGAGGTCCTCAATCGTGCCAAGGAATTGAGCATCTTCTGCCACCTGAAAAAAATTCAGCTACGTTGGGCAGGACATGTTGTCAGAATGCCCGACTCCAGACTCCCTAAGCAAATCTTCTTCTCTGAGCTCTCCAATGGAACGAGGAATGTTGGGGCCCCAAAGAGACGTTACAAAGACACTCTCAAGCAATCACTGAAGGCCTTTGCCATTGATGTGAGTGAGTGGGAAAAGCTCTCGCTTGATCGTGCAAATTGGAGGGCGGCCCTTACCAGAGGCAGCAAAGCATGGGAAGCTGACAGAGTCCAGCAGGCTATCAAAAAAAGAGAACGGCGCAAGAAAAGGCCCAGTGGTACTGAACCAACGGAGCACTCTTGTCATTTATGCGGAAGGGTCTGCAGGGCAAAAATAGGACTTATCAGTCACATGAGAAGCCATAAGTCATGAAAGAACAGTCTTTCCATTCTGTCCTCTGTGTCCTTTAGTTCTCTTTATTGTCCATGTGTTGAAATTCTCAACAATTTCTGTTCTTTATTCCTCTGGTGTTGTTAAGGTCATCATGACACCTGATGGACGAACTATTATTACTGGTGTTGTTAAGGTCATCATGACACCTGATGGACGAACTATTATTACTGGTGTTGTTAAGGTCATCATGACACCTGATGGACGAACTATTATTACTGGTGTTGTTAAGGTCATCATGACACCTGATGGACGAATTATTATTACTGGTGTTGTTAAGGTCATCATCACACCTGATGGACGAATTATTATAATGCCAGTTGTCTAACCTCAACATTATCATTGTGTTCCCTGGTCAGTTGCCAGTTCACCCTCAACCCATCAAATCCACTGCTAACGCGGGCGAGCCACGACGTTTTGTTGTAGTTGTTGCTGGGACTGACCAGTGCAAGTAGCATAATGTTAAGTGGAGGAGACAATGAAATTTGATGTCTGGCGTGTGAGCAGGAAGAATGTCACACAATTCAAGATCATTTCAATCTCTGAAACATTATTATTGAACAACTTTTTGTTTTTATGTTCATCAAATGACAAACGTTCAGTGTCAACAAACGTTCAGTGTCAACAAATCTTACTGGACCCCAAAATCTCATGGCTGTGGAGTTTTTCACTGGGCTGGAATTTTGATTGTTGTTTTGTTGTCGTTGTTGTCCGTTTGCTTCAGGCCGTCTTAGTGACAGCTTTAAAAGTATTAATTAACGTTCTTAAATGTCAGCAAATGTCTAAATCAATCCCCATTTTGTATCGATCTACTGATTTATTTCAAATTTTAGGCAATCTTTTAAAAAGGATATTTTTGCCTGTATAGGAGAATGACGTGTATTTGACTATAGGAGAATGACGTGTATTTGTCTATAGGAGAATGACGTGTATTTGTCTATAGGAGAATGACGTGTATTTGACTATAGGAGAACGACGTGTATTTGACTATAGGAGAATGACGTGTATTTGACACATTAGATGTTCAAGCAGGTGCAAGTTCCCTAGCTAGATACATGAGATCTGAAGCAAAACTGTAGGTTATTAGAGTGAGAGAGATAGGGAGAGAGAGAACAGACGCGGGGGGCGGGGGGGGGGGACACGAGGAGAGAAACAGAGAGAGAGAGAGAGAGAGAGAAGGGTGTGAGCATTGGTTTAGTTGATTCCGGGCAAAGCCGGGTGCCTCATCTGTGTGTGTAAACTTGTGGGTCAGCGGTAGAGAATGTTTTCTATTTCAGTGATTAGAAACTCAGTGACAGCTGCTACTTTTATTGTCAGGTACGATGATCTCACACTTAATGGGCACGATCTGGAAGGAATCAAACGTTTGTTGAAAGAAAGATCCGGCCATGATCGTGCATTCGCCGCTTTCCGCCTACACGGGATTGGCTCATCTGCTGACGTCAAAGTTAAGGTAAACAGTCCAGCTTTTGTCAAACAGTCAGGTGAAGGCAATCGTGCAGCCACGTCATGATTCCCTCAAGTCTTAACCCTGGCTTAACCCAGCGTCTGGTTCAGGTGTGACCCATGTACAGCCCTAAACGTCTATGGTGCCAAATGCAGGTCTTTCATCATCTCCTGTCCATTTTTATTTTAACTACGAGGTCAGGTTGACCCCACAACAGGCATCTATTGTAAAATCCTCCATTGCGTTCTATGTTATCTGGACATACAATTTCAGTGAATATGAACCTGCAGTTTTAAAAGTCAACCATCAGAGGTCAGAGCTCACGTGACTTCCGCAGCTAACACCTTCCCTCACGTGATTTCGGCAGCTAACACTTTCCCTCACGTGACTTCCGCAGCTAACAACTTCCCTCACGTGACTTCGGCAGCTAACACCTTCCCTCGCGTGACTTCCGTAGCTGACACCTTCCCTCACGTGACTTCCGTAGCTGACACCTTCCCTCACGTGACTTCCGTAGCTGACACCTTCCCTCACGTGACTTCCGTAGCTGACACCTTCCCTCACGTGACTTCCGTAGCTGACACCTTCCCTCACGTGACTTCCGTAGCTGACACCTTCCCTCACCTGACTTCCGCGGCTAACAACTTCCCTCATGTGACTTCGGCAGCTAACACCTTCCCTCATGACGTCGTGACTTCCGTAGCTAACACCTTCCCTCACGTGACTTCGGCAGCTAACACCTTCCCTCATGACGTCGTGACTTCCGTAGCTAACACCTTCCCTCACGTGACTTCCGTAGCTAACACCTTCCCTCACGTGACTTCCGTAGCTAACACCTTCCCTCACGTGACTTCCGTAGCTAACACCTTCCCTCACGTGACTTCCGTAGCTAACACCTTCCCTCACGTGACTTCCGTAGCTAACACCTTCCCTCCTTCCCTCACGAACAATTATGTCTTGCATCTTTCAGGTTTGCGTGACGTCACATGACGGTGTTGACGGTTTCTGTCAAAGTGCAGGAGATTTCTTCATTCTTGGCGGCCCGCTAGAAATGCAGTGGAGTTTTGCTAGACCTTTCTACTTCGAGATCACCAACACAGTGTTGTCAATGGGTCTCAAACTGACAGACAACTATAAAGTGGCGGCCGACCTGTTCAGTGTGAATGGAACAAAACTTAAATCCAGCATTCTGCCTCCCCCGTACGTGTCTTACAGGCCGGCTGAGGGAAGACGTGATGGTGCGTTTTTTTTTGGGGGGGGGGGGAGGAGGGGGGTCTAGATAGCAACTCTGACTGGTTTTATGCCACTCTCAGCCAATCATCCACTCCCATCTATTGACAGACTCTCCCATCGCCCACTCCCAGCCATTGACAGACTCTCCAGTCTTCCACTAATAACCATTGACACTCTTTCTTCTGAAATCAAAACTATCATTAAACAAATGTTGCAAGAGGTTAAAATACCCGTGCCATGACGTCATTGGGTAGTAAAACAAACAAGGATAAAACAAGAGATCAGAAGAAACAAGTCAACAATTCAAGTGACCAGACAAAAATTCTGTTGCTTTTTCACCTCATCTTTTTGTAATGTTTGCGCGCAGAGCGGATTGAGTTGGCCTCGGGCGAAGATGTGGACACTCGGAAAGATCTGGCTGTACGTAAAGATGTTGACCGCCTGGGACGTGAGGAGATGTATGAACTACGCCAGGCACTTGCCAAGTTTGAGGTGGGTTAGCTCCCATTCAGATTTCGCCCATTATTTGACCTGACGACACCGTTTCTTCAATACATAATAATATTATATTCGATCCATATTTCATGAAAGAATGTTCACGTAACATTATGCAACACTAGTCCAGCCTTCAACATCTTTGTCATCATTATTTTCTTTTAAGACACCCTTTTTAAAAAAAAAAATTATCTTGTATTTAAATCTTCAAAAGATAGTGAGGCTTGACCAAATGTCCACAGACAATAATTATTTGTGATGTATATTTTGGCCACTTGTATATCGTACTGTAAATTGAATCAACTTTTGGATAAAATAATTTATGATCATTTTTAATCTGTCACCTTCCAGAAAGATCGCAGCATCGACGGATATCAAGCAATTGCAGAATTTCATGGAGACCCCGGCAAATGTCCTTTCCCAACAGCTAAAAATAGATTAGCTTGTTGTATCCATGGAATGCCAACTTTCCCTCATTGGCATCGATTACTGGTCGTTCAGGTCAGTTCTAATAGATCAAATACGTTTGTTTATTCTCTGTCAAAAACAAAGAAAAAAGTCGAGAATGTTTAGTTAGTTCAGTTTGCTTTGTTCAATTATCTGAGGTGCAGACAGCGAGTCAAATGTGTCACGTGCTGCGTGTAAACTTTTCCATTGATTAGTTTACCGTAAACATCTTGTTGCCCTACACTCGCACTGAGAGATGACAATTTTCACATTTACCAGAGTACGGTAGAACTTAAACACTTTCAAGGTCTGTCTCACGCAAGTTATAATCTCATCAGATGTGAAAAACCCAATAGAGACCTAGAACAACATTATTTTGCTGTCTTTTCTCTCCCTCACACAACGGTGCAGGTGGAGGACGCACTTAAACACAGAGGTTCCACCACTGGAGTTCCCTACTGGGACTGGACGAAACCCAATTCTGGTATCCCAAGTTTAGCAGTCAATGAATCTTATGTAGATCCTCACACGTGAGTCTGTGCTCATGCCGGTCTGTTTGTCTTTACTTGTTTACGGTTTATTCCTCAGAACTATAAGAAACAGTCCTGGTGTCAGCAATGACATCGTACAGCTGTGCAATGTAGATCTGAAATGTTGAACTGAAAATTTTACAAGTGATTAGATCAGATACGATGAATTTTAAGTCATCAAAGGATACGGTAACTGTAATATTTGATATTTACCCCGTGTAAGAGCAGACATAAAAGTATGGCAAGGGTGTAAGAAAAACTATGGCAAGGGTGTAAGAAAAACTATGGCAAGTATGTAAGAAAAACTATGGCAAGTATGTAAGAAAAACTATGGCAAGTATGTAAGAAAAACTATGGCAAGTATGTAAGAAAAACTATGGCAAGTATGTAAGAAAAACTATGGCAAGGGTGTAAGAAAAATACTGCAAGGGTGTAAGCATAATACCCCCCCCCCATGACATTGATCTCTCCCACCATTGCTTGTATCAAAGTTTCTCTAATCCAAATATTGTCCGGATAGGCAGACAAGATTAGCTCAACTCCGCCACTCTCATGAATATTCCAAACAGCACGAGACATCACAACAAAGCTCACTGTAGCTTCAAGCTAGTAGAAGCCATGGTTCAACCAAGATACAAACTGGCGGTAGAAAAAACAGCCAACCTCATTTTCAAGGAAAGCAGCCCTGGGAACATTCAAGGAAATCAGACCAGGCAACACCTAACAAAATCAGACCAGGGAACATCCGAGGAAATCAGACTAGGGAACACCTAACAAAATCAGACCAGGGAACACCTAACAAAATCAGACCAGGAAACACCTAACAAAATCAGACCAGGCAACATCCGAGGAAATCGCCAGCAAACATTTAAGGAAACAAGACCAGGGAACATCCAAGGAAATCAGACCCGGGAACATCCAAAAAAATCAGACCAGGGAACATTCAGGGAAATCAGAACAGTGAATATCTAAGGAAATCATACAAAGGAACACCCAAGGAAATCAGAGCAGGGAACATCCAATTAAATCAGACCAGGTAATATCCAAAGAAATCAGACCCCGGAAAACCCAAAGAAATCAGACCAGGCTACATTCAATGAAATCAGACCACTGAACATTCAAGGAAATCGGACCAGGGAACATTCAAGGAAACCAGACCAGGGAACATCGAAGGAAATCAGACCAGGGAATATCCAAGGAAATCAGACCAGGGAATATCCAAGGAAATCAGATCAGGGAATATCCAAGGAAATCAGACCCCAGAAAACCCAAAGAAATCAGACCAGGGAACACCCAAGGAAATCAGACCAGGGAACATTCAAAGAAAGCACACCTGAGAACATTCAAGGAAATCAGACCAGGGAACACCCAAGGAAATCACATTTCCACACCCCTTTCGGCTTCCAACAAAGGACGTCGAATAATCAAGGCATATAGTAGACTCTCTCTATCCCGTCGTCCTATGGACTGTTTGTGACGCCACAGGTGATCTGGCAACGAGCATCCTCCAATCCTCTCGGTTTTCTGACCTCTTGATTGTATCGCTCAACCTCAAGCTCGTCCATTCTGGGATATGGTCATCCCATCTCTTCCTCTGTCTGCCTCT
Source organism: Onchidella celtica (assembly GCA_963931925.1). Lineage (NCBI taxonomy): Eukaryota > Metazoa > Mollusca > Gastropoda > Systellommatophora > Onchidiidae > Onchidella > Onchidella celtica. The sequence goes on from OZ007573.1 coordinate 277,965, forward strand.
CCATCTTCCTCCTTGCACTGCGCCTTGCACTGCGCCTTGCACTGCGCCTTGCACTGCGCCTTGCACTGTGCCTTGCACTGCGCCTTGCACTGCGCCTTGCACTGCGCCTTGCACTGTTGCCTTGCTCTGTGCCTTGCAGGAATGTCTTGGCAAAGTCCCGATGATCTCATAACTTGGCCATACCATTTGTGCTTGCGTCTCTTGACCAAGGTCAACAGGTCTTCGTACGGCCTAATGAGTTGCCTGATTCTGTTCCGAACTTTTTCGTTCGTGATATGAGCTTTGTAGGAGATGCCCAGGAGTCTTCATGTAGCAGACAATCCTTGCTAAATTTCAAAACTAAAAATGAACGAAGCGCCGATGAACGAACGTTGAAGTCGTCCAACATCAGGTAACTCCTACAGAACGATAGAATTCTCACACAGCAGAGTCACACCGACCTCAGAATAAATCTCCGAAATGAAACAAAATTCTCTACAGTCAGCACAACAGAAATAGTGTACACTTTAAAGACAAAGTTCATGAGATCTGTAGGTTTCACAGAACGCGGTCTGCATTTTAACAAAATTAGTTAAGTCTTTTTGCTCAATCGAAATGTCCCAAACAACTCTTCTGTTTCGAAAAACTCAACAGACTATCTACCCTATCCCTAACCCGAACCCTAATCTGTGCACAAGGAATGCATCCCCTCCCACAATGTCCCATTCCCCCACCCCTCCCCCCCCCCCCCGTCTTGTTTAAATATAAAAGTGATTTCATAAGGGAATTTCTGCCACAGAACACACAAAGATCTCCATTGGTATGTTGACAACTTTTACAACTGTCACCGTATTTTTTATGGCCGAGTCCAAATGTGGCCACAAGAAAAGGTTGTAGGTAGCAAAGTGTCGCTTAAAAATTAATACAGAAACGATTCAATAAGACGCAAAGGAAAAATAAATCTAGATTTTGCTCTAATGTCATAACCATCAGGGAAATTTGGTACATGATAGAACAGTAAACACATACAAAAAAAAAAAATCAGGCACCTTGGTTTAGAGACAGGGTGCCTGTCATACCGAAGATAATGGGTTCGATCCCTGGTCGGTGGAGGCATATTGGAATTGTTGTGTTTTTTTTTTTTTGGGGGGGGGGGGGGATTCCTGTCCCCGATTTTTAGTAAGGATCGAGCACTTAGACTTCTCGGATAAAAGCAATCCGAACAAAGCCGCTGCCTGCAAAAAAAAAAAACCCACATAAACTAGAGCAAGAAAAATATAAAGGAAAAGTGAAGTGGAAATGCCAAAGCAGAGAAAATCTTAAGATAAAGACTTAAACACAGCAAGTAAAAGAATGTGGAAAACTTTTAACAAATGGCAAATACTTATCAAAGTGAGTGCTCAACTGGCAGGCTACAAAACCCGATTGTACAGTCAAATGCAGGGAGTTTTAATCTTAGTGTCCGGCGGCTCATCCGCTCCTGTCACCGACACCTTTGTCACCAACCTGAGATTTCATCAGGGGCAATTGCTGTAACTTAATTATGTATAATTTTTCTTTTGACGGTTAAATTCCCATTGCAGACAACTATACACTTTCAGATTTGAAGGATCAGAAGTCTCGTAAATGCACAGCTCAAGACCAAATAAATACGGTGAATTGACGCGCCTTTTAACTCATTCTCAAACTTGACTTTAGAGCGTTACTAGCAACTAAGAAAAGGTAACTATAAAAAAAATAAGCATCCCTTTTCTATTGGGACGCTGTAAGGTAGAATCTCTCAGTTGGTTCTGTTGTATCCATTGATCTTATACTGGAATGTGTATGTCTCACGGTCAGAAACCAATTTTGAAACGCTGTCTCCGTTTACTGATCACTCCGGTCTGATAATAATTCAAAATTATCAGACATACATAATTATTATGACTAAAATTTAAGCCACTCAGGGACAGGTAAATATATTTTGCATGAACCAAAACAAAAAAAACCAAACATGCTGATAATTATGTCTTAGTGATGCATTTGGTGGCTCTCCTGGCGTGTATGTTGTTTGGATCATCTATATGACGATTGTGCATGTGCTGTATGTTCACTTTGCCTTGTCCTGTACATCAAGTTTTGTCTTCCAATAGGTTAAAGGTCCATTCAAATTTGGCTGTTTTTGTTGTTGTTGTTTCTTTCAATACAGAACTTACATTTTATTTTCAGTCGCCCATTGACGACATCGAGAAGTATTTTGTGTTTTAATTATTTATGTATTGTGTAGAGTTTAAAGTTCAGTAACTCTCTGTTGTTTGTTTGACTGGATACTATGGAACATCTGACACCACGCGATTTTCACAAATGTAAAGGGAGACGATCGTGTTGCTCATTGCTCGATCCGTGAGTAGTTTTAGTGTAGCAACAGATTTTGTTCATTGAAATGATCATAAAAAAAACAACACGTTTAGTACACATGGAAGTTATCACTTTTTATGATCAGAAATTTTAATGGTTTCCTTTTGCAGGGGTGAAACAACTCACAATCCTTTCTACGACGCTGAAATCGTTTTCCTGGGCACCGGCGTGAGAACTGCTCGTGACCCCTTGGATGGTCTGAGTCAACAACCAAACTTTGGCGACCACACTGAATTGTTTGATGCATTCATAGATGCTCTCTCTTACACAGATTTCTGTGATTTTGAGGTATGGCATTATGCTGGGCCCTAAACTGCTCTTTCTTTCTCTCTGATGGTACTGATGACTTCAACTAAAACAAAAGTTGTCGTTTTCCCGTTGAAGACTAGTTATCTCCCATTCCAACATATACAAACACACATACACACACACACACACACACACACACACACACACACACAAGTGACTCTTTTGTACAAATGCGAGCTATAGAATGTGACAGGAGGAGCTGGAGACCTACACAAAACTCATCAAAATGAAAAATTGATGCATCAGAGTTCGGCGCTTTTTTCTGTTTATTTTGTCCTGATAGAAAGGTCAAAGTTCATTGCATCATGACGTATTCCCACCAGCAATCGAAAACTGGATTTAGGCGCTGTAAACTGTGACCTCATTTTGTCTCTCTAAGAACAGCCAAGAAAAATTCATTGAATAGTTTTTCTTGCTTTCAAACCAGGTAGAATAATTATTACTAAAATAATTTAAGTTGTTCCACAAAGCCATATGTTTGACCCGGTGTTCAGGATTTCATATTTTATTCCTTCCCATTTAAAAGTCACAAGAATGTGAGTTAAACCATTGTCTCTAATTTGCCTAGCACAAACACATTCGCTGGGTGTGGCTCAATGACTCAAATTTTGGTAGCCAAGACCAGCCTGACGACGCTGCTCTATCAGGAGAGCAGAAAGATCAGCAAAGACAAACAACTGAATATCCACAATATCCACAATATCCACATCCACAATATCCACAGGTTCAGTTTGAAGTCGCTCACAATTTGATTCACGGGCTAGTGGGCGGAAAGGCAGCTTACAGTTTGTCTACCTTGTCCTACAGCGCCTTTGATCCGATCTTCTACCTCCATCATAGCAATATTGACCGCATCTGGGCCATATGGACAGCATTACAACAGCACAGGTAGGTCAGCTGGGCTAACAGGTCACAAAAATGTACGCTAATCTCTTACACTTTCTGCACAGTGACGTAGGGTGGGTTGCCAGCGCCCGGGGCAAGGCTAGTCTTGCACCCCTGGCCCATAGTCCGACATTTGGAAACTCATTAGGGATTAGAATTTTTTTTTTTTTTAAAAATACTTTGGACGCCTAAATCATTAAGTGTTCTTGAGACAATGTTTAGAAATGGCTGAATAGGGAGGGGGGGGGGCATGAAGGTCATTTTGGTTACTATGAGAAATAGACGATTTTAGCTACCATAATGGCACTGACGATGTGTGAAACTTGTAAAGAAAAAATAAAATAATCCCATGGTTGCCATGGAGACACCACTATCTTGGATTCTGAGTCCCAAAAAAAGAGTCAAGTTCAATATACCAAGGAATTTCCAAATTTTCATGAATTTATTTGAAACTTCTCATGATAGTTAATATGTCTTATTTGATTCAATAAAAAAGTTTATACTGGTAGGACTTCTTCTACAGATCTTGTATTCTAAACTGCAGCAGTTGACGTGTTTACGGAACGCTTGTGAAGAGCATTTTTCCAAAACTGGCAAGTACATTTTTGCTTGAGTTACGTCCCCTTTCAGTTAGTTCAAAACTGGTGTAAAACGCCAGGTAAGTGTTCAGTTCAAACTGGCAATGCCCTGTCTTTATCCGAATGTTTACTTAAAGTTACTTACACTTGAACTGGACACATGCTTGACGTTTTACGCTAATTTTGAATGACTATTTGATAGGGGCCATAACTCATGCAACATTTGGCTTAACCAGTTTTGGAAAAAAGCTCTCCATTGTGAGAGGTGATGACGTGTCATCCGCTCCCCTTTGAAATGTAATTGGCACGTCTGCTGGTCAAATAGAACAAGATCTGTAGCAACTTTAGTGCCAAATTTAACACAAGATGGTGCAATAAGGCAAAGCCACACAGGCTCACCTTACTACTTAATAACACAACACCACTTGATGGTTTTTTTGCGTACCAATATCATCGACACATAAACCACATACCGTGCTTTTTCTGAAACATTTCCCATAGAGGAAATACGATTTGATAAATTACATACGTGTACATGCCAGGATTTCTGCTTCTGTGGATTTACACTCAGTTCAGGCTTACGGCCAATGGACCCTGATAGGGACGACCAGGTCATACGCGGGTCTTCTAGACGTTCTACGTGAATGTGTGTATTATAATTTTATAATTATGTAGCAATATAATGAGAGGAATGCGGACTGTCGAGTGTCGTGCAATAAAAAAAAAAAAAAGCCACAAAAAAAAGGCCAAAAAGCCAATGTATTTTCTGACCACGACCAAAATGATCTTTAAACAGCCAAATTTCTGGAAGTCGACTTTAAAAAAAAACAAAACGCCAATCTGGTAACCTTGATCTGGGTCAGCCATCCGCTGGTAAACAAAGGAGGAGAGGCGGGGGGGGGGGCGTGATTTTTCTTTTCGTACTCACTTTACCAAATTCAGGAGCGTGGCAGCAAGAGCTCCAACATATTACGGGAATTTTCGGTGACGTTCAGAGTCATTTTAGGGTTAGGGCTGGGATTAGGGTGCAAAGTCCAGAGATTGCAGCACCCATGGCAGTATTCGGTAGGACGAGAAATCCCTTAGCCGATGACCTGTGTTTGGGGGTGTGTTGCTGCCCCGCCCCTGAATTTGCTAAAGTGAGTACGAAAAAAAAACAACCAAAAAAAACACGCGGGTGGGGTGGGGGGGGGTGAGATAAGCTGGGCTGTACCTAGTACCGGGCAGAATGATGACTTAAGGAGGGATGAGGGAACTGTCAGACGCTACATGAATGTTCAGTACTATTTTGCCGAATTCCATTTTGCCCTGGGTTTTTTTTATTTTTAGCGATACCTTTTTTCCTTCTGCATGGATTTTTTTGACCTATCCAAACATGCTGTCAGCCAAGTTTTATACCAATACGTCCATAGACAGAATTTTGTTTTTTCAAAATAGTTCACAAATTACCGATCAAAATCGCAAAGTTTCAGATAATCCCAGGCCATTTGAAGTTGTTTTTTTTTTGTTATTGTTTTTTTATCAATGAAATTTGTGTTAAAACGTGTCACACAAACCGCCATACATCCCTGCAACGATTAAAAAGCTACCAAAGGTTTATGAGAGATGTGTGTGTGTGGGAGGGGGTGGGGGGTGGGGATTGAGGAATAGTGCAAATTATGGAATAGAAAGGGATATAGAACAGAGGGGAGTGGGGGACACACTGTGGTTGGGGAGGGGGAGGGGGCAGGGAGGCTAATGTGTACTCAAAGGGCAAATAAAGAGCCTCCTTCCTTTCTGCAAATAGGACATTTTGATGCGTTACAGTTCACTCATTTATCCACAATAAAAGTCACGTAACATAATCAGCATTCGCCTCTCCTTCTGTTACTGGTCTATGCCATTTTTAGACCGCTTGTCTGGCTTTTTGCGACTGCAGGAAACGCATAGATCTACATGTAGTGTCTTTCCTTTTGGGCATCTTTCACAAACGGTGACACATTCTATGTCGTATAGCAACGTTATAAAAACAAAATCTTGAAACAAAAGCACTGTCCAGTCAGCTGATACTGTACTCTTTCATCTATTATGTAGGTCATGATCTAAATACAAAGACAGCTAAGTACCAGCCAGTGGGAAGGCTCGGTTAGGCCCCGCGCACGCTTTCTTGAAAATAGCAGCCCCTTCAATGCAAGCAGGCTTTTGCTTGGTGTACAAAACTGGCAGTTCGCGCACGGTGTGTGAGTTGCATGCTCACCTCGCCTCCCCGGTCAGATTGTTATGAGGTCAGAATCCCATGGGTCGCGTCAGAAATCTCTGCAGCTTTGTTGTGGTGTGTAGTACTAGTGAGTACATGTAGTAGTAGTAAGTACATGTAGTACTAGTAAGTACATGTAGTAGTAGTAAGTACATGTAGTACTAGTAAGTACATGTAGTAGTAATAAGTACATGTAGTAGTAGTAAGTACATGTAGTAGTAGTAAGTACATGTAGTAGTAGTATGTAGTAGTAACTGTTAACACAAATAGTGAAAGTCAAAACAGATCTGGGCCTTTGATTTCGCAAAACTTCAACATTCTGACGTCTTTCTCATTTTCACTGACATTGAGCAGGGCAAATCCAATTTAAATTAACAACAACAAAATAGACAGCAGCAACCACAACAACAACAAAAAAACAAAGCCGAGACCAGGCCATATACCAGGCCATAGACCAGGCCATAGACCAGGCCATAGACCATCACAGATGATGTTTATTAGAATACAAGATCTACCCGCACTGAACTAGGCGACTTCCCATGGATGTAGAAGAAAAAAAAACATACACAATTCATTTTGAAATTTCCTTCTTGAAAAACTCTTGGCACCCAAATGGTTACCGTGTATGCCAACACAGGTCTACACATAACGCTAGGGCCTACTAGTACTACAACTACACATGTACTACTACAGGTACTATGCTAGATTCAAAATGTAGATCAGCCGCAGATCATTGCACACGCAGAGAATAATTATCTAGATTTTTCAACAAATCTATGCACTGTAATACTCAAATTGTATTGAACCCAATCAGATAAAAGTCTCTCAACTTCATATTTACATGAAAATGTTCCTAAGTTGCCAACATTCTTGCAGAACGCTTGAATCGACACTTGTCTCCTCCCGATGATAGCCGTGCAAAAATAAAACACGAGCCAAAATGCAACAGCTCAGTGAAATCTGCGTCAAGCATGCGAAAAACCGTCATTCGCAGCCGAGCCACGGGCGAAACAGGATAGTGCGCGCGCGGCTTTAATGGTCGGCCAATCAGTGAAGTAGATGAAGTGGAAGTACCAATAGTATAGTGATATTGTTATCTTAGAAAGAAGCAAAAATGCCACATGGATGATAGAAACAATCAGATAGGAAAGCTGGGGATCTTTGCGTTTACAAGATTCGCAGCGCCACCCAATGGTGAATGCATGGGAGATGTAAATTACGGCATTTTTGTACGTAGACGCAAGAGAAAAGGCTGAGTTTTGTTCATTGTTCTCTTGCTTGACATCACTTGCTTTGTTATTATAAACTTAATTTGTTGTAGGAAACCTCTGGCTATCTTTCTTCCTTTTTAGACGTGGTAGCAATGTCAAATTCGTTTTATTCATTTATCATCATAGTTACCGTACATAGGTCTAGTATATTTTTAGATTCAAGATAGAACCGAGGAGGGATTTTCCGTTTACAACGTAACTCGCGCGCGCTGCCTCCCAGTGACAGTTGCAAGGTAAGAACTAAAGCATGGCGGGAACTATGAAATATTTTAAATATGTTTAAGTAACAGAGTAACCTTGGGTTTTCCTTCTTATCGTTCTGCGTCTTCTTCTTTTCCTCCTCTGAATTCTCGAAAAACACACTACCATCGATCAACACATCAACCGGTGCACCAGAGAGCAGGGACGCAAAACAATTCCGTCACTAGCAGTAAGGTTTCAAACGCTATTGGTAGGCTAAAACTGACTCGTCATAGAAAAGGTTAGGGAACCCGCACGCACTGAGTGCCAGACCGAGGCCTATGCCATCTCGTAAAAAATCCATTTCTCTTTCTCTCCCTTCTTCACCCGCCTTTTTGTGCTTTGTTATATGGAAACAGTCATTATTAATTAGAGACAGCATTATTTAAAGAAAAAAATATTTTGACCGTATGCAATTTTCTAATTGTGCGATTCGCTGGTTCTGCTCGGGGAGAGAGGGCAGTGCCTATGACCGGATATTAATGCTTTTCCAAGAGACGGGGAGAAGTGAACTTCCTATCTTATCGTATCTAGTATCTGTGTAATAGAAGAGAATGGGATGTCCCAGGCCTGTTGCCTTGACCTAGGCTTATGGGCAATATATACATAAAGGTCTCCATACCAAGTATTCACTAAAACTTAAGATTTAGGTGGCGACACTGAGATTTTATTTGGGGCTAATTTTGAGGAACAATGTGATGGTCCTTTACACTTGATCTTGACCATCACCTCACTCAAATGCATATTTCATGATTATAAACATTCTATACGTGGGGATGCGCGGGACCCGCATTAGACAACACCCTGGTAGATGAAATTAGCAACAAAAAACAAAAAAAAGACACGCCAACAACAATGAAAGCCAGACATACACTACAGGGACACATAAAATATACACAGGTGGGTCGTGAGCATAGGACGGACATGTGGACGTGGGCATCCACAGTACAGGCATGGCTTTAGGTCTAGGTCAGTCAGGATCACAGACAACATTTAGTATTCTCACAGCAGAGCAACACGCAATACAAGAAACACTAATGGAATTGGAGGCCCGCCGGCTGGAAGACCGGGAAGTGGCTATTCTAACAGATTCACTCTCAGCCATAGAGATCATACAGACCAAAAGCCAGTCTAATAGTAAACACAACATGATACACAGCATCATTACACCTATAGATAGGATTACCAGGTATGGTTCAGCCGTATCGCTAGTCTGGATTCTTGGACAGGCGGGGCTTACCGGGAACGAACATGTTGATTCGCTGGTTTAATGAGCAACAACCAGCAACGAAAAAGATGATTACAGTAAACATAACATAAGCAAGAATGAGTTATACAGTTGTACCAAAAGTTATGTTAATGCAGTTTGGTCAAACGAATTCCATTTCTATCTGAATAAAAAACCTAATAATACATTGACTATTATGAAACTTCGGAAACATTCCAATTCACCTTTGAGCGACCATCTGAAATAAAACGTAATATATTAAGAATAGAAAATACCAGAACAAAAGGAAACTTTACTTGCAGTACCTGTGGCGTGTCCATGGCAACAAAACACAGAAAATTTGACTGCAGGAGAAATAAACATGAAAGAATGGTAATAAAAAAAACAGTTCAATAACGGCAGGATCGATTATAGGGCATCGAAAGCGTGCTGTCGCTAACAGACAAAAGACATACAGATTTAAAAAGAAAATTGACCAATAGAATTCAGTTCTACCATGACACAGCAATCGCCGCAAAACCTGGCCGGGTGAGCCCAGTAGAAATAGCGAAATACCCGGCGCTGGGCTCTGAGAGTGGGTAGGGGACACGGGACGTATGGCCACAAGAAAGATTAATTATGCAGTTTTTTTTAAATGCTTAAGAATAAAATTTTAAGAATTGAAATGTAAATAAACGTTCCACATACAATATTGTACACTGGAATATCTAATAAATAAATAATTTCATATTTTATAGTCCGTTTTAACTGCTGGGCTGTCAGACCGTCAGGCGCTATCTCGCGTGCCTAGTTTATGGCAGGCCTCAGCCCGGGAGGCACATGTCACATAGCATCCTGGACTTTTCCCTCCGCACAGCTTTTAGGATGAGTAACTCAAATTTTATTCTGCGGGGAGAAAAAGTCACGACACGATGGGCAAGTGCTGACAGTGCCGTGAATCAAATTTAATTTTAAATAATATCTTACATATATATAATATGTTTTTAAGGGACAAAGCCCCCGGGAGGTGTGGGGGGGGGGGGAGTTCAATGGTCAGGCTTTCCTCGCTCCTGCTTCTTTTTTCTTCTGTTTGCCATGTGTGTGGCCCATGAACAAGTACTTAAGTACATGCAGTCGGACAACGACTAGAAAGAATGCAAGAAGAATGAAGAACTTGGCGGGGCCAACTGACTTGGGCTGAGACACCAGAGAAACCAAAGATTTTCTAGTTATAAATTATTGGAAACTGACATACTATTGTCAAATTGTATTTCTAAATGCATAGAATGACCGAATAGTACAATATCTCGATATTTCGATGTCTAATTTCCATTTCAAAACCCGTCGCCCCCCCCCCCCCTTGCCCACTCAAGAACTCAACTTTGACCATAGAGCAATTTGTTGCCGGTTTGACCCGATATCTCGAAACCCGATCCAGCGAAAACCGACCTGTTTTTCTCACGTGACTTCAACAGATTACACAGGCGAAGAATCAGAAATGACAACCACGTCAGCAAAACAATTCTTACAGAAAAAAACAACAAAAACCGAACATTATTTTGCCGACACCAAACAACAAGAAGAAGAAAAGTTTGCCCTCCGACTGCCACACGCCCCACACTGGCAATGGCGCTGGGACCACTGAATTGGCGGGACAGTTACTTGGCGACCTATTTCGAAATTTTGACAGAATCGAATTTAGCGATCACGTTGTCCTCACATGCACGACGAAAGGGGCCGCAGCATTTTGCATTAATTTCCCCGCAACACTTAGATCTAGTCTAGTTTCTGCAAATATTTGAGGAGGTGAAAGAACATGTCAGTCTGAGTGGAAATATCTTCTATACATAATATTTATCCAATGCATTTTAAAATGGTGGATTTTAAAAATTACGTAACGCAAGTGTCACTTACATCAAAGAAGGAGGAGGGAGGCTATTTGAGCACCCATTGCAAATCAGTGAAATTATGAACGTCTAAAGTATGATTTTGGAACGTTACATTATTTTGCCAACGGGAAATCACGCTATTAATAGGCACTATTATGATTCACCGATAAGTATAAAATGAGGATCTAGGACAGCATGGCCGGGGGTAGCGAGAAAGATACTCCGAAGGGTTAGGTGGTCAATTTTATATGCACGGTATGGATGAAGCACTGTAGACTGTAAGGATGAAACACTGTAGACTGTAAGGATGAAACACTGTAGACTGTAAGGATGAAACACTGTAGTCTGTAAGGATGAAACACTGTAGTCTGTAAGGATGAAACACTGTAGACTGTAAGGATGAAACACTGTAGACTGTAAGGATGAAACACTGTAGACTGTAAGGATGAAACACTGTGGACTGTAAGGATGAAACACTGTAGACTGTAAGGATGAAACACTGTAGACTGTAAGGATGAAACACTGTAGTCTGTAAGGATGAAACACTGTGGACTGTAAGGATGAAACACTGTAGACTATAAGGATGAAACACTGTAGTCTGTAAGGATGAAACACTGTAGTCTGTAAGGATGAAACACTGTGGACTGTAAGGATGAAACACTGTAGACTGTAAGGATGAAACACTGTAGACTGTAAGGATGAAACACTGTAGTCTGTAAGGATGAAACACTGTGGACTGTAAGGATGAAACACTGTAGACTGTAAGGATGAAACACTGTAGTCTGTAAGGATGAAACACTGTAGTCTGTAAGGATGAAACACTGTAGACTGTAAGGATGAAACACTGTAGACTGTAAGGATGAAACACTGTAGTCTGTAAGGATGAAACACTGTAGACTGTAAGGATGAAACACTGTAGTCTGTAAGGATGAAACGCAGTGGACTGTCCGAATATTGGGAGATTGTGAGATTGAGGACAATTTTTGTTGTTGTTGTTGTTATTATTTATTATTACCACTTATTTTTTTTTCTTTTGGCGTTTGGCGACCGGGGCAATTTCCTTTAGAGCTCCGCCAGTACTAAGCCACTGTTTCTACATCATTCTTTGTCTCAGCCTACTTTTTTGATGAACAGGAAATTCATTTCTGTCATAAAAATTGCAATTATTTGACTTTGAAATAAAGGCCTGCATTATGGTCATTGGTACAGGGGGAAGCCATTCAAGGCTCATTGTGCCCAGTCCTACGTGTACTGGCCATTGAAACCCTTCGCCTTTGCCTCGCCCTACAATAATGACGAGAAAACGGCCAGCCACGCGGTGCCCACACATATCTACGACTATCAGACAGAATTAGGTTACGCCTATGACAGTCTGGAGTTTGGAGGGATGGGAATTGTGGAACTGGAAGAATATATCAATGCAAACATCAGAGGCAAAGATAGAACGTTTGTGGGCATTCAGCTACATGGTATCAAGAAATCAGGTAAGGTTTACACATTTCATAACAGAACGTGCACTTTTCAGGTAGAGTTTGTACATTTCAGGTAGATTTAGCACATTTCAGGTAGATTTAGCACATTTCAGGTGCAGTTACCCCATTTCACTTAGAGTTTACACTTTTCAAGTAGAATTTATACACTTCAGGTAGAGTATACCCATTTCAGGTAGAAATGCCACATTTCAGACAGTTTACACATTTTAGTTAGAGTTTACACTTGTCAGGTAGAGTATGTACACTTCAGGTAGAGTTTACACATTTCATGTAGATCTGGCACATTTCTGGTCGAGTTTACACGTTTCAGGTAGGGTTAGCACACTTCATTTAGACTTTACACATTTCAGGCAGAGTTTACACATTTCAAGTAGAGCTGGCACATTTCGGGTAGAGTTTATACATTTCAGATAGAGTAGACTTTCACATTTAGAGTAGAGTTTACACACTTAAGGTAGAATATGAACACTTGAGGTAGAATTTACACATTTCAGGCCGAGTCCACACATTTCATGTAGAGTTTTCACATTTGAGGCAGACTTGTTTCCACCTTTTAGGTAGACTTAGCACATTTCATGTAGGGGTTGCCAATTTCAGGTAGAGTTTACACATTTCATGTAGATTTTACACATTTCAGGTAGAGTTTATACATTTCAGATATTTCAAGTAAAGTTTACACATTTCATGTAAAGCTAACACAATTATTTCAGAGATATTTCAGGCAGAGTTTACACATTTCATGTACAGTTTGTGGATTTCATGTAGACTTTACACATTTCATGTGGATTTTGCGCATTTCATGTAGAGTTTACACTTATCAGGTAGAGTTTACATGTAGACATTTTTTTTTCTTTTTGACCACTTACGGTTGTGCCCCATTTCTACATCACCTACAGCCATGGCTCATGTGTATATCACACCTGCCGGTGGAGACAGATTCGATGCCGGTCGATTCGCTCTCCTGGGTGGACCAACTGAGATGCCTTGGGACTATGACCGACAGTACAAGTAGGTCATTTATTTAACAACTGTAAAAATCAGTGATTATTTTTTGGCAATTTAAAAAAAAAACGTATTTGAGAGTTAAAAATAATGTTAATAGGAGGAAATATATCTGTACATGCATGAGATTTGATCTGAACAGAGAAATACACGCATGATACCATTCTAGCACTACACGTTTCATGCGCAAAGAAATGCAAGTATCTGACTGAGGATTTGCGATGATGTGGAATGTAAAATTAAATGATAATGTTCTCTCTCTCTCTCTCTCTCTCTCTCTCTCTCTCTCTGTTTCTTGTGTTTTGATGACTTCCTTTTTTTTGTTTGTTGCTAGACATGACATCACAGACGCACTAGCCAGCATGGGTTTGCATTACAATGACAATTTTGACATCAGTTTTGAGATGAACGAATTTGATGGGACAGTCGTGGACGTGAGTCAGTTCCCTCGGATTCATCTCATTCACGAACCTAAGACAGGTCAGTGCAAGAGCGGCTTATGTGGACTATGGACTGTCCTTGTCCCATTGTAATTGTTTCTTTGTAATTTAAATATTCAATTTCTCAGCTGTTTTTGCCCTGACCGCCAGTGCCAGGGACATTTTTCTGACGTTATAACCGAGTGCTGGATCAGATGGTGTCTCTTCCACACAGGTGCGCACACACACACAGTCACATACACACACACAGAGAGTGAGAGAGAGGGTGGAGAGACAGAAGAGATAGAAAGAGAGACAGTCAGAGATAGAGAGGAAGAGAATGAGAGGAGAGAGAGAGAGAACTATTGACAAACATGCGAAAGACAAAATGAAAAGAAAAAGGCGCAGACATTAGACTACTGGCCACTGGTCAACCTGCAGACCAGAATAAGGAAACAAAAATCGAAGGCACGTCCCAGGTGTCCTTGCTATTTGTGACGTGGTCATTGTTGATTCTTTGTGTGGAATAATTATGGTCTAATCCTTGCCTGTGGGCGGTATCGATGTACATCACAGGGACAAAAGAGGAGAAAAAAACAGGCCGGGAAATGATGAAAATGAACAGAAGAGGATGAAAAGAAAAAGAAAAAAGAAAAGGGAATAAAATCTGCGTTGAGCATTGGCGGCCATTGATTATTTCTATAGTTGATGAAAATCTTTTTTTGGCTAGTCTCGATGCTATGTAGTCGTACTGGCTAGTAGCTCATTGAAATGAGGAGAAACTCAGTCTGGCGCGGAGATAATTATCTCAGAATTGAAGAAAAAACAAAACAAAACAAAAGCTCTTAAAATGTTTACATTTTCCATTTGCTATTCCAGTGTCTGACAAAGTTCAGGCCAGTGACGTTCATGTTCGCAAAAATGTGGATCAGCTGAATCGAGAAGAAGTTTTAGAACTCCGTCACGCGATGTCCAATCTACAAGAAGACAAATCTCATGGAGCTTTTCAGGTGAGGAACTTCTCTAATCATAAGTGAAATCTCAAATCATAAGTGACCTCTCAAATACCATAAGTGACCTCTCAAATACCACAAGTGACCTTTCAAATCATAAGTGACCTCTCAAATACCATAAGGACCTTTCAAATCATAAGTGACTCCTCAAATCATAAGTGGCCTCTCAAATACCATAAGTGACCTCTCAAATACCATAAGTGACCTCTCAAATACCATAAGTGATCTCTCAAATACCATAAGTGACCCCTCAAATACCATAAGTGACCTCTGAAATACCATAAGTGACCTGTCAAATACCATAAGTGACCTCTCAAATACCATAAGTGACCTCTCAAATCTCAAATATCATGTGACTTCTCAAATCATAAGTGACTTCTCAAATACCATGTGACCTCTAAAATACTATAAGTGACCTCTTAAATATCTTAGGTGACCTCTCAAATACCATAAGTGACCTATCACATACCATAAGTGACCTCTCAAATACCATGAGTGACCTCTGAAATACCATAAGTGACCTCTGAAATACCATAAGGGACCTCTGAAATACCATAAGTGACCTCTCAAATCTTAAGTGACCTCTGAAATATCATGTGACCTCTCCAATCATAAGTGACCTCTCAAATACCATAAGTGACCTCTGAAATACCATAAGTGATCTCTCATATCATAAGTGACCTCTCAAATCATAAGTGGCCCCCCAAATCATACGCGACCTCTGAAATCCTTAAGGGTCTCTTCAAATTGTAAATCATCATAGAAAACAGCAGCCAACCTTTCCTTCCCCAAGTCAAAAGAATGCACAATTTGACAATATAGCTACTATGCCAAGTTTATTGTTGTTTTTTTCTTCCTTGTGGTATTTGAACAGGTAAATTGTTGTAAACTATTTACTCCAATGAGAATGATTGGAGTTTCAAAACAAAATATGCCGCCCCCCCCCCCACTCCCCCCAAAGAATCGCAGCCATTAAGACACAGATTGGTTTATCTGACCACTGAATCAACAGCACAATAGAGACAATAGAGTTTTTTTTTGTTTTGTTTTATACCCGCTCCTTTTGGATGGCGCCGCGAGGTTGATTAGTACTTTGCTGTTATCTGACAATCTATGGTAACTTAGTATTGTTAGAATAAATGAACTTACCTTTCCTTATCAGGGTTATCTTTGGTTACCGGTATGGTAAATGGGTTAGTTTTTCATAACCTTCTTGATGGCTCGTCTGATAGACAGAAACTGGTAGAAGGAGGGTGAGGAGGGAAGGATAAATGTTAAATCCACGCATACACGAACTGATTAATATTAGTATCCTATGCTATGTCCCCGGCCCATACAGGTCACGGGGTGGAGCAACCCACAAGCCCGCACCAGAGTGGTGCCATCACTGTCAAATATTTTCTCCTCACCATCTTTTAACACTAGCCAAGGACACCGAATACTGCAAGAGGGCCTTTACTACGGTGACTCTGTTACTGTTATACCTTACACCTATTCGGAGTGGTTAACTGAGTTAGTTGCTTGTATGTAGTAGGAGATGTGCTGGCCTTTAGCTTTCTTGTACTGATTTATGTTTTTATTGTCCCTCCCGAGTTATAGATGGTTCTCTGTCAGGGATGCCCCCCCCCCCCCGACGGTCAGACCTCACTCAACGGGGCTGCTCAGGGAACTCCCCCCCCCCCCCCCCAACTAGGTCTCCCGGGACACTCCCTGGAGCAAACGCTCTCCCCTCTCCAGGCCAGGCAACGACCACAAAGGTAGTGGCTGCCACGAAGGTGGGAAAGGGGACAGCTGGCCATACGGGAGGGGGCCCATCCTGAGACCCCATCGTTTTGTGTGTTGCGTTTTTCCTGCGTGTTATCCCAGCTGTGTCCTACCTGTTGTTGCAAAGTTAGTTGTCGTTATCTGCGATGTCGCGTTATCTAACCTCTTGCAGTGTGGATATAATTCGCGATGCGCCGGGATCTAAATAGGGCCTTATCTGCAGTGATTAGTATCTGTGGAATACAAGTTCTTCCTTTCATTATTCCCATAGATTTCTCAGAGCCAATTCGCTATAAAATAATACCAAAATGTTACCATGCTTTCCGTATTTGTATTTTGATATTGTCAGTTTTGCCACCAGGATAACGTGGTTTAGAATTAAAAGATCAGCTGACTTCAGGCTGTCATGATAGGGGGTGCCAAGAAGGCAAGTGGAGATGGTTAGCTGGATCCGTTTACCTGTATTGCTGTTAATCAGGTTCTCTACCTCTGCCCAGACTTGCTTAACCATCTCGCACTCATAGAAAAAAATGTTCTATGAAATCGACCGCCTGACAACTTTTACATTGATTTGTTTCGGATATTTTCATTTTTTGAAGAAGGATATTTGTTGGATATATATTGTGTAAAATTTTCCACTGAAGAGCTCTCAGTCTTGATTCTTTGGTGACCTTAAATGGTAGGTGCCAGTATTCAGTTGTTATTTCAATTTGGAATTTGCGCTGCCAAAACTGACTGGCTATTGATGGTTCACTCTCTTGCAATAGAGATCTAAATGTTCTTTGGCCTAACTTTCCGATTTCCATGTCTCTAAAAACCAGCTTGTTTATGCCACAATTGGCAATTAGAGTGAGAGGGCTTAAAGCATTGAACAAAATATTGTATTCAAGTAGTGAACTCGGAAAATTCCCATACCTGTTTAAAATTTCATGGTAACTTAATAATCTCCCAGTTTCTCCTTCCAGCATGTCTTTAATGAGTACTATGCCCTTATCTATGCAGCCTGGCAGCAGCAAGGTTCTTGCCTTGAATTTTACCTTATCACTGTTGAACAGAGGATCATCTTTTTTTGGAAGAACCGTTTCTTTAGACTCCCCTTTCCGCATAACCTTGTTTGCAGAACCTTCTTCCAGAAGCAGCTATTGACACTATCCAGGCCTTGAAAAGATTTATGGTCAAGATTACTCCTAAAGGCCAGGAGCCCCCCTACATGTCTTAAAGCGAACATGGGCAGTAATTTCCATTCCTCTTCCTTATCAGTACTGAGTTTTTCCACCCGTTGCAATAAGTATGCCTCTTGCATCATGCAGATATCTATCATCTTAAGTCCACCCTTGTGGTACTGGTCGCACATAATCTTCCTCTTTACCTTTTCGAAGGCTCTAGTATTTGAGAAGCGACGCTTCCAGATAAACCTAAAGAGTATTCGGTTGATTTTCTCAAGAATTTTTAAAGGCAGTGATATACTTTGTATTATATGCTGTATCTGGGATGCTCCAAAGGTTTTAATAACTTGAATTTTAACAATAATTGATAGATCACGTCTAGACCATGCCCCAACCATGTTCTCTATGTACTCTATTTTGCCTGTCCAGTTTTCCTCCAGGTCTTGGGCAGGCTTTTGAGAACTGAAAAAAATACCTAGAATCTTTAATTTTTCCACAAACGATATATCAAACTGAAGAGGTCCGAATACATTCTTTTTGCCCAAACACATTGCGTATGATTTGTTCTTGTTTAGTTCCAATCCTGAAAATAAAGAGAAAGATTTGATTTTAGAAAGAACTTCTCGAAAATCTATTAAATTCCGCCGGAACAGCGTTGTGTCATCAGCATACTGTCTGATGATTGTTTTCGTCTGGGACTTAGGATACTTAATACCTTCTATGCTTTCATCCTGTCTTATATTGAGTGCTAGGAGCTCAGCAGTCAGGATAAAGATCAGAGGTGAGAGAGGGCATCCTTGCTTCACGCCCCGTTCCAGTTTAAATTCCCTAGAAATGTGTCCTCCATTCTTGACACTTATAATGGAACCTGTGTATATAATGTTCATCCATTTTTTGAAATTTCCGCCAAAACCGAATATATTAAAGGCATTAACCATGCACTGCCTGGATAGAGAATCGAAGCCTTTACGGTAGTCTACAGATAGCAGAATGCTGTTACTGTTTTTCTCCTTTTCATGTTCTATGAGGTCATCCAGCTCTCTCAGAAGGGAGGATATGTGTCTGCCTCGGATAAAACCCGTCTGGTTGTGATGTATCAAGAGGGGCATGACTTGCTTCAGCCTTAATGACAATGCCTTGGCTATCAACTGGTAATCTGTATTTGTTATGGTGATGGGTCTCCAGTTTTCTAGAAGGTCGCGTTTCAGTCCCTTTCCTTTGAACAGGAGAGAGATGATGCCTTTATACTGTGAAAAGGACAGCGTATTAGTTTCAAAGCTGTAATTTATTGATTTGAATAGTAATTGACATATATCCTTCCAGAAGAACTTGTAGAACTCTACAGGCAGTCCATCTGATCCTGGACAGGAGCCGTGTTTTGTATGTTTAAGTGCGATTGCAATTTCAGACATCTCTCTATCTCCGTCACTTAATGTTGGAACCTCTATGTTCTCAATGAACTTGTATTGCTGATTGGTGATATCTTCAGATTTCTTCGTTTCTTTATAAAGATTTTCGTAGTAAGATGTTATTATTTCTAATATTTCATCTTGGTCAGTGATAATTTGGCCTTCTGGAGAGCATATCTTGTGGATGGTGTTATTTATGCCTCTGGTCTTTTCTAACTGCAAAAAATACTTGATTTTTCACCGTCTTCTATCCACTTGATTCTGGATCTGACTTGGGCCCCTCTAACAGCTGCCATTATGTACACCTCTAATTCCTTTTTAACGGTAGAGATTTATCTATGGTCTAAGATTAGTGGGATCTGAGATGAATTCTCGTTCTAATTCATTTAGTTTTGATATAAGATTCTTCTTTTTACGTGTGGATTTAGCGGCTTTTTCTTTGCCATAGGCCATACTTACTTCACGAACCCTAACTTTCAGCATCTCCCAGAGCAGGTGAGGGTTCAATTCTGGAAAATTCTCTACGGTTTCTGCAATGGCACTTTTAATCAGAGAGACATAGACATTATCTCGTAATAAGGATACATTTAGTTTATAATAGCCCTTGCCATAAACAAACGAAGAAGAAGACAGTGTCGCCTTTACAGCTCGATGGTCACTGAAGCCAACACTTTGAATTTCACACCTTGTAAACAGCGATGTTAATCCTTCCCCAGCAAATACATAATCTAACCTTCTGGCGGAAGGAGGGCTGCTTCTGCTCCAGGTGTGCTCCTTCTTCCCGGGATGGTGTAATCGCCAGATGTCACTCAGGTTTAAGTCATTGATGCAACTTCTTAGATCTTCGATATTCTGGGCGCTATGCGCGAGGCCTGAAATGATGTCTAATTTATTGCTCCAAACTGTATTGAGGTCCCCCATGATTATGACATTATCCATTGCACCCCCAATCTGTTTCTTTATTGTATTGTTTAAATCTCTCAGAAAAGGTCCCTTTTCATCATTTATACAGGGCGCATATACGTTAACGACATAGTACATCGAACTGTCTAAGATTATTTTGGAGATAAGAGCTCTGTCGGTAGAGTGTACAAATTCAATATTCGTTAAATCCAGGGATTTGGAGAATAGCGTAAGCAGGCCTTTACTGTGGGTGGTCCCGCTGCTATAATGTACTAATCCACCCCATTCCTTTTTGATCATTTCTATATCATCGACAGATAGATAAGTCTCCTGTATTGCTATGACAGAGTTTCTGTCTTGTTTAAAAAACCTAAATAAACTGTTACGCTTCTTTTTATTTCTTAGTCCGCGAACGTTAAGGGTCATAAAATGTAAGTCAATGCTCAAACTCGTACCGCTATTCCGTGCCGAAGCCATTATTCTATATCATAAATCCTTTTTCCAGGTCGGGGTCATAGTCCGAATCTGTAGGATGATGGGAGAGAAGGCTTAAGTAGCTTGATCCACCTGTATGTTATCTTCGACAATGTCCAGCGTACTGTCCTCGTGTGACTTTGTGGTTCTGCTATGGTCAGTGGTATCGACTGGGTTGCCTTTTTTGGCCCGTCGGCTAGGGTTGGTGTCGCAGCCTGGAGAAGAGGCAGGGAGGGGGCGTTTCTGACTGGCCGATCGTGCTCGATCCAAGAAGGCGGCCATTTTCATTCTCTCTGCGCTGCTTGCTCTTACTCTTGACCTCCCTCTCGCTGAGATACTCTTCTTAGATGATTTAATAGGGTCGTCTGCTTTTTCCTGGCCGTCATCTTGCAGTGGGGCCGTGACTTGGGACAATTGTACCACCGAAGCTTCACACCCCGAGTCTCCTTTTCTGTGGCCGGGCCGCTTGCAGACCAGACACACTTCTTCGTTCTGGCAGGCGGCGGCTACGTGTTCTACTTGCAGGCATTTTTTGGTCATTCGGCCTTTCTTTGTAGTACAGAGATGCTACAAAAGGACCCAACTGGAGCGTTTTGGGAATAGGGCTTTTTGGCAGATCAATAGTGATTATTCTTCTGCCACTTAGCCACTCTGTCATCTTACCTTGTGGGTCCCTAATTTTTTCCATTATCACATTCGATCTTAGGCGCACCCCCAGCTTAATTAGATGCTTTTCCAAGCTGTCATTACTAAATGACAGGGGTACCCCACTTATAATGAGTCGGGTCGAAGGAATTTCTTCCCCATTGGATCCTAGTTGGACAAACGGATTTTGGCTTCGAGGATTCAAACACTTACCTCTTATATTTAGCCCCTTGGACAATAGAGTTGTCCTGCTCTCGGTTGACCTAGGGTATATCCTCCACAGTCCCCCTATCCGCTGTGCTCCAATGATAGACAGAGGCCCACTACTTTTCTCAGCAACGAAGCAAATCTCGTATGGTGTGTAGGCTGAGTTTTTCTCCTCGGGCAGGTCTCTCGCCAACAAGAAGACTGGGGGACAACTCATTTTAATGCTCAACCGGAGCGTCCAAATGATCAATTACTCAGGATATTGAATGGAGAAGAGAAAGGAAACACACATACACACTTACACCAGAAAACTGTAGAGACAATAGAGTTGACTCTGCCCTCAGTGGAGATATCAGCGCTGACCATTATGCTTGACAATTCAGCATACCGGGAGGAATTAACCTTCAATAATTATAGGCTCATCAGTGCGGTCAAACGTCTGGCATGGGGGTAAGCCAGGTCAATATAGACCAGCTAGGCCAGGTCAGTATAGACCAGCTAGGCTAGGTCAGTATAGACCAGGCCAATATAGACAGCTAGGCCAGGTCAGTATAGACCAGCTAGGCCAGGTCAGTATAGACCAGCTAGGCCAGGTCAGTATAGACCAGCTAGGCCAGGTCAGTATAGACCAGGTCAATACAGACCAGCTAAGCCAGGTCAGTATGGACCAGCTAGGCCAGGTCAGTATAGACCAGGTCAATATAGACCAGCTAAGCCAGGTCAGTGTAGACCAGGTCAGTGTAGACCAGCTAGGCCAGGTCAATATAGACCAGCTAGGCCAGATCAGTACAGACCAGCTCCTGACTGGTTGATAAAAACAAACGGCCAGTTAAGTTGAGTGTCGGACGGAAACGAGTGAGATCAAAGCCGACAGAGGCTGTTAGTAAATTTAGAAGAACATTCCATGACGGGTTTTCCTGGTGGAAAAGTAAACTAGATTTCGAGGAAAGGCAGGCCAAAGAAATAAGCCAAGATAGGAAGAAACTGTGGGAGGTGACAAACGATATAAGTACAGTGTTCACGTTTTGGGGAAATGGACGTAAGGAGGGCAGCAAAACAAACCGCCGTGATTTGAAAACTAGTTTATTTAAGATGTAATGGAGCATCTCTGTGACAATGTACGAAACAAGGCATATAACCTATCAAACACAAAGCTTAACAATAAACAATACATAAATACTCGGCAAGTTTGGACACTGCGGCCAGCAGAGAGGGCCAAGAAGGCGTTTTCACGAATAACCGGCAGTGACAGACGCCAGAAGAAATAATCCGCCTCTCTTGGGTCATCCTTTGTGTCTACCACTCGGGCTGATAAACTGAGGAAGAAGGGGAAGAACTGCCCGCCTATCACCCCAGTGAACTCACATCGGTGTGACAGCTGCTGGTATTGGGTGATTTTTCTCTTCTCAACTGCGTTTACCGCTGACCCTGGCTCGACGGCGGACGGGGTCAGTGCGAATTGGGAGATGGTGTCGGTGCACGTTGCACCCTATATCAGGGAGTGGCCACGACGGCAGGGGAAGACAGTTAAGCCGTAAGGCCGCTCTCCGCCGCCTCGGTCCAGACCCAACCGTTCAAGACCGAAGGGACCTCGGCGGAATCGAGCGCCCTCGGGATAACGGCGTTGATTTACGCATGACGAGAGATTCTACCGGCGCTCATCCGGTAGGAGAATGGGTGTATGGCCAGGGAGCCGACCGGGAGCCGACCGCCTGGCCGCAACCGCACGGATGAGGCTTGCACATCTTGAGGCTTAGGCGTTGGCTGATCGCCTCTCAGAGACAGGACTGGTCCAGCTTAGTCCCTGTCGCCCGGGATCGGCAGTGCCTTGAGCTAATCGCCGCTGTCAGGCATGATGGCAGCAACAAGGTTTATATTAAAAGAAATTTGTAAGAATAGACAGCAATAAATACTTGACTTTTCAAAAGAATTATTTCACTTGCAATCATTGTTAGTCAGAAACAATTTTTTTTTTAAATGAGGGATTCTGCGCGTTTTGCGTTTTGTTTACAAATTATTCCAAACAAAGACAATAGAGAAGCCATCAAAACAATAAATCAGGTTTGCACATCGGAAAGTAAACTGTAAATCATGGAGAGCCAACTTATAAACGTTTATTTATTTATTTATCTATTCATTTATTTGTTTGTTTATTTATCTATTCATTTATTTGTTTGTTTATTTATTTTTTGTTCTGTTATCGTTTTCTGTGATTTCAAGTTTTGCACTGGTCAGTTTTGGCTTTGTTTGTCTTTGCTTTTTAAAATAGTTTCTTTTGTTTTCTTTAGACCGGTCTGACATTTTGGACAGCTGAAGCCGTTATTCATAATCGTGTAGGTTAAGTTCAGTAAATACGGTAACCGGTGTTAATACAAAAATGCATTTTTTCTTTCCATTGCCCTCTGGGTAGTTCTTAGTTTATTCGTGAGCTGTTTTGTGATCGGTCGTGTTTGACAATCATATGTAATAGTTGGAAGAATGCATTGATTTGAACACTTGCTTCTTGAGGGACATTGGCAGTTTGGAATCCAGGAATATATCTCTGTTTTTTCCAAAGCACCTCCATGCTGCTCTTATTCTGGTGTTTAATTCAGTTATTTTGTTGTGTTCCAGATTCACTCTCTGACCTAAGTATTTATACTCCATGACTTTTTCGATGGCATTTTTTTTTTCAATTATAATCTTTTCTTCTGTCTGGTATTTAGTTTGGTCCTCGTGCATCTTCAGGCCGACCTTCTTGCTCTCTTTGTTCAGTATGTTACGACTGGTTTCCAGTTGGTGTAGTTGACCAGTGCAGAGTACGATACCGTCTGCAAATCTCAAGTCTTGCAGATCTTCACCATCATTATTTATGCCATTTTCTAGATGCGACTGTTTAAATATTTATTCGATTGCTGCTGTAAATAATTTTGGCGATATGGGATCTCTCTGTCTCGCTCCTCTTTCTATGGCATGTTTCTGATATTATTATGATTGTCGATGTGTATTCTGGCATAGGCTTCTTTATACACTTTGTAGTATTTTAAGCTAGATAGACTTCGTTAATACTGGTCTTTCTGAGGGCTTCAAAGAGTGCATAGTGTTCAATGGAATCGAAGGATTTTTCGTAGCCGATGTAGCCCACACGCAGTGGTAGATTATATTCTAATTTTTTTTTTTTATTATTTAGTTAAGAGCCTGTAGGTAGTCTGTTGTTGAGTAATTCTTTCTGAACAGAGAGAACAAGCTGGCTCCAGAAAGGCCTTGATCTAGAATATGAAAATACTTGGATTCCTCTGGAATAAGGCAGAGGGGAGACATACGAAAATATATACACGATGTAAAGGAATAATAGCACTCACACAGGAGTCATACAAAAAAGAGGATATGGCTCACACAGAAGACATACAAATACACGTTTACGGGAAGGTAAGAGTCAGACGGGAGATTGTCCAACAACGAGTTGAACAGAAAGGAAATTCTGGCATGTGACAGGTAAAACTGGAGAAGAACGTAAGTGTCTTGATTAAATGTCTCCCATTGCAATTATGTTTGACTTGTCTGCTTCCCCAGGATCTGGGACGTTACCATGGCACCCCCAAGTGGTGTCCAGCCCCCGACGCCGAGGTCAAGAAATCATGTTGCTTACATGGCATGCCCACATTCCCCCACTGGCACAGGTAAGATCAATGTGCTATACTGAGGTCACCCTGACCTGAAACTTGGTCAGCCGGCTTCCGAACTTTTGAACTTCTATATTATTTTGTTTATACCTTGTGGTCACGTGATCTTCTCCCAGCAGAGATAATTTATTTATCTTCTGACATTTTTTATCTTCTGACATTTTTTATCTTTCCCAAAATGTTCACTTGTCATGACACTGGGTTGTCTTAACAGAATTTAGAATTTGAGTTTTTTCTAATCCAGCTGAAGTCCTATCTCACAATTCGAAAGTTTGGCACATTTACGGCACACACCATTTAAAATAATGATCTTGAGTGCGCAGAAGTGCCCACCACATTTGGATGGTGATGACTTTTCGGTCGGGTGCAATCTGGGAAGTTATTAAGTTATAATTTTTAAGTGAGCGACAGTTCACAAATTAATGTTGAACGGTCTAGGCGGTATTTTGTTTCCATGGTTTAAACAATGATATTGTGGCACCACGTGTCTGTCCAACTTTCAGATTTTACGCAGCATGTTTAACCTGCACTAGAGAGACAAAGAGGGAAAAAAAACAAACATTCTAAACTCAAGGGATTAATTTGGCCACATTCAAAGTTTCGAAAAAAAAAAAAATGAGTACACAAGCGAAACACATTTATACCCAACAAAAGAGCTTTTTTTAAAATGAAATGAGTGCTAGAGTCTAGATGCATTTCCATTCATTTTAGTTAATATCTGTAGACAAGATCAAGTCCCAGTAGTGTCAGGAATGAAGCAATTTTTTACATAGGGCGAGCTTTCATCTTGTTTGTTCCAAGTCCACTGAGAAATATGTGGGTTAAGCTCTTGCACCTTCAGTGCACTGGGAGGGAGACAATAAACAGGAACTGTGAAACAGCTTGGTAAGTGCCACAGTGCATTTTAAACAAGTGTCGCCGTGTGCATTTGTTATACTCTTCTACATACTCAAAGATCTCCAGTTTTTCAGAAAATGGAGAAAGAACAAATAAGAACTAAAGTCGCCATGTTCTGTACTCAGTTCATTCTTGTGGATTTACCCAAACCGGCAGATTTCAAAGTTGTCCAGATTTCTCATAAACTGCTGGGAAAACAACGGCTACATCTGCCGAGCACTCTTTGTGATTCAGTGGGTTGTTTGGTGAAGGGGAAGGATGGTGTACAGTAATCTGGCCTTGCTATCTTTAATCGCTCAGAGTCTGGATTCTTATGCATGAACTGCTCGTAACCGGTTACACAGTGGTGTAGGCCTTACGCGTCAGTGCAAAACGTTACCCGGTATGCATGAACTTTGCGTACGCAGCCACCCACGTGTAAATGTAAATTTACTCTTTCTGCGAGGACGACTAAATCAGTTATGTAGCGCGCAACAAGCTTGGGAAATCGGCGTCCTCTAGAAAAAAAGAAAAGAAGTAACTAATATTTTATTCCAACCTACGACTTCTCGGGCCAAGGAAAAAACTTGGATTTCCACTCATCCTCGGCTTCTCAGTTTTGTTTTCATCCACATTTTCCCGTGGCTGCGATTGGTCCATACAAATTTTGTGCATGCGCAATGTCAATTTTTGCTGTAGCGGTTGCTGGCAAGTTCTGCGGAAGGTATAACTTTAGTTCATGCATACCCACTAAATTTGAGTTCACAGCAAGGTGGCCGTACGCACAACTAAGCCTGCATTATGGTGCAAAACAGGCGTATTTACACCAAGTACATGTATACGGCCAATGCTTGTTATACGGGATGAAGCGGTTTATCAATACTATGTATTATTGTTATTATTATTAGGTCTAGAATTTATTCTTCAATACATGCCTGCTGCACGTCCTTCGGTGTTACGATTTAGCTCACCAGAATGGTATTTTAGAAAGTACATTAATTTACACTTTGACAGCTATTGTCATTTACATGTACATTAGCGAATGACGTTGTAAACTCTCCGCATCCAATCAAGGCCATCTCCGGTGTCGCCCAATCCGAATACATTAAATTTGGCCCTTCAAGATCTGCTGAACAAACAACCCGAAATGTAATCTGGTCAGCAAAGGAGAGCAAATCAAACAAGTTACAAAATTCAAATATCTAGGCTATTTGATAACATCAGATGGTAGGAGCATAAGTGAAATAAGGATAAGAATAATAATGGCCAAAGATTCATTCCAAAAATTTGATTCCAATATTGATGAATATATCAACGACCACCGAAATCCGAGTCTTGAAAACATATTTATCATGTGTGGTCAGTGCTTTTGTGCGGATGTGAATGTTCGACAATGAACAAAGAAATAGAGACGAAACTAGAAGCAGCAGAAATGTGGTTTGTTAGAAGAATATTGAGAATATCATGGATGGTGAAAAAAACCAAATGAGTTTGTTTTGAGAGAGTCTAATCTGAAAAGATCATTAATTAAAACAATAAGGCAGAGGCAACTGAAGTTTTTAGGACATGTCTGTCAGGAGCCTTGAACATCTGACAGGAAAAGCAGGGCTAGACAGAGAAAAACGTTAACTGAAAGTCTTAATTCATGGACAACAAACACACGTAACAACTTCTTGAGGTTGGCTGATGACAGATCCGAATGGAGAGCCATGATCGCCAATGTCTGTCCCAGGCAGGGCAACTGATGATGGTGACAGAGAGAGACACAGAGAGAGAGAAGCATGAACACAATATTCTGGGCAGCGAGATTAAGAGGGACAGGGAGAGAGAGAGAGAGAGAGAGAGAGAGAGAGAGAAAGAGGGAGAGAGAGAGAGAGAGAGAGAAAGAGGGAGAGAGAGAGAGAGAGAGAGAGAGAAAGAGGGAGAGAGAGAGAGAGAGAGAGAGAGAGAGAAAGAGAGAGAGAGAGAGAGAAAGAGAGAGAGAGAGAGAGAGAAAGAGAGAGAGAGAGAGAGAGAAAGAGAGAGAGAGAGAGAGAGAGAGAGAGAGAGAGAGAGGTGGGTGGGGGGAAGCATGAACATCCATGAGTCATTGCCAAATAAGAGATCTGAAAATGGGTTACCTGACTTCGGACATTAGGTTAACTGTATAAAATTGAAAATAATTACTGGAGGTGACTTTATCAGACAATTTTTTGCTTACTGTCAATCTGGTGAAGATCTGAAGAAATACGGAAAAGGATTGTCCTTCAACTATAATCTCGAATACCAAATTTGACCCTACAACCAAACCTCGATCGGAAAGCTCTGCTCAAATCGCAGTTAAAATATATTTTGTGAAAATAGAAATAATTGTGCCTGACAAATCTATGAACCAAAATGTGACATTGAACCTATGTAGGAAGTGTCTGGATCAGCTGACCTACTTCTTTTGTTTGTGAACTTCTGAACTTTGACATGAAAAATAATTATGTGTGAAATTTCAGCGAAAGTAAAACTGGGTCTGTATCGTTGACCTAATAATGTTTATATTAGTCACGAGTATTACTGATGACGTTTTAGGTACTGTTTTTTGTCTATTATGCAGCCACTGTCAAGGCGCGCGCGCCGTTTCATGATGAATTTCATCGTTTGAAGTTCAAGTTTATAGTAGAAACTGACAGTCAATTCAAACTCTACAGAAAACTCGCGATCATGCAAAGAAGTTAGGAAGAAATATTAAAAACAGAACTCGCGGTCATTCACATTCTGCGCCCATTGCTGTCTACTACATTGTATACATTTACTTATACTAATATACAACCAAATATAACTTGACTGATAATTGTCAGCAACAGTCATCATTCTTCAATTCTTCCACCCCAAGTCGCCCCCCCCCCTCAAACCCACCTTTACCTGTCGTAAATTTTCTATGTACATGAAAATAACACGTGGAAGAATTCAGTTTCCAGACCCCACCAGGAGATGATCGATTTGTGGCTATTTATTTCTCCCTGACCAACAAGAAAAATCATTCAAAAAATCTGGACAGGCTTGAAATTTACTATCTAAAATGTTTTTTGTTCAGTCAATGAATCTGACATGGACTTTGGACGATGAAAACATCATGCACAACATTAAAAAGTTTTGTTGTTTTTTGTTTGTCTTGGCGGATGTGGCGCAAGGCATGGCGGGTAATCTTCTTGCCACGCTTGTATAACCGCGTGCATAACCCTAACATAGAAATCTTTGACTCACAGACTTTTTACTTTTGAAATTGTTTTAATCTTTTACGGTGAATGAGTGAAGTGAAGACTATTTTAATATTTGTATTATTCTGAAATGAAATCAAATTATTACACCTTCATAACATTAATTTTGTCACTGTCCATTTCTGTATTGTGAAGGTTGTGGACTGTCCAGGCAGAGAACGCCTTGCGTCGTCATGGTTACCAGGGAGCCATTCCTTACTGGGACTGGACCAAACCCATGCAGCATTTACCGGACCTGGTGTCTAGTGTATCTTACACTGACCCTAGCTCTGGTCAGGATGTGGCCAATCCTTTTTTCTCGTACGTGTCTGACCTCTGATCAAAGTATTCATTACAGACATTTTTTTTTCATTCTAATGATACATTTTGGCTCCCACAGATGTAATCGAATCATTTTTTTTATAAATAATAAAATAATACAGACATACAAAAGTGTTAGGATAACATCTACAGGGCCTACAATAATTTGACTTCAAGCGTTGCCAAAAATTTATCGTTTAATGTGCGATTGGTGGATTTCTTATTTTCTGTGAATATTTGTTTATTTAAAAGAAAAGGGTGATTTAGGCAGAATCTAGTGAAGGGCAAATGAGTGGCTATGTGGGTGTATATGGGTCCTAGTCTTCCTTAGGGATACACACACACAAAAAAAATAATAAATCACACAGGTTCTGCGTGGATGCTCCTATTTATTAGAAAAGGGAACCATGAAAAAAAAAAAAGGGAACCGTAGAAGAAAAAAGCTCAACCAGCGATGAGCCAAAGTTTCTCTGTTCTTGTGTTACCGCGACATGCCCTGGGAATGGGGGCGGGGGGTGGGGACGGTGGGGTAAGCGTCTGAGCCACCGTGCTGCGCGGGTCTGGGTTCACTGGCGCCGGTCAGTTCGTCTCGGCTTGGACTTGTCCCTGAACTGCCCGATCTGACAACGTATTTAAAGGGCCCGTTCGAACGTGGGAGAGAGCAGGCCCTGTGGTCGACAAGTTGAATGCCCTGGCGTAGGGCCCAGACCCGAATAATTTGTCAGTGTACCGACACAAAAAATTCCTAGGGCGGCTAATACTGTACGCAAAGAAATCAACCAGATATCCCGGTAAACTACAAATGTTACTCTATCGTCCTATCGAGCTATAATAATAAGTTTGCCCCCGGTTGGAGTTATCGGCGATAACACGCGTTTAGCTCATAGTTTACTTTAAATCCGAGACTCTCTTACTGACGATCTCACTAGGATACGCGCATCGAAGTATAATAAAATTGGTATCAATACAAAATAGGAACTTCATACTAAAATTCTAGCCGACTAATTTTCCAGAAACTCTGTGGTAGTTTTAGGCTTATATAATTTTTCAAGGGTGAAGAGATAAGCAAAATTTGACAAAGTCGTGAGGGATATTTCAGTCCATCAATACGTCATATCTCCGTTAGTAACAAACGTTATCTTGAGCACCTATAGTATACGGGAAGGGTATTGCCTACTCTTAAAAATGAACCCGAATTTCTGTCTTTCTGGCGGTTGACAAGAAAGAAGACCCATGTTTAAGATGATACAAGAGCTGGATACCCGCTGGTCATAGTTTCCAAGTGACCAATCAGAACGTGCACTTCCCCACAGCGATGTGAATAACGGGTCCCGCCCTACGGTACACAAAGGAAGTAATTCAGGTAATGGCAACCAGATGTGCCTATAAACCTCTATGAGTAGCCATACCTTAACTCAGCACTAGCACTACAGTGAAAGCACATTACTTAAAACAAAAATAATTCATCCTCTCACATTAGCCACAATAAACAGTAGGGAAAATCGCCGTCTAGTTTTAAAATATCCAGTTATAGGACTGTTACTTTAATTTGAAGTAACGCCCACACCAGTACTTTCAGTTCAGGGATTATCTGCAGATTGAGTTTGCTATAATTAAGGAGTTTGATGACTTAGTCTATCACTGATGTCATGAACAGGGCACACATTGATGACGTCAACAATGACACAGTTCGTGATGTCAGTGATGTGTTGTTCCAACAACCAGCTTTCGGAGAGTACACAGATATAGCCAAACAGGTAAACAAAAGATGTTTATTCCATCAAACTCTTCATTCTCCTCAAGCACTCCTGATTTTCAGACATCCAAAGAAAACAATTTCGAAAGAGTTTTCGAAAATCAGAAGAAATAGTGAAGTAACGGACAGGGGATTAATAAGGGGAAGAATCCAGGATAAAGGTATGTTGTTTAGGAACTGGCCAGTAGCTGCCCTGGAAATCAATAAGACAATTTTTCTTGCTTTCTCTTCTGTTATCTGCGGTAACTGCCACTGCGGGCCGACTCTCACCAGAAACAAAATCACTCAGCAGAAGTAGCGGCAGTCTGGTCTAATGGCAGCTATGTCTAATGACAAATTGGTTTAATGGCAGATAATTTATGTCCAATGACAGACTGGTCTTATGGCAGGTTGGTCTAATAGCAGATTGGTCTGATGGCAGATGTCTAATGACAGATTGGTGTAATAATAGATTGGTCTACTGACAGACTGGTGTAGTGACAGATGGGTTCAACTTCCAGGTTTTGTGACAAAGCTATTCATTTATCAGCAAATTGGTTTCTTCCTACAAGATCTTATGAACATTTTGTACAATGGAATGGTCTATGCCAGACCACCCTCCCCTTTCCACCCCCCCCCCACCCAATTTGGTGGTTGTGAGAGTAACAGGCAAATGCAGAAGTTTAAGTACTGTAAAGTTCAAGTTGTA
This sequence comes from Onchidella celtica, assembly GCA_963931925.1. Lineage (NCBI taxonomy): Eukaryota > Metazoa > Mollusca > Gastropoda > Systellommatophora > Onchidiidae > Onchidella > Onchidella celtica. The sequence goes on from OZ007573.1 coordinate 309,981, forward strand.
GCACCAGACACAATGTCTTAGTTTGATCAACCCATTCTTTGATAACATTTGAAGATGAGGTAAATGTTATGTTTATCTGCGCCCATGACACATGGTGCAGCTTTCTGTGCCTGTAAAAAGTGTCTCCAGCTGAGCAAATCTTTGGTTGAAAGAGCACGAGCCTTTCATTTTAATAATACAATGAGAGTTTCCTTTTGTTGTTGTTATGTTTTGTAGCTCCAGATAAGCTGTGGAAGTTGTGGCGGCTGTGCCAAAAATGTCCATAAGTTTTGAAAACATGAATGGATGATGTCATTTTGACAGGTTTTACTGGCCCTAGAACAAGACAATTTCTGTGACTTTGAGGTCCATTTTGAAATTGCTCACAACTTCATCCACGCGCTGGTGGGCGGCAACAACCGCTTCTCCATGGCATCTCTGATGTACACGGCCTTTGACCCAATCTTCTATCTGCATCATTCCAACACAGACAGGATCTGGGCCACCTGGCAGGTAAGACAATTGGGGGGGAAGGGGACGTGGACCAACATAATTTCACCTTGTTTGGATAGGGAAAATGTTCGGGAAGAAAGGGGAAGGGGGGGGGGGCACTTGAACTGGGCATGAACTTAAAGTGCTGCAAGGAAAGATGACACAGCGAGACACAGATAATAATCGTAACGAAAAATTGTAAAATTGATGAAACCTGCAGACTCCACCAATAGCCACTTCTGAGCTTTGTTATTTATTATGTCTAACGTGAATAAAACTTAAAAAATGTCGGTTTTCTGTGCAGCAAAATAATGGTGTTTTTCTATCAGTATTTCAGAAGTTTCATAACTTAAAGCCACGAGAGCAAACATCGCGGTCAACTAAAACTTTCATTGAGTAATTTACACTACCAAGAATCGTTCACATTTATATCGGGATCATGATTATGGCTTTAAATTATCAACATCTCAGCTCTACACAGAAATAGAATCAGGTTGATGGCTAAGAATACAAAGCAGTTAGAATGGTCTATACATAGGCAGAAATAGTGGTCTAAGGATAGCTCTATGGAATGGTCTAAAGATAGCTTGATAAAAAGGTCTATACGTAACTTGATAGAATGGTATATAGATAGACTGACAGAATGGTATGTAGATCGATTGATGAAAATGTCTTAGATAGACTGATGATGAGGTAAGGAGATAACACAGTTTGACAAGATGACTTAAAAAAAAAAAAAATGACGAGGTAAAATCGAATAACAAAGATAACAAAGAATAGTGAGATAACATAGTTTAGTGAGATAACATAGAATAGTGAGATAACATACAATAGTGAGATAACATATAATAGTGAGATAACATTATGGTATTGATATAACCTAGAATGGAGAGATAACATAGAATAATATAACGTAGAATGGAGCGATATAACAATCATAGAATGACTAGATGGCAGAGAATGCCTAGATGACAGAGAATGGCTAGATGACAGAGAATGACTAGATGACTGAGAATGGCTAGATGACATAGAATGGCTAGATGACAGAGAATGACTAGATGACAGAGAATGACTAGATGACAGAGAATGACTAGATGGCAGAGAATGACTAGATGGCAGAGAATGACTAGATGACAGAGAATGACTAGATGGCAGAGAATGACTAGATGGCAGAGAATGACTAGATGACAGAGAATGACTAGATGACAGAGAATGACTAGATGGCAGAGAATGACTAGATGACAGAGAATGCCTAGATGGGAGAGAATGACTAGATGGCACAGAATGACTAGATGGCAGAGAATGACTAGATTACAGAGAATGACTAGACGACAGAGAATGACTAGATGGCAGAGAATGACTAGATGACAGAGAATGACTAGATGACAGAGAATGACTAGATGACAGAGAATGACTAGATGGCAGAGAATGGCTAGATGGCAGAGAATGACTAGATGACAGAGAATGACTAGATGACAGAGAATGACTAGATGACAGAGAATGACTAGATGGCAGAGAATGACTAGATGGCAGAGAATGGCCATATAACATAGATGGACAAGATAACATGCAATGATGAGATAACATAACAGAACCAGATAACAAAGAATGGCGAGATAACATAGAGTGACTAGGGAACATAAAATGACTAGATACCATGGAGTGACTAGAGAACGTAGAATGACTAGATACCATGGAGTGACTAGAGAACACAGAATGACTAGGGAACGTAGAATTTAGATCATAATAGGCGGGAAAGGAGTAGACAGCCACGTAATGAAGCATAGAATGACAAGATATCATAGAATAATTATGGATCACAAAATGACTACATTATGGCCAGATAACGTAATTTGACCAGACAACAAAAAATTACTAGACAGCATAGACTGACAGGATAACAGAGCTGCACAATGTGAATACCACTTTAACATTTACATTTATTTTTAAGCCATAAGGTGACTGTGACGTCACACAATGATTTCCTTGAATAACTGGCACAATCTGAGGTCTGACATTCATTGCCCACTTTCCATGATGGCCGAAGGTGTATGAGAAATTGACATTCAGATTTCTATTCTCTTTCCATTGTGTGGGGATTTTCTCCGTGTATTTTGTCCGTGAATTGTGAATAATGATGTAAAAAACAAAAGTGAATGAGTTTTACCCATAATCCCTGGCTCTTCCTCCTGTATCTATGACGTCACAGGCTCTGCAGAAATATCGCGGTCGGCCTTACAACAGCGCCAATTGTGCCATTGCGCAGCTGCGGAAACCTTTATCACCTTTCAGTCTGTCATCAGATGTCAATCCTGACCCCGTGACCCGGGAAAACTCGGTGCCATTCCAGGTCAGTTTCTTTTTATCACGATCAATGACACGCCCACTTTTCCTTTAACCTGTTAGCTTGTACAAAATTTCAGTTGCTGACGGCGAAATTCAAGATTCAGTAAGCTGAGTCTAGAAATGTCATCTTTGGACACTGAAATAATGCTATTATAACCCTGCCAGATATTCTGCAATGCCAACTTTTATCACAGTGGACAATATACAATATAATAACAATTTATATCACAGGAATCATTAGGCTGTAAGATGCACTATTGTGATATTCGACACCATTGTAAAACACGCCAAAATTGTCTACCAGTTTCCTTGACCTTCCATCTCACCACATTTTCTAGCTCATATTTCTCAACGTGCATAATTATGCCCCTTGATTGCATAAATTCCTTCATTTACCCGAGCCTTGTATTCAGAAGGTTTAGTGACATCAACTTTTGACAAGTTTAATGTTACGTCACTTTCAAATTTGAGTAATTTAATGGATTTCTTGATGTTTCCAGGTGTTTGATTACGAATCTCATTTTCACTATGAGTACGACAATCTGGAGTTCAATGGACTGACCATTCCTCAACTGGACCGCACATTGGAACAAATAAAGTCACATGACCGGGTCTTCGCTGGATTTATGTTGCACGGAATTGGACAATCGGCCCTGATCAAGTTCTACATTTGCAAGTAAAACACACGTTGTCTTCTGTTCTCACAACTTTCTTCCTATCAATTTTTATTCGTAGCCTTTTGTCATGATCGTGAGAACATTTTTCCCACCTCGACATTGTAAATTGTCAGCTCTCAGCACCCCCCCCCCCTCCCTCCAAACCCCCAACCCTAATCGCCTTCACTGCTGGATTTATTTATAGCAATTCCACAGGTTTCATGTCTACCAAGATCTTTCCAGTGGTCAAACATCTGGAGGCCCTTCTAAATTCTAAATTCTAAATTCTATATTCTAAATTCTAAATTCTAAATTCTATATTCTAAATTCTAAATTCTAAGTTCTGTCTAAATCCAGAGAGTGTTACGTCCCCTTCATTCTCCACAGTTACAATTATTTCTTCTCTAAACTTTGGAATGAAACTGTGTTAGCTCAACAGTAAGAAAGTGCACAGTTATTCCGTGTCTGTTGCAGGAGTGCTGATGACTGTGACCATTTGGGCGGCGAGTTTTACATGCTGGGAGATCCTAATGAAATGGACTGGGCCTATGACAGACTGTACAAGTACGAGATCACAGAGCAACTGGCCAAGTTGGGCTTGCGTTACAACGATCGATATTCTCTCAAATACGAAGTTTTTGATCTCTCAGGACACATCATCAGTACCGATGTATTCGCCAAACCGACGGTGGTGCGGAAGTTGGGAACTAGTAAGATTGGTCTAGATTGATCATTCAATTTTATTTATTGTACATGCGTGGAGATGTGAAACAGTTCCATAAAACCTTCATGCCAGAGTTTTAGCTCTGACAGTAACTCGTTTTGTTTTTCATACTTTCTGGAAGTTTTTTTTTGTTTTTTTTGCCCACATAATTTATGAAAATCATCAGTCACATTTCAGATTGATACTTGGGGATAGGAACCAAAGATCCATAAATAGTGCACATCAAACTGAACTTTAAACCAATCTTTGGTTCTCAACTAAATAATGCCTGAAAGTAAAGCCACTTTTGATTAAAGAGATATCAGGCATGTTATCTCATTTGTTTCAGTACAAACTCAATTCTGGGTGTAAAATCTCGTCAGAATTGGATTTAAATGATTCTCAGTCAGTTGTAGCATTGGGTTTTTGATCTGTTTCATGCACATTAGCGTAGATGGCTGGTAACTTGACAATGCATGTAGGATTGTATTGTATTACATGCAGGTCATTGAAAATAGAGTGGAGATTATAGTATGTGGTTAGGGCTCAGGATTTTTGTAATCGTTCAGCTCGCTAGAGTTGAGACAAAATGTAAGAAATGCCAAGGACGGTGAGTTATGAGAGGGCAAACAATCGAGTCCTCCTCCCTCCCTCCCTCCCTCCCTCCCTCCCTCCCTCCCTTCCACATAAATATTTCTGCACACAATAATTATAAACCCTCTCCCGTTCCTTCCAGATAACATAGGTACTAAAGCTACATAACTAACAACGGCAATAAAAGTTACAAAATTTATAAATCTACAAAAACTATAAAATATATTTTTATCAGGATCATTAGCTATTTAAGTCATTAGCTCCAAATCAAATTCTTGGGTTTTTCCGAAGTTTTAACGTCTCAAAATTTTAATGTGGACAGAGAAAATTTTAATGTGGACGGAAAATTTTAATGTGGACAGAGAGAATTTTAATGTGGACTGGGAAAATTTTAATGTGGACTGGGAAAATTATAATGTGGACAGAGAGAATTTTAATGTGGACTGGGAAAATTTTAATGTGGACCGAGAAAATTCTAATGTGGACTGAGAAAATTTTAATGTGGACTGAGAAAATTTTAATGTGGACTGGGAAAATTTTAATGTGGACTGGGAAAATTTTAATGTGGACAGAGAGAATTTTAATGTGGACTGGGAAAATTTTAATGTGGACTGGGAAAATTTTAATGTGGAGAGAGAGAATTTTAATGTGGACTAGGAAAATTTTAATGTGGACAAATAAAATTTTAATGTGGACTGAGAGAATTTTAATGTGGACTGGGAAAATTTTCATGTCGACCGAGAAAATTTTTATGTGGACCGAGAATATTTTAATGTGGACCGAGAAAATTTTAATGTTGACTGAGAAAATTTTAATGTGGACAGAGACAAATTTAATGTGGACTGAGAACATGTTAATGTGAACTGAGAAAATTTTAATGTGGACAGAGACAAATTTAATGTGGACTGAGAAAATTTTAATGTGGAGTGAGAAAATTTTAATGTGGACAGAAAATTTTAATGCGGACCGAGAAAATTTTTATGTGGACAGATAAAATTTTAATGTGGACAGATAAAATTTTAATGTGGACTGAGAGAATTTTAATGTGGACTGGGAAAATTTTAATGTCGACCGAGAAAATTTTTATGTGGACCGAGAAAATTTTAATGTGGACCGAGAAAATTTTAATGTTGACTGAGAAAATTTTAATGTGGACAAAGAAAATTTTAATGTCGACTGAGAAAATTTTAATGTGGACAGAGACAAATTTAATGTGGACTGAGAAAATTTTAATGTGGACTGAGAAAATTTTAATGTGGACAGAGACAAATTTAATGTGGACTGAGAAAATTTTAATGTGGACTGAGAAAATTTTAATGTGGACAGAAAATTTTAATGCGGACCGAGAAAATTTTTATGTGGACAGAGAAAATTTTAATGTGGACTGAGAAAATTTTAATGTGGACAGAGAGAATTTTAATGTGGACTGGGAAAATTTTAATGTCGACCGAGAAAATTTTAATGTGGAGTGAGAAAATTTTAATGTGGAGTGACAAAATTTTAATGTGGACTGAGAAAATTTTAATGTGGACAGAGACAAATTTAATGTGGACTGAGAACATTTTAATGTGGACTGAGAAAATGTTAATGTGGACTGAGAAAATTTTAATGTGGACAGAGACAAATTTAATGTGGACTGAGAACATTTTAATGTGGACCGAGAGAATTTTAATGTGGACAGAGACAAATTTAATGTGGACCGAGAAAATGTTAATGTGGACTGAGAAAATTTTAATGTGGACAGAGAAAATTATAATGTGGAGTGAGAAAATTTTAATGACGACAGAGAAAATTTTAATGTGGACTGAGAACATTTTAATGTGGACTGAGAAAACTTTAATGTGGACAGAGAAAATTTTAATGTGGACAGAGAAAATTTTAATGTGGACTGAGAAAACTTTAATGTGGACAGAGAAAATTTTAATGTGGACTGAGAACATTTTAATGTGGACTGAGAAAATTTTAATGTGGACTGAGAAAATTTTAATGTGGAAAGAGAAAATTTTAATGCGGACTGAGAAAATTTTAATGTGGACTGAGAACATTTTAATGTGGACTGAGAAAATTTTAATGTGGACTGGGAAAATTTTAATGTGGACAGAGAGAATTTTAATGCGGACTGAGAAAATTTTAATGTGGACTGAGAACATTTTAATGTGGACTGAGAAAATTTTAATGCCACCTATCTTATTTTATTATATTATATAAAAAAGAAAAAAAAAGCAGTAGCTGGAGTAATTATTCATTATTGTGCAATTTTGGCCTTTTTTTTGTGATGGAAGCTGAAGCCCAATGGCCCACGTGACAGTTTCAAAAAGTATAGAATTAATTTTCTTATGTGTCAGCTAATCCAGCCGCTTTTGTGTGGACCAAAATTTGTTGGTTCAAGTTTCAATTATCTTTAAATGAAAAGTTGTAAAAATGTAAACTACAATGATCTTTTCTCTTTTGGCTCCAATGGAAACGACATTAATGCTGGTTCAGTTCCGTGTGCGCAATTTCCCTACCAGAAATGTGTGTTTAGAGCTCTGGTGCGCATGAAATCTGTAGTAAAATTGTAGAATACGGAAATCTTTGTAAACCAAAAAGAGAGAGAGAGAGAGAGATAGAAGAGTGAGTTCACAGGTTTATCCACGATAATGCGTTACCTCATCTAGTTATATAAAAGAGACAGTAGTGGCAGGAGCATTTCATTGTGATGCAAATTCACCTCTTTTTTCTGCCCAACGAGAAAGCCTAAGAAACGCTTTCAAACATGATGAGATTATTTTGTTCAAGTGTCGTCTAACCCAGCTCAATCATTATTGTATTGACCGACTGTCTTCATTCAAGTTTCGGGCTTTTTTTAAAAAGTTGTAAATCTGTAAAATACATTGAACTGGCTTTTGGCTCCCCATAATAAGCCACAGCACGGTAAGCTATATTTAATACGCGGTCAGCTGCGAGCGCACAATTTCCTTGCAAGGAAAGGAGTGCATAGTACCCTGGCGCGCATGACATCTGTAGACTATTGTGGGAAGCCTTCTCGACCAGAGAGAGAGAGAGAGAGAGCGAGATAGAAGGGTGGAGGTACAGTATGATGTGAAAACAAGGAGAGATGTCACACAAGCATCTGATGTAGTGTACACTGTTGGATAGTAGTTTGTTTTATTCATAATTTATCTCCTAAGGTGGCAAAACTCATAAGATTTCGTGAGGTTTCAAGTTATTAACTTTTAAAAAAAATCTTTTTTATTTACATGAATATCTTCTGAAGACGAATTACCACTATTCTACTCCTTCAGTTTTGACGTGGTTGGAAATATTACATGTTTACAGTATGTTGTCTGTGACGCCAGGCCATCCCCTTGATTTTTTACAGTTAACTGTGAAAAGGCAGTAACTGATGATATACACTTAAATCTACCTGAACATAACTGAAGTACATCAATTTAACAGGTCAGCTCTATGGTCAAGAATACCGTGAGGCGGTCACTACAGCCGCACACGTGCGAAAGAACCTGAAGTCACTGAATAAAGGCGAGGTTGAAAGTTTACGTTCCGCATTCTTGGCTATAGTGGAGGACAAAACTTATGAGATCATCGCTTCTTTCCACGGCAGACCTGGCTTGTGTGAATACGAAGGTCGGAAGATGGCCTGTTGTGTCCATGGCATGCCCACCTTCCCGGCTTGGCACAGACTGTACGTGGAGGCGGTGAGTGTCACCTGCTCGCGCTCAACTGCACCAATCAGGAACGTCACTATCTGTGCAACATGCACCATCCCAGTAGCGCCAAAATAAAAAAAAAAATCTTCAATCATATAACCATTGGCTGTCAGTAAGGAACACGATTAAGTCCACACTTGGTCCATTTGCCAGTAAGAAAGACGATCAGGTCCACACTTGGTCCGTTTGTCAGTAAGAAAGACGATCAGGTCCACACTTGGTCCGTTTGTCAGTAAGAAAGACGATCAGGTCCACACTTGGTCCGTTTGTCAGTAAGAAAGACGATCAGGTCCACACTTGGTCCGTTTGTCAGTAAGAAAGACGATCAAGTCCACACTTGGTCCGTTTGTCCAGTTATTAACATGACAACACTTATCTGGACTTGATTGAAACAAGAAGAAGAAAAATGCAACATGACGTCATCAAATTTAGTTATTCGTCACCTGTTTCTCTTCATCTGAGTAGTTTCAGACCCTGAGATTGGCATTGGTGTTGACCACTCGTGTCCTCTCGTAAATTTATCTTTTAAGTCCCGCCCCTCCTCCAGCTGCTCGCTCCCAATCTGCAAGTAAACGTGAGTAACAAAACTACAGATGAAAGGTCAAGTTTGGAAAGCTTAAACTAAAATTGTAAAAACATCCAAATTTCAGTTCACCGCAGTTGTTTCTTTCTCAAAACTGCATTGAAAAGTTTTCCCGCAGGTTTGGATTTTTCAATTAATTTTTTTGCCCTAGAATAGCACATGGGTCAGTGATACATTGTTAGAACTAAAAATTATCATACCGATTAGAGAATGTGAGAAATGCTTGACTGAACTACAAATGCACCCAAATTTTGAGTGACTGAACAAATGGAAATGACGCCATTTTCTTTATTGTGTTTTTATTGTACCTCGCCTAGTCTAGAATGTCTGGACGGATTTTTGCTGACTGTAACTTTGTCATGACTTTTGCTGACTGTAACTTTGTCATGACTTTTGCTGACTGTAACTTTGTCATGGCTTTTGCTGACTGCAACTTTGTCATGACTTTTGCTGACTGTAACTTTGTCATGACTTTTGCTGACTGTAACTTTGTCATGACTTTTGCTGACTGTAACTTTGTCATGACTTTGCATATCAGAATATATAGCTTATACCCATCAAACTGCTAATAAAAAGTAGGTCAGTGTGTACTGTTGGTCTACCTGCAGGTTGAGGAAGCGCTGTTGTCTCACGGCTCCAATGTTGCCGTACCCTACTGGGACTGGCTAAGTCCCATCACCAGCTTGCCATCCTTGATCAACAAAGCCACTTATTTCAATTCACGAAAGCAGAGATTTGAACCCAATCCTTTCTTCAGTGGTAGCATTGCCGGAGAAGATGCTGTCACCACCAGGTTTGTCATTACTTAATCATGGTTTTACCATTTTCTATACTGAACATTAAATTAAATGTGACAGAAAAACATTTTATGTGTCTTAGCCAAGGTGTGTAACTTGTATAGAATCTGACCGATCAATCGTTTGATACACGATTTTATCTTCAGGTTTGAGTTGTCAAAGAGTATTTAGTCAGTTTCACTTCAAATGTCAAGTTTGAGGGAAGAGTCGAAAAACGGGAACTTACTTTCAGGGTGGGTGCAAAATCCCAAACCATGCAGTTTGAGCGGCCACCACCCCACCTCCCTTCCCCTCCTCTCCTGGGTTGGCTCAGTCTGGCACTTTGCAATTAGCGTTGTCAGGACACAAGTGATCTGTGCAAACTCTGTAAGAGATACAACATAGAACTTTATACATTGACTCTGTGATTGATTTGACAAGGAATTGTCTGTTGTTGTTGTTGCTGGTTGTTGTAGCCACAGTTAGTGTGATATGTTTACAAGAGTCAGTTCTCTAAAAAAAAATGCTGTGTGCAGCTGTACATTTTGTCTGTGATATTTTTGTCTGCAGAGATCCCCAGCCAGAATTATTCAACAATGATTATTTCTACGATCAAGCTTTGCTGGTCCTGGAACAGGACAACTTCTGTGATTTTGAGATTCAGTTTGAGATTTTACACAACGCCTTGCACAGTTATCTGGGAGGACGTTCAATCTATTCAATGTCATCTCTGGACTACTCGGCCTTTGACCCTGTATTTTTCCTTCATCATTCAGCAACTGACAGGTGATATTGACCATCCGTGCATTAATGTCTCCAGTAGCAACCGTTTGATGTTTCATTCCATTTTATACCAATAGTGTTGTTCATCAAACAAAATGTCAGCGATAGTCATGAAGAATTGTCCCATTGACACCAAACATACCAGATAGTGAGATACGATAGGACAGTGCAGCTTGGGGTGGGATGGGGTTGGGGGGGGGTGCCTTCACAAGTTTCTCACCGTCACACAGCAGTCAATGTGTGAGAGATGTAAACAATGGCTGATTTTACAGAGGCGAGTGGAGAAATTGCTGAGTGGTGTTCACTGTTGGGTCATCAGCCTTGACCTCCATCTACCAGTCCCTTCACAGCCTGTAGTTGATCACTAAACTTGATTGGCTGTAGGAAACCCCAGGCCTGGACTTGATTGGCTGTAGGAAACCCCAGGCCAGGACTTGATTGGCTGTAGGAAACCCCAGGCCAGGACTTGATTGGCTGTAGGAAACCCCAGGCCTGGCCATGTGCTGTTGATGATGTTGTTGTTTGGTTTGTTTTTCTTTTGAATGTGACAACCAGGTCATTCTGTTCCAGCTTCACGTCGTCCCGAGATATATCGAAATGTAGTAATGATCAGGTAGGCTTTAAGACCGGGTAGACTTTAAGATCGGGTAGACTTTAAGATCGGGTAGACTTTAAGACCGGGTAGACTTTAAGACCGGGTAGAATTTAAGATCGGGTAGATTTTAAGGCCAGGTAGACTTTAAGACCGGGTAGACTTTAAGACCGGGTAGATTTTAAGACCGGGTAGACTTTAAGATCGGGTAGATTTTAAGGCCGGGTAGACTTTAAGACCGGGTAGACTTTAAGACTGGGTAGACTTTAAGACCGGGTAGATTTTAAGACCGGGTAGACTTTAAGACCGGGTAGAGTTTAAGGCTGGGTAGACTTTAAGACCGGGTAGACTTTAAGACCGGGTAGATTTTAAGACCGGGTAGACTTTAAGACCGGGTGACCGGGTAGACTTTAAGACCAGGTAGATTTTAAGACCGGGTAGACTTTAATACCGGGTGACCGGGTATACTTTAAGATCGGGTAGATTTTAAGGCCGGGTAGACTTTAAAAGTAAGAAAGTAACAGAGGCCGATGAAAAAAAATCTCTTCCTCTTTTTCTTTTCCTAACTGGCCCTTGTTGTGTGCTGTATTTGACTAAAACATTCAGTGTAAATTAGATATTGAATAGGTCGAGCCATGAACGTTTTTAAAGACGCGCATAAATGGGATTGGTATAATCTTCCCACCGCATGTAGACTAGTATGTTTGTTGAAACTTGCCAAGTAACTCAGATCTATAACGTTTCATTTACTCCATAATAGTTTGCCAAGGCACTCAAAGAGTATCTGGCAGTCTTTAAACCATCTAACCGGTCACTTTGTCAGCGCTCGTACCATTACACATAGTAGTTTCCTCACTCAATCTCATTTCTACTAACTCAGCCATTTATAAAGAAAGGGAAACGAAATATGGTTGGGGGAAGAGATTGAACTGTTCCACACTGGACAGTTGTTTATTGAATAGGTAAATTATTCTTGGAACCAATGCAAAAATCCATCAGTATTGTTAAATAGCATTCCTTCCATGTATCACTATCAGACTGTGGGCCATATGGCAGGAACTGCAGCGCTATAGAGGATTACCCTACAATGAGGCCGACTGCGCTATCAATCTGATGAGGATTCCTCTCCACCCATTCGACAACACTAGCGTCAACTTAGACGAGCTGACCCTCAGATGGAGGTAAGGCACACGTTCTAGCTGACCACTTGTTTTCTGTCGGTCTCAAATAGAATTTATGTTTTTATTGTGTTTGGCTCATTTCCCTAACGACATACACGACTTACACGACTTACACGAATCCTGGAACAATTTTGGTTTTCTTTGTTTGTTTGGCTGGATTCCCGGGCTGAGAGAATTCCAGGACTATTTAACGTTGTAGATGCAAAACCAGAAAACATGGACATTTTTATCTCAAACAGAATGAAATGAAGCGTTTTCTATAAATTGTTGACAACCAATCTTACACTGGCTGCTCTTCTTGCACTTGAATGTCTGTAAGGTCACCCAGTCACGTGACAGTAATAAGTCTGGCCAGGGCGGAGGTCATTGATGTAAATATAACTTGTGCACGTTGAGTGGTCTGAGTCACGTGATTTATTCTTTTCGACATTCCTCTCCTTTCTTCCTCAGTCGTCCTGCTGACACATTTGACTATCGTAACCACTTTCTCTACGAATACGATACCTTAGAGTTACATGGTTTGAGTATCCGACAACTTGAACATTTACTGAAGCGGCGGAAGGAGAATGGGCGAGTATTTGCTGGGTTTTTGCTACACAATATTGGCATGTCGGCCGTGGTCAAGATCAACGTGTGTGTTCCCACTGGACGGCAAGGACAGAAAAACTGTCACCACAGGGTCAGTCTCACATAGTCAATGTCATTTTCTTGGATCGATGTTGAAAAAGCCAGAAACAACTTCACATGTAAAAATGGTGTGGTTGAATGAGCCCAGCAAGTTGCAAGTTCACAATTCTCATTCTCCACTCACTGACAACACAAATAAGGCACAAGAAACTAATCTGTCGTTATCTATTTGGTACAAAAACTTTCCACATACTTCGCTTTGCTTAGGTTTACCATAGATGCTAGATGCGATAGAGTAGAACAGATGGGACATGTTGCGTTCGCGGGCTTCGCGCTGCCACCTAGCGGCGAATACGTGGGGGATATAAACAATGGCAGATTTTACAAAAGCTAATTTGGAGAAAAGTTGTAGTTGTGTTCACCGTTCACATACAATTTTAGGCCTTAATTTATGTCATCCTTTTTTTTTTTCATCAGCTGCACGGTAATAAAATTGTTTGGTTAATTCATCATTATAACAAGCGCTCCTTTCACACAGTGAATCATAGGCCCCGCCCACTATCAGTGTTTGTGTACTCTTGTTTCTAAAGGCGCGAATTTTAGGATGCGTGACCAGATGTTCGCTAAAGTGTGTGTCTGGGAGCATAATGAATTGATTTTTCGTTAATTCTGTTTTTACTTTTAGTTCAGCGTCTTAGAGCACAAAATCATTTTGTCTGGATTTGAGCGCTATAAACATGTTGATAATAATTACATTCAAGTACAAAGTGCATAGAGCGAGTCTGGGCGGCTGTGTGGGATTTTTGGCTTTGCTATGAATTATTTGTCAGTTTTCAATTCATTTTTTTCTTGCAAATTTTTGGTGTCGAACAATTTGTCATCATCCGGTGTGGGCCAATTTCACCTTTCCGGATTGTCCAGATGCCTGTGAGGTTATGATGACCCAGTTTTTCAATGATGTTTTACTAGTTTAGATTCTCTTCTAACCAATGATCCGTGAACAGAGGAGACGCCAGTCCAAGCCACTGGCACAGACATTGCAGTAATGGACATGGGAAGAAAATGACATTTTTATCGCCATGATTTAATCCTGCAGCTCTTTTTTAATACTTCCACCCGACACACAAGATACCATTATAGCGCGTGCTGTCTGTCTACACCAGTTTAGAATGAAGGAGTTAATCAGAGTTGTAGCAAAATTTCACCCCGCTGACCATGAGATAAAGTGGTTGTACGTAATAGAATAATTATCTGCCCCATACAACTTTGATGGTCTGGTGAGCTCCAAATGTTTGCTGAAATAATTCACTCTAAAATAGTTTATGTGACTCCCTGCACAGTACAATCAATCATTTGCAACATGAAAACAAATCTATAAAGATGCAGATTGTTCATATTGATTTTCTACGTGTTCTTTATCAGGCGGGCGAGTTCTCAATTCTGGGAGGTGAACTGGAAATGCCATTCACATTCGACCGTCTGTACAAGTTTGAAATCACCAACACACTCAGAGACCTGGGACTGAAACTTGACAGTGCCGCCGCCTTTGATCTCAGCATTGATATCCGTGCCAACAACGGCAGCCGACTGAGCTCCAACATTCTCCCAAAACCTTCCATCATTTTTGAGCCAGGATCAGGCAAGAACATCACCACAACTCTTGGCAATGAACTGCATAATCATTAGATTTTGTTAACAGCTAAAGTTTAAAGTTGTGTTGGTTTTTGTTGTTATTTATGATAATTCGTCGCTCCACTCGCATAGTGACGGAGATGGACATTTTGAGGGTTTTGAGTTATTTAGTCCATATTGATAAGGAGACTCTAAACTACATACTATATGAATGATTTTGCGATAAATAAAGCAGTTTTTGTATTTTTGCAATTAGCTATTTGACGGTTATCAAACCCAGACACTCGCATACTGACGGAGATGAACTCAGTCACTATGCGAGTGTCTAAAGCGCAGGTAAGTCGCCAGCGGTCAAGTCAGTCATCAGCCGGCGGCAGGTCGTGGGCGTATCATCAGACAGGAGATCAAAGGACTTTCCGTGAGCAAGCACCATGGGGGCGGAGGTGGGCGGGAAGAAAGGGGAGGGGCTTATTATTTGTATTATATAGGTCCCTTTTTCTTGTGTGGGCTTTTTGAGTAGACGAACCATTACGCCAATTTAATCATCTCGAATTTTCGTCTCCAATTTTGACATATTTTCTATGCCCTTGTAATAAATATGGTAAAAAAAAAAAACGTGAATACGGAGATTTATGAGAACATACCGACTAACTCCATCAAAATATAAATTGAGTACCACTGGCAATGAATGTTTCACTTCTTAGGGGATTACCTTAGCCGTGAGCAACTTGCATTAGAAAAAAAAAAAAAAAGAAGTCAACTGCACCATCTCATTCAATTGAAAGAAATGCCAGAAAAAGTAAACCAAATGTTACGAAGAGACAGCCCAATAGATCTTATGAACGTGTCAGGAATCAGCAATCTTGATGTTTCTGTAAGTGATCTGTAAGAGATCATCAGACAGACAGATAGATAGATAGATAGATAGATAGATAGATAGATAGATAGATAGATAGATAGATAGATAGATAGATAGATAGATAGATAGATAGATAGATAGATAGACAGATAGATAGACAGATAGATAGATAGATAGTAAGTAAATAGATAGATAGACAGATAGATAGATAGATAGATAGACAGGCAGACAGACAGATACATAGATAGTTAGATAATAGATAGATAGAAAGATAGATAGATTCCTTGTCCAGCAATTGGCAATTTGTCCAGTCTAAGACCGAGGCTATAGTTTCATTTCCTGGACAATGTTTTTACCTTTTTTTTTTTTGTCTTTAGATCGATCGCTCAGTCAAAAATTGAGATATGAGGATTTAGGAAAATAGTAATCCATCTCTCTGTTTGTTTACCTACCTACCTATGTATCTACCCCCTTACCTACCTATTTATCTACTTACCTACTTGTAGATAGATAGACAGACAGACAGATAGATAGATAGATAGATTCAATTGTAGATAGATAGATAGATAGATAGAGATATCAACAAACAGATAGATAGATAGATAGATAGATAGATAGATAGATAGATAGATAGATAGATAGATAGATAGATAGATAGATAGATAGATAGATAGATAGATAGATAGATAGATAGATAGAGTTGATTGTAGATAGAGAGATCAACAGACACATAGATAGATAGATAGATAGATAGATAGATGATAGATAGATAAATAGATAAATAGATAGATAGATAGATAGATAGATAGATAGATAGATAGATAGATAGATAGATAGATAGATAGATAGATAGATAGATAGATAGATAGATAGATAGATAGATTCCATTGTAGATAGAGAGATCAACAAACAGATAGATAGATAGATATAGATAGATAGATAGATAGATAGATAGAGTTGATTGTAGATAGAGAGATCAACAGACACATAGATAGATATATAGATAGATGATAGATAGATAGATAGATAGATAGATAGATAGATAGATAGATAGATAGATAGACAGATAGATAGATAGATAGATAGATAGATAGATAGATAGATAGATAGATAGATAGATAGATAGATAGATAGATAGATAGACAGATTGTTAGGAAAATAGATAGCTAGATCTATAGATAGAGAGATAGATAGATAGATAAAAATAAATTTTGAATGTTAAAAAGGAATTCCTATTCATTAACTAAGACAATATGCAGAGGTGAACGAAAGTACAGCCTGTCTGTTCTATGTTTGTATGGTCTGAGACATCGCCAACTCCAAGGCAATGAGTGCACATTCCACTCGCATACTGACTGACTTGATCTCGGCGTAGGTGGATCTAGTCTCAAGCTGCCCTTCTTCCACTGACATAGTGACGGAGATCAAATTTACTTATTTATACAAAATTGTCAGTTCTAAAACACAACCTCACATATAGGTAATGTTGTTTTAAGTAACATTTTCAAAATTCAAACAGATTGAACCAGAAACAATTGAGTAGCAGCATTTTTAAATTTTTAAAATTTTCTCCGAGCCGTAACTCAGAACAGGTAAAATTGATCTCCGTCACTATGCGAATGGAGCGACGAATTATGACATAATTTTTTCATCCCACCGCTGTTGATTGCGTGACTGACATCAGATTCATTAAATCTGTAGATATTCTGACGTCTTTGAATAAAATGTAAAATTTGCTTCCAATATTCTTATCATTTGTTGTTTCTGCCGCAAGAACCAACAAAGAAACAAATAAAGATTCCACCCGGGATAATTTAGTTCACTTTGGTTCTCTGACAATTAAATATTAATTTTGTACGAGGCAAAAAGTTAAACAAAGTTTATAGATAAAAAAAAAACACATAAACTGTTGGGTGGTGCATTAATTCCCCCTGAATGACCTTTGACTGACCCCACAGACGACACACAACAAGCCGATGGCCACGTCACACCGTATGTGGTTCGGAAAGAAATCGACTCGCTCAGCCCTCGTGAGAAACTCTCATTGGTGAATGCCATGCGAGCACTACAAGCTGATCATTCACCGGATGGTTTCCAGTCGATTGCTTCATTCCACGCTCTGCCTCCACTGTGTCCTAGTCCAGCTGCCAGTAAGAGGTAAGCACAGATTTCCTTCTTTATGCTGCACTTATAAACCAGTTAGAAAATCATGACTGCAGGTTAGTCAAATGGTGACAGGAAAAATGCATTACTCAGTGCCAGATCTGACCAACACTGGATGATGATAGGGTCAACATTGCCATGACGTCACTGTAGCTCTCCCGACCAATTTGTCGTTTTGTACTTGGCGATTGCAGCGAATGCCCTGATCACGTGATTCTACCCTGGTTTCAGATACGCCTGTTGTATCCACGGAATGGCAACTTTCCCCCAGTGGCACCGACTGTACACAGTCCAGGTCGAAGACGCTCTGAAACGACACGGATCATTGGTAGGAATTCCTTACTGGGACTGGACTCGGGAAAGTGATGCCTTGCCCGCCTTCATCACTGAAACCACTTACCACGACGCATACACCGATGTTGACTACGACAATCCTTTCAACAGAGCAAGAATAGAATTTGAAGACGTGGATGTGGAGAGGGATATTCAGGTAAAATCTGGAATATTTGAGCGTCCAGTTGACTGTGGTAAGAATTTGTGGCATCATAATTGATTCATAGTTTATCTTACACCTGACATAAACACGTGCTCAGAAAATCATTCTGATTGTCAAAAGGACAACTAGACAGAAATTGGACTAAAGCTGAAATGTTTCCATTGGTTAAGACGATGTATCCAGTTGACGGGTGTTCCAAGGGAAGAAACAGTTTTTGCCCTGCCAAATAAATAACTGTGTAGTAAACACAGCACAATAGTTGTGTTTGCTCTGCCAAGTAACTGTGTAGTAAACACAGCACAATAGTTGGGTTTGCCCTGCCAAGTAACTGTGTAGTAAACACAGCACAATAGTTGTGTTTGCCCTGCCAAGTAACTGTGTAGTAAACACAGCACAATAGTTGGGTTTGCCCTGCCAAGTAACTGTGTAGTAAACACAGCCCAACGTTTGGGTTTGCATTATGACGATTTTGAGGCACTTTGATGGCACCAGCCAAAAGGGCAGGAAGATGGTTTTACTACTTAATGAGTAGCCAATGTGGGCTGTGTGGATGCTTTAGCAACAGTCAACAAAAATTTTAACAAACTGTCTGTCTGTGCACGAGAATGTCAGGGGCGATTCCTGCTGTTGTTCGAACTGTTCGTCCAATATGTTGATACTTTTTTAGGAATTTATATGAAAAATTAATTTGTATGTTCGACAATAGAAACAAACAAGTAGGCTATTATAAAGTAAGAAGTCCAAAGTAGCGAGAGGATTTGATTTCCACAGAGCTGAAAAAAAAACAAGAAAAAACCATCAGCACCGGCGTGGTCGCTAGTTCACAGGTCACCGTGGTCGCTAGTTCACAGGTCACCGTGGTCGCTAGTTCACAGGTCACCGTGGTCGCTAGTTCACAGGTCACCGTGGTCGCTAGTTCACGGGTCACCGTGGTCGCTAGTTCACAGGTCACCGTGGTCGCTAGTTCACGGGTCACCGTGGTCGCTAGTTCACGGGTCACCGTGGTCGCTAGTTCACAGGTCTCCGTGGCTGCGCCAACAAAACGCAATTGTCCGACTGACACAATATTCAGTTCACTTTGTAAGTACTCAATTCTATAATTACGTGACTATGGAAACTACCTGAAAGGGACAGGTGGAGGAGGCGATCAGTGTGAACTTCAGTATGTGCTGTGTTTTCCCGAGGCAAACGGAACACGTTCACTGGCAAGTCCTTTGGGTTTGATCAGTGAAAAGCTGAAGTAAAAACGTGCAAATACGAGCAAGTTTAGAAATAATTAGACCCACGGACATCAAGGATTTGTGGCAGTTTTTCTTGTTGATTTCTATTCGAAAAGGCCAAGGCGTTTAGAAGTCTGTCGGGAGGAGTGCTAGCTGCTAGCGCTTTCTTTACATCAGGCTGTGTTATAAACAAAATGATGAATTATGAGTTAGGTCCTTATTAGAAAAGACAATCCGTTAACCTGCTCTAAAAGAGCAGAAATTCGTGGTTTGAGTGTTTGTGTGTGTGTAGAGGGGGGCGGTTAAATGTCAACTGTTGAGAGTTTTATAAAGTTGAGCAGTCGTTTGGAGAGCCCCAAGGCGCCGCCCCTGTCTATCATACTACCATAATTAACCAAATGTTTCAGTTTTCTTTGACCACTATTTTAAATTTTGGGAATTTTAACATTTTTTTTTTTTTTTGAATTATTAAGGAGAGCAAAAATGAGTGTGCTTACAGTATGTGTGATACCGATTGCCCTAGACATTCCTTTTTTTTTTTTTCTGTTGTCTTGGCCAGGGCGAGTATCTGTTCAAACATGGCCCGCACGGCTGGGACACCTGGCTCTTCAATCAAGTGTTGTACGCGCTGGAACAAGAAGACTATTGCGACTTTGAGATTCAGTTTGAGATTGCCCACAATGCCATCCATTCCTGGATTGGAGGATCTGAAGAACATTCCATGGGACATCTCCATTACGCTTCCTATGACCCGATTTTTTTCGTTCACCATTCTAACACAGACAGAATCTGGGCCATCTGGCAAGCTCTCCAGGACTACCGAGGTTTGGATTCCAAAGAAGCTCATTGTGCCCTGGAACAAATGAGGGTAAGACAGACAGGCCGACTTTGTAGTCAGTGTCCAAGTAATCCACAGCTAACCAAGCATAGCCAGCCATGTCCTCAAAATTATGTAACTGATGAAACTGACCGAAATGAGCAAAGGAACAGATAAATTTTAATACAAATTGTACTGAGAAAACTTTCTGAATTTCTTGAAAAATCTTGAATTTTCATATAATTTTTATTTCTTTTTCCTGTAGACCAGCAGATCCGCTGATCGGTTGTCCGCCTTGAAACCTGAGCATGGAAAGTTTTGCCTTTTCTCAATTTTGTAATCTGCAACAAAATTCCTCAACCCACTATGAAAAAAAACAACAAACCAAAACAAAACAGCAACAACTTTAATAAAACTTCAGATGTTTTGCGTTTACAGTTTTAGTACCACATTACACAGTATTGTCTTGCTGCAAATTTGGTTGATCTAAATCGATTTTCGGCAGACGAATTTAAACAGTGATTCTTGTAACGCCAGAAGTAAGAAATGTTATTGTCGTTGTATTTGATGGGGATGCTGGTGATGGTAGCGATGATGAATTTTTGTCTAACATCTGGACACGCTTTTGCAGGAGCCATTGCGACCATTCAGTTTTGGAGAGCCCTACAATCTGAACCCACTGACGACGCAATACTCCAAACCTGAGGATACATTTGACTACCAAGCTCATTTTCACTATCGCTATGACCAGCTGGAGTTTGTAGGGATGAATATCCCCAAATTGGATTCCTTCATCAAGGAGAGACAGGAAAGAGATCGAGTTTTTGCCGGTAAGTTTGACCTTCTGAGCTCGCAGACTTTTCCTCTTCATTTCACAAAATAGTTTTCATGTCACCACAGCAGATATTTATTGCTTATTGTTTTGTTTGTTTTTTGTTGTCTTTTTTGCAATTTTTAAAGTTCTATTTCATTCAGGCGGACTTCTAGTCACATAAAAACTGGCATGATTTTCTCTAGGCAAGCATTTTTGTGTCTCACGTTCGAGTTTTCAACGTTTGTAAATCTTTATGATTCCAGGCTTTGATGGGTCCATACCTGCTTCTGCTCTTCTTTCTCACTCTCTCTGTCTCTCTCCCTCTTTATCCGGTTAATCTCCCCGGTCGCTCTCCCTCCCCATGTCCGTGATTTCACCGCCTCCCTTCCCCTCAATCTTCGTAATCTCACCGCCTCTCTCCATTTTCGTAACCTCCCCTGTCTCTCCGTAATTTCACTGTCTCTCTCCCTCTATATCACTGTAATCTCACGGCCTCTCTCCATCTCCGTAATATCACTGCATTTCTCCTTCTCTGTCTCTATAATCTCACTGCCTCTCTTCCTCTTTGTCTCCGTAATCTCAGTCTCTCACCCTCTCCATCTCCGTAATCTGTCTCTCTTCCTCTTTGTCTCCGTAATCTCAGTCTCTCACCCTCTCCATCTCCGTAATCTCAGTCTCTCACCCTCTCCATCTCCGTAATCTCAGTCTCTCACCCTCTCCATCTCCGTAATCTCAGTCTCTCACCCTCTCCATCTCCGTAAGCTCAGTCTCTCACCCTCTCCATCTCCGTAATCTCAGTCTCTCACCCTCTCCATCTCCGTAATCTCACGGCTTCTTTCCTTCTCCCCCTGCTGTTTATCACTGTATCTATTTGGGGATTGGCATCAAATTGAACGTGGGTCAAAATAATACACACAAGACAGTGCATGGCACAGGCTATTCCTGTTCAGTAGGGAAAGCTCACACCTTACTGAGCGCTACCAATAAAGCAGTTAGATATCAACGGCCGCGGTTGAACTAGAGACCTGCACGGACACACGTGGCGTTTACAAACAGTCGAGTCAAACAGAAAACACAGACCGATTCCGCAGAGCTCTGGCGGCCAGTGTTGATGGGTTTTGATTCAGTGGCACGTGAGGTGACTGACTTAATGAGGAGCAAACCTCAGAAACTATAATAATAGTGAAACCCAATTAAGCCGAAATTCAGGGCACCAACAATTGTATTTGGTATTAAAAGTATTTTGAATAAAAAAAAAAGGGATTTGGCTTAAACTTACAATGTTCACAGAAGCAATACTTGACGCCTTGGTCATTTGACTTTATTTGTTACCCCAGATTAACTACGGCCAGGATTTAGTTGTCGTCTTTTTTTTTTCTTCTTTGTGTGCGCAAGTGAATATTAGTGAGATACGTCCTTGTGCAGGTTGCTGGACAGATACGCCAAACATTGCGCACATATCTACGCTCTATCAAAAAATAACTTGACACATTTGAAAAGTGCGTAACTTTAAAACTGCATTACCCATTGTGTTGAAATGTCCACACCTGGTTGAGGTCACTCTGACCACTTCTGAATTTTAATCACTTCCCCCTTAGGGTCCTTTGCTCGCCTTGGGCTACCTGGGTCACGTGATTTTGATTTTTCCATTTTCTTGGCCTTAAAATTTGATAAATTAAAAAAGAAAAAACGCACGTGGAAAAGTTGACTCAACTTCTTTCATTCGCCACGGCGTTTACACCGGGGCTTTTCATGACGATAGACATTCCGCCACTAGGCCAAGATGAAAGAAATCAGATTATTGAGATATCAATAAAAAACAAGGGTGTCAAGTTATTTTTGAAAGACTGTACATTCTGCATTTGAACTCCTCGACAAGCACTTATAGTGAATGCAATGGAGACATGTAAGACGTTCATAACGGCCCACGGAAGGGTGTGAGTGTGAAGTCCAGAAGATGACTGGGTAAAAGAAAACAAAATTTTAAAATAATGGCGAGTTGGGCCGCTGGGAGCGTCGTCCTTCTTTCTGGTGTGTTCTCGCTAACTGACCAGTCCGCTGGGAGCGTCGTCCTTCTTTCTGGTGTGTTCTCGCTAACTGACCAGTCCGCTGGGAGCGTCGTCCTTCTTTCTGGTGTGTTCTCACTAACTGACCAGTCCGCTGGGAGCGTCGTCCTTCTTTCTGGTGTGTTCTCACTAACTGACCAGTCCGCTGGGAGCGTCGTCCTTCTTTCTGGTGTGTTCTCACTAACTGACCAGTCCGCTGGGAGCGTCGTCCTTCTTTCTGGTGTGTTCTCACTAACTGACCAGTCCGCTGGGAGCGTCGTCCTTCTTTCTGGTGTGTTCTCACTAACTGACCAGTCCGCTGGGAGCGTCGTCCTTCTTTCTGGTGTGTTCTCACTAACTGACCAGTCCGCTGGGAGCGTCGTCCTTCTTTCTGGTGTGTTCTCACTAACTGACCAGTTCAACGTCACCGTATCGTCTCTCCTACCCCACCCCCACCAAGGAGATCGGCATGAAATTAACGCCGTCTCGGAGTTTTATTCTTTCACTTCCAACGCCAAAGGCAATACAATTTCCAGACTTCACTCACTTTTGACCAAGTAAATGAAAGAGAATCTTTCATGTCAAAAAGGTATTTACCTGATTTTCTTGACATGTAGACAGATATAAATTTGCAGAGAATAAAGAGACATTACAGCCGGTCTATGCAAATCTTTAAAGTGAAAAAAATGTTTGTGTTTAGCTCTTTAGTTTAGCTCTTTAGTTTAGCTCTTTAGTTTAGCTCTTTAGTTTAGCTCTTTAGTTTAGCTCTTTAGTTTAGCTCTTTAGTTTAGCTCTTTAGTTTAGCTCTTTAGTTTAGCTCTTTAGTTTAGCTCTTTAGTTTAGCTCTTTAGTTTAGCTCTTTAGTTTAGCTCTTTAGTTTAGCTCTTTAGTTTAGCTCTTTAGTTTAGCTCTTTAGTTTAGCTCTTTAGTTTAGCTCTTTAGTTTAGCTCTTTAGTTTAGCTCTTTAGTTTAGCTCTTTAGTTTAGCTCTTTAGTTTAGCTCTTTAGTTTAGCTCTTTAGTTTAGCTCTTTAGTTTAGCTCTTTAGTTTAGCTCTTTAGTTTAGCTCTTTAGTTTAGCTCTTTAGTTTAGCTCTTTAGTTTAGCTCTTTAGTTTAGCTCTTTAGTTTAGCTCTTTAGTTTAGCTCTTTAGTTTAGCTCTTTAGTTTAGCTCTTTAGTTTAGCTCTTTATTTGAGCAGATTTCGCTGCACTTGGCATTTCCACCTCAAATTTTTTCTTGTTTTCATTTTTTTTTTTTTGTGGTTGTTGTTTTTGTGTTTTAGTGGTGGCGATTAGTTTTTAGAATTTTGCCCGGGCGGCGGACTTGTTGGGACTTTTAACTGCCAAGGTAGCTTTAATGTGCACATGGGCCCTCCCATTTGTTTTATCCTTATCCGAGAAGACTAGGTGCTCCACCCTACTTACCATAGAATCAGGGATAGGAATGTTTCCTCAGAAAAAAAAATTCCAACATGCCTGCACCGACCGGGGATTGAGTGCAGTACCTTCGGCATAAGAGGCGAGCGCTTTGTCTACAGACCACCGTGTCCCTAAAAAGAAATTTCTTATTATCCACTTTGATATTAGGCAGTTTTCGGTGTAGCACAGACAATGCACGGTGGTCCAGCGAGTATCTCTGTGTAACTGAGTGTGTGTCTGTGTGTGTGTGTGTAGACATAAGCGTCAGGCCGTAACTGAGATGTTCTGACTAGCACCTGCCCCCCCCCCCCCTCTTGTGTAAGAGATGATATTTCGTCTGTTTAGCTGTTGACATTTGGGCATTATCATACTGTAAAAAAAAAAAAGAAAGTAAAATGAGTAGGCGAAATCACATACACTTCTTTTCCCTCTGTCTGCCAAATGGATAAACATTCATTTTTTTTTTCTGATCTGATGACATTTCATCGTGAATATTGAAATCTCTTACGATCTATTTTTAGTGCATGAATGAAAGAAGCAAACAACGAGAAAATGACTGAGCACATCAGAATTCAAAAACTGACGGATTTTGTTGTTGTAGAAAAGTTCAAATGTTACTAAAAGGAACATGTCATGTATCTCCTCACGCCTCCACTGATCTCTTTTTGACTTCCACTTTCCCTTCATTCACCGACATTCTAGTGACGCCACAACATGTTGATTTCTGTCTGTAGGTTTCTTGCTGAAAGGTTTTGGAAGTTCGGCTAAAGTGAACTTTGACATTTGTGACAGTAGCCATCATTGTTTTGAGGCTGGATACTTCACTATCCTGGGTGGCTCAGCTGAAATGCCATGGCAATTTGATCGACTTTATAAATATGAAATTACTGACCAGGTAGGGACATGAAGGCTATAACCTTACACAGCGATGCCGATAGCTAGAAAATACGGGATTGACACAGGTGGACAGGCTCACAAACACCCAGCAGTACAGGGTGCATTATTACACTTAGAATGTGTACCCCATTTTTGGAGGTGGGGGGCGAGGGTGTTAAATAATAATTTAATACAATTGAAAGGTTTGCTAACTGACTATAAGGATGGATGGATGGATGGATAGACAGACAGACAGACAGGGTATTATTTCTTATGGTCGCGGCTTTTTCGTATTCGAGGGTGGGAGGAGGGAAGGAGGGACATCCAGGACCAACTGAAACGACAGAGAAAGAAAGAAAGAAAGAAAGAAAACATGCCTGTCAGAGGAAGAATTGTTGGCCAAAAGAAAATGCTTTGAGAAGAAATAAAGACTCGCTTGATAACTGTTTTCTCCTATATAACTGACACCAACTGGATTGAACAACCATACTAAATAACGGCTCATGATCGCTGTGATTATACTAATAAACTAATAGACTTCACTGCGAGAGTTTGATAGTCATTGGTAGAACTGAGATTGTCTTTAGATATAGAATGTGCAGGTTTGCATGTGATGTCTCCATCTATAGTTTTATGCCATCAAGAGATTAAAAAAGCTATTTTAATGTGTTCTAACAGTTGCATGATCACGGTCTGCATTTTGATGACGATTATAAGTTCAGAGTTCATCTGAAATATATCGATGGTACCGACTTGGACAGCAGTTTGATTCCTACACCCAGTGTCCTGTACGAGCCTGCTCGAGGTAAGTCATTCGGATCTTTTCTGGCGTTTCTTGACCCTTAGTTCTATAACGAGTCACTCATGTGTCCATTTGTTCTATAACGAGTCACTCATGTGTCCATTTGTTCTATAACGAGTCACTCATGTGTAAATTTGTTCTATGACGGGTCACTCATGTGTCCATTTCTTCTATAACGAGTCACTCATGTGTCCATTTGCTCTATAACAAGTCACTCATGTGTCCATTTGTTCTATAACGAGTCACTCATGTGTCCATTTGTTCTACAACGAGTCACTCATGTGTCCATTTGTTCTATAACGGGTCACTTATGCGTCCGTTTGTTTTGTAACGAGACACTCATGTGTCCGTTTGTTCCATAACGAGTCACTCATGTGTCCATTAGTTCTATAACGAGAGACTCATGTGTCCGTTTGTTCCATAACGAGTCACTCTTGTGTCCGTTTATTCTATAACGAGTCACTCATGTGTCTGTTTGTTTTTATAACGAGTCACTCATGTGTCCCTTTGTTTTATAACGAGACACTCATGTGTCCATTTGTTTTATAACGAGACACTCATGTGTCCATTTGCTCTATAACGAGACAATCATGTGTCCATCTGTTCTATAACGAGACAGTCATGTGTCCGTTTGTTTTATAACGAGACACTCATGTGTCCATTTGTTCTATAACGAGACACTCATGTGTCCAATTGTTCTATTACGAGTCACTCATGTGTCCATTTGTTCCATAACGAGTCACTCATGTGTCCGTTTATTGTATATCGAGTCACTCATGTGTCTGTTTGTTTTATAACGAGTCACTCATGTGTCCCTCTGTTTTATAATCAGGCACTCATGTGTCTGTTAGTTTTATAACGAGTCACTCGTGTGTCCTTTTGTTCTATAACGAGACACTCATGTGTCCGTTTATTCCATAACGAGTCACTCATGTGTCTGTTTGTTCCATAACAAGTCACTCATGTGTCCATTTGTTCCACAACGAATCACTCATGTGTCCGTTTGTTCCATAACGAGTCAATCATGTGTCCATTTGTTCCATAACCAGTCACTCATATGTCTGTTTGTTCCATAACGAGTCATCATGTGCCCGTTTGTTCCATAACCAGTCAATCATGTGTCCTTTTGTACCATAACGAGTCACTCATGTGTCCGTTTGTTCCATAACCAGTCACTCATGTGTCTGTTTGTTCCATAACAAGTCACTCATATATGTGTCTGTTTGTTCCATAACGAATCACTCACGTGTCTGTTTGTTCCATAACGAGTCACTCATGTGTCTGTTGGTTCCATAACGAGTCACTCATGTGTCCGTTTGTTCCATAACGAGTCACTCATGTGTCCGTTTGTTTTATAACTCACGTGCCGAGTCATTCATGTGACTATTTATTTTATAACGAGTCACTCCTGTGTCTATTTTTCTATAACGAGTCACTCATGTGTCCGTTTGTTCTATAACGATTCACTCATGTGTCCGTTTGTTCTATAACGAGTCACTCATGTGTCCGTTTATTCTATAACGAGTCACTCATGTGTCCATTTCTTCCATAATGAGTCACTCATGTGTCCATAATTAAGTTATATAACGAGTCACTCATGTGTACATTTGTTCTATAACGAGTTAATCATGTGTCCGTTTCTTCTATAACGAGTCACTCATGTGTCCATTTGTTCTTCTAACGAGTCACTCATGTGTCCATTTGTTCTATAACGAGGCACTCATGTGCACATTTGTTCTATAACGAGACACTCATGTGCCCATTTGTTCTATAACGAGACACTCATGTGCCCATTTGTTCTATAACGAGACACTCATGTGCCCATTTGTTCTATAACGAGTCACTCATATGTCTGTTAGTTCCATAACGAGTCACTCATTTGCCCATTTATTCTACAACGAGACATTCATGTGCCCATTTGTTCTGTAACGAGACACACAAAAAAAAAGGCATGTGCTAATTTGTTCTATAACGAGACACTCATGTGCCCATTTGTTCTATAACGAGACACTCATGTGCCCATTTGTTCTATGACGAGTCACTCATGTGTCTGTTTGTTCTATAACGAGTCACGCATGTGTCCATTTGTTCTATAGCGAGTTTTTGTGATCTCTGTTTACTCGCAATGTGAGCTAAAATGTCCCATGACTTCTGCAGCCAATGATGACATCAAAAGCGTGGCCGAGAATAGCATCCGTCGTGACCTCACTACATTGACCGAGCGTGACATTCAGAGTCTAAAGGCAGCTTTACGTGATCTCCAGCATGATGAATCTAACGACGGTTGGGCGGCCTTGGCCTCATTCCACGGCGCCCCCGTTCATTGTCCGGACCCAGAAAATGCCAGTCTTGCCTGCTGCCAACATGGCATGCCGACCTTTCCCCACTGGCACCGACTCTTCACCTTACAGGTCCGACCAGCCATTTGATGGTGTCATGATTGTGATAATTTGAAACAAAACACACGACCATTTAGCACTGAAGTACTATAGAGATCAGGACATTTTATGGCACAGAAATAAACAGAAAAACTTAAATTTGCAAGAGAAAATCAACCAAAAAAATCCTGAAAAGAAAAGAATCAATTACGTACATCAATTTGCTTGACTATAGCAAAAGTTTTCATGAACTACTGATTTTTGTCCAGTTCTAACTCTTTTACATAGCTCAAACTTGATGTGGCAGCCATAGGGTTAAGGTGTGACAGCCATAGGGTTAAGGTGTGACAGTTGACAACATTTCCAGAGTGGCTGATTGAGAGTAAGGAAATGTTCGGGAATTGGTGTTTCCTTTGAATGTGAGAAGACGTATTTGTTTATGAATGTGTGTGTGTGTGTATGTGTGTGTGTATGTGTGAGGACGGATACAAACACATTCAGTCACAGGAATTTTTTCAAAGAAATGACATTGTGCGTGTTTGTGTGTGTGTTTGTGTGTGTGTAAGCATACATTTCGGATGGGATTACCTGGAGTTGTTGTACTTATCTGTCAGGTTGAACAGGCACTCCACAGACACGGCAGCTCTATCGCCATCCCCTACTGGGACTGGACACGGTCAATCACAGAACTGCCCAGTATGTTCACCAGGGAAGATTTCTATGACGTATGGAATGATGCGGTCAGTACCCCCCCCCCTCCCCCCACCCCAGCAGCCGCCAGTCAAGGCAGACAAAGAAAAAACAACAACAAACAAAAAATGACCATAGAAAATGCGACCCCGACAGTTTGGTCATTGCTTTCATCATCCACATCTGTAGTTCAGATCATGCTGTTTGTCTTCAGTGCTGTCTATTGCTGTATGTGAATTCGATGAAGCTCTCATACATTATGTGGCTACAATACTAACTGTAGGAACTGATTCTGTGCCAGCACAAAGCATTTTCTCTGCGGCAATGGCAACACAAGGGAGGTAAAGATCGGGGCCTTTTCCCACCAGAAAGTTCTTCCCCTTTGTTATCACTTCCTTTTTGTTCTCAGTAAATCATTCGAGTGCACAAACTTGCCAGGTCAACACACGGTTGCAGGTTACAGGTATTCGGTCCGTCACTCTGTTCAGTCAAACTTTCAGTAAACATACAACATGAACTAAATTTGCCACGGTCTGAATACAGTGGCCATTTATTGTAATAATAATACATAATACATTACATTTGTATCGCCCATTTCCATTAACAATGTTCAAAGCGCCTTACATGACTCTCTCTTTCTCTCTCACACTCTCTCTCTCTCTTTCAACTCTCTCTCCCTCAACTCTCTCTCTCTCTCTCTCTCTCTCTCTCAGCTCTCTCTCCCTCAACTCTCTCTCTCTCTCTCTCTCTCCCTCAACTCTCTCTCTCTCTCTCTCTCCCTCAACTCTCTCTCCCTCAACTCTCTCTCTCTCAACTCTCTCTCCCTCAACTTTCTCTCTCTCTCTCTCACTCTCTCTCTCTCTCTCAGCTCTCTCTCCCTCAACTCTCTGTCTCTCTCTCTCTCTCTCTCTCTCTCTCTCTCTCTCTCTCTCTCTCTCTCTCTCTCTCTCTCTCTGTCTCTCTCTCTCTCTCTCTCTCTCTCCCCGACTCCGTCATTCATGACGAACTCTGTCTTTTTCTACCACCTATTGGAAACGCTGTGAGAATAGATGATGTTTTAGTTTACGTTTAAAAATCTCCAAATTAGATGATTCGCGGAACAGCTTTTGGAAGTTAGTTCCACACAACTGGGACGAAATGTGTAACTGAACGTTCACCAAATGATTTATAGTTTTTGGCTGGAACACACAAAATTGTTTTATCATTAGAAGATCGTAAGGCTCCTGGTGGGCAGTAGAGCTGTAGACAATTTGTTAAATAGCTGGGCGCACTCTGGTTTAAACATTTGTAACATGTGACAGCAGTTTTATACTCAATTCTTTGCACAATTGGAAGCCAAAGCAGCTCTTTCAATGTAGCGGTGACATGTTTGCGTCTACTCTGCTTGATTATTACTTTAGCTGCGGTGTTCTGGACTACCTGGATGGCATTGATCTATCAGCTGTCAGACCTGCAAGAATGGAATTGCTGTACTCCAGTCTTGATAGAATGAGGCTTGTTATCATTGTCTTTGCTATATCAGTGGTTAGAAAATTTCTAATTCGAGTGATTGTTTTAAGCTGAAATCTTACACGTTTGCAGAGATGGTTAATTTGAGAGGTCATAGACATAGACAAGAAAAATGCCTAAATGTTTCACTTTCAAGAATGACTGAATACAGTGGCCATTTATTGTAATTTGAACAGTTTTAGATTCTCTCAAAATTCGTGGATTACAGCATAGCATCACCTTGGCTTTGTCTTCCTTCAATTTAAGACAACAGAAAAAATAGGCTTAAGGGGGATAATTCTGGTCAACTGACATTGACAGCGCATCAAATCGTCTGAACTTGGAAACAAGAGCAGCAGAAGAAGACAGCGCGTGCAGGTTGGTGAAATTTTGTGGACTGATTTTGACCTTTGCGTTGTCTCAAGAATTCTTGTTTCATACCCACTCTCCCCCCACTTCCCTTACAGGTGTATGCCAATCCATTTGCCCACGGTTATGTCAGCAGCGAGAATGCATACACCGTCCGTGACGTCCAGCCGGAATTATTTGAGATCTATGAAGATGGAGAACATTCGGCCCTTTTGGACTTGGTACTCTCTGCACTAGAACAAACAGACTATTGCGATTTTGAGGTAATTTTCTGACTGCTTTCATTTACACCGAGAGCTGCAGACAAACAAAAATCAGTGTGGTAAATTTGTTTCTTGTGCAAAGGTTATTGCATCTGGAGGCAGAAACCGTCCCAGCTGACAGTTCTGGGCAGGTTTCTTACTGATACATCACATACAGAAATGAATCTTTTTCCATTTAGATTTTGAATGTCCTAGTTTGAACACGTACCGGTACAATCACTGCACGAGCCAAACACAAAACAACAACAACAAACAATGTTACTGTGAGATCGGGGAAGAGAATGATGTACCACGGGCTAGCGGTGGATGTGGCACCTACCTTCTCTGCTAACTACTGCAGACTGCATTGAACTGTGAACATGACCTGGTCAGCGATACAAAGGAGAACATAGTTTTAACATAAATCTGTTTTCTGTAATATTTGCCATCTCTGTGACTTTCAGGTCCAGTTTGAAGTGATGCACAACGCCATCCATTACCTGGTCGGTGGACATCAAACCTACTCCCTTTCCTCTCTAGAATATTCAGCGTACGATCCCATTTTCTTCATCCATCATTCCTTCGTAGACAAAATCTGGGTGGTTTGGCAGGAGCTACAGAAGCGCCGACATCTGCCCTACAACAGAGCTGATTGTGCTGTCAACTACATGACGGAACCCATGAAACCTTTCACCTTTCAGGGTTTCAATTTGAATAAATTTACCAGGTATTTTACAGAATTCTTTTAGCTCTCTGTGGCTTTGTACAGAAACTTTCAGTTTTAGTGCCTTTAAGTGATCGAATAGAAGAATGACAAAACTGTACAACAGTCCACATTGAGTCCTTAGACCCAGTGATATGAAAATCCCTTTGAACATTTCATGAATTTTTATGAATTGAAATTGTTTCTGTATTTAAACACTGGAGACATCAAGCGATCTAATTGAATTGAAGGTTCTTTGCTCGTCATTTGGTTAAGACAAGGTTAAGAAAAGGTTAAGAAAGGGTTCAGAAAAGGTATGAAGTCTTTCTTTAAGAACGATCGTTTCTCTCACCATTAAATTTACATCTTCACTTTCTCCTTTCAAATTTTTTCTTTCTTTGTGCTGTTTTTTCTGGTTTCCTCCGTCTTCCTCCCAAGTCTTCCTCCCAAGTCTTCCTCCGTCTTCCTCCCAAGTCTTCCTCCCAAGTCTTCCTCCCAAGTCTTCCTCCCAAGTCTTCCTCCCAAGTCTTCCTCCCAAGTCTTCCTCCCAAGTCTTCCTCCCAAGTCTTCCTCCCAAGTCTTCCTCCCAATTCCTCCCAAGTCTTCCTCCCAAGTCTTCCTCCCAAGTCTTCCTCCCAAGTCTTCCTCCCAAGTCTTCCTCCCAAGTCTTCCTCCCAAGTCTTCCTCCCAAGTCTTCCTCCCAAGTCTTCCTCCCAAGTCTTCCTCCCGTCTTCCTCCCAAGTCTTCCTCCCAAGTCTTCCTCCCAAGTCTTCCTCCCAAGTCTTCCTTTTCCTTTGGTTCTTACTCTCCGGCACTTTTTTCTTCCATTTCTTTAGTTTTGTCCTAATTCTTCTCCCTTCTCTTCTTGTTGCTAGCCCTCAAAAGGGCTATAGAGTCTGGCGCTTGGAGAGAAAGAGTGGATAAGGGGGAGGAGAGTTTTCCTTTTGGAGGGGGGGGGTGCATGGAGAATTGTGGGTAGATTTGTGGCTGAGTTACTGTTAGCTTCAATATTGCATTAAATCTGGAGGATGTCACTCTGCCCGGCGTGTTTCATCTCTCCACCACTCTTAGGGCTGGGGTGGGCTGGGGTGGGGTGTGGGCATTGAGCTGTTGAGAGCTAAGGCGGCGTGACGACACGCTAGATGGGGACATGCGTGGGGGGGGGGGGGGGGGAGATGAGGTGAGTGGTTTTTGGTGAAAGGGGAGGGGGGGGGGCTATTTACTTCCTTTCTGGGCCATTCCCATAAGAACTTCTATTGAAAGGGTACACGGTTTAGGTTTTTAGTTTATCAAAATGTAAGGAACATTACATGAGTTCTATAAACTTAATCCTATTTAGGATTGCGTCGTCTATTTAAATACTTGCGGTGTGTGTGAGTGATGTGTGTGAGTGATGTGTGTGAGTGATATGTGTGAGTGAGTGATGTGTGTGAGTGATGTGAGTGATGTGTGAGAGTGATGTGTGAGAGTGATGTGTGTGAGTGATGTGTGTGAGTGATGTGTGAGAGTGATGTGTGAGAGTGATGTGAGTGAGTGATGTGTGTGAGTGATGTGAGTGATGTGTGAGAGTGATGTGTGTGAGTGATGTGTGTGAGTGATGTGTGTGAGTGGTGTGTGTGAGTGATGAGTGTGAGTGATGTGTGTGAGTAATGTGTGTGAGTGATGTGTGTGAGTGATGTGTGTGAGTGATGTGTGTGAGTGATGTGTGTAAGTGATGTGTGTGAGTAATGTGTGTAAGTGATGAGTGTGAGTGATGTGTGTGAGTGATGTGTGTGAGTGATGAGTGTGAGTGATGTGTGTGAGTAATGTGTGTGAGTGATGTGTGTGAGTGATGTGTGTGAGTGATGCTAGTGAAGTTCCCGGGGAAGGGCAAACACAAAATCTGAAAATGGCGGCTAAAACACGAGTCTTGTAAGGGGAGACTACCATTAAAATTAAAATTTTTGGATAATTCTGTTCTTGAGAAGTCTTTGCTTAAAGAATTCCTGGCAGTTCATTTTCAAAAATTCTCAAGGGCCATTTACACGCACAGATAAATCGTTCAAAAATGAAACGATCTATCTTCTTACGAGGAATCGTTATGTGTAAATGCAAAATCTGATACACTTTAATGGTTCCACAGACAAATCGGAGAACATCAGGCGCTGCCTGATATTTTCCGTACGATCAGCGTCAGATTTGGGAGTGGCGGGCAGGAAGTGAGAATTCCTTTGAAATTTGACACCCCGGGAGATAAAATTTTGGTGTTGAAAATATCGAAATACTTATCACAGCCCAAAATGAATTGCATTTTCGGAATCAGCACCCCAAAAATTAGCAAAATGGTTCGGGGAAACTCAATTTGATGCATTATTTAGGATGTTAAGTTTTTATGAAAAATACAATTTGCCCCTGTGCGTTCTTGTGCAATGTAGCCTTCAATGTTGTTGTTGTTTTTTTTTTTGTTACTTTTATCTTGAATGGGATGGGATGGAGATATCTCCGCCAGGAAAAATTTGCATTTGCCAGTCTTCTTCAAGGTGTGAAACTTATTTTGGTCAGAAAACAATGCTACGATATTCATTTAAATATATAAACCGATCCAAAGAATGTCTTTGGAAAATTAAGTCCAAGGACAATAGCGAAGTGTTGATGTGGACTAATCGCCTTTCTCATCACTGTAGGTTGTTTTTCAATCAAAGAACTCACGGCGCTTAGCAGTTGAAAATAATATTATGTCTCTTCATCCATCCTTAAAAAAATGGTTGAAACCTCCAGGAAAAGCTCTTATTTCTACTAGGTTTGTGTGAGTGAAACATTTATTTTTAAAAGCCAGTCTTTCGTCCAAATCAGCTTTCTTTTTTCTTTGTTATTTACAAGCACACACAGAGCAAGCAAATCATCTACGTAGTCGTCGCAATGAGACATTGTGGCTTTCTGATTCAAGAGTGAAATCAAATCTAGTTATAATTAAGGAAGTCCTGACGTCGCTTCTTAAATTGAACGACAGATCGTTAAGTGTAAGCACAATACACAGGACGTATAAAACTTAACAG
The DNA here is from genome assembly GCA_963931925.1 of Onchidella celtica. Lineage (NCBI taxonomy): Eukaryota > Metazoa > Mollusca > Gastropoda > Systellommatophora > Onchidiidae > Onchidella > Onchidella celtica. Next base: position 345,046 of record OZ007573.1, read on the forward strand.
ATCACGTGAGCGATACATCGGTTCCGATTCATCTGCGCGTGTAACTGGGCCTTCAGGGCAAGGAAGACAAGAAGTCTGAAAGCAATCTAGGTTGTAGGAATTATAGTTGGCATTTATGATGTGATATAGAGTAAGAGCCAGGCAAGAAGTGCTATTCTTCTAAAACTTGACAGCTGAAAGAAATCTTTACAGAGCCGACAATGTGACTGTTGGAATCATGGGAACACGTTGGTCTAGAGCCAAGGTGCTCGCCTCTCATGCTGAAGGGGACGTGGTTCAGTCCCCGATCGGTGCAGGCATGTTGCAATTTTTTTTTGGAGGGGGGGGGGATTCCTGTTCTTGATCTTGTGGTGGGTAGGATCGAGCACCTAGTCTTCTCGGTACCCTGGCTGTTGAAAGACGAGGAGAGCAGGCAGAACCAGCCCTTGGTTGGGCAAAATTCTTAAGAACTAATCCAACTAATCCAACTAATCCAAGTAATCCCTACCACAAAAATACACAGAAGCAAGAACATGAGAAATCAAAAGAAGAGAAAAGTGAAGTGTAAATGCCAATAGCAGCGAGCCGCCTAGAATGAAGACATAAACATACAATGTTCGAATTATAGTTTGGCAATTGCGAAGCCGGCACAAGGAATCCGGTGGGATGTGGCCCATCCATGAGCCCGGGATTTGTGTTTATGTCCATGATTGAATATGTTTCAACATATAAAACTATGTTCAGACAGGTGAAATCACCCATAAACTCACCAACTTTATATTTTCAATATTTCAGAGATCACGCCGTTCCCAACACATTGTTTGATCACGAGGTTTTGGGCTATGTCTATGACAATTTGGAGATCGGAGGTTATGACCTTGAGCACTTGGAGTATATGATTGCAGACAAACAAAGCAGACCTCGAGTTTTTGCTGGGTTTTTGTTGAAAGGCATCAAAACTTCCGGTTCTGTGGCCGTTTATATCTGTGAGGTAAAATCATAAAAGGAGTACATTTTTTTGTGCATGCAGATCTGATGTAACACGATCTATCTGATGTCCAGCGGTGTAATCAGTTCCTAGAAGTCAAAAATGTGTTTATTTTAAATAAAATTGTTTCTGCAGGTTTGACATACGTTTTATGGCATAATTAGGCTTTATTTTTATTGTTTTGTTTGGTAAATCTCCAGGCAAACCAAGAATGTTCTTTTGCTGGTCGCTTCAATCTGTTGGGAGGACCCACAGAGGAACCTTGGGCCTTTGATCGTTTGTTCAAACTGGACATCACCAAAGCTCTCAAGAATGCGGGAATCAACCCCGAGGATGTTTTTGATGCCGAAGCTCCGTTTACCCTGCAGACCAAAGTGTTTGATGTGGAGGGAACAGCTATCAGTGTCAAAAGTGTGATGCCTCCACCCACAGTCATCTTCGAACCTGCTCGGGGTCAGTTAGGTCCATCAGACGTGTCCTTCACTAGTAACCTTCAATACTAACCTTCAATAGTAACCTTCAGTAGTAATCTTCAGCGGTAATCTTCAATAGTAACCTTCAATATTATTCCGCCAAAAGTAACTTTCAGTGGTAACAGAGCCAATGGCTGTGGCAATAATTAATCTTTATCAATGGCGGTCTCATTCTCGTCATCGATTCTAGTATTTGGTTTTTCCTCTTCCTGTAGTACTTAAAAGTGTTTGTGGCTCAGTCTCGATGTGCCTAGATGTATTTCACTGACAAGATAAGAATGACGACAAAAATTCGTCCAACTTTCACATTTGTACAGTAAAACTTATTTAATAACAGCTGATTGGCCTCGCCCTCTAACTTGCTCCAATCCGTGTTTGATGTAATGTGTTTTGTCCACCCCCCCAACCCCCATTCCAGTTGCTGCTGAAGACGTCGTGTCCACAGCTGTTGCTGGCGTGGGTGTCCGCAAGGACGTATCGTCTCTATCTGAAGCTGAGGTTGAGAATCTGCGAGAAGCTCTGCGGAAGGTCCAGGCAGACGAAGGACCAAACGGATTCCAGGTTTGTCTGAACTTTACCCAGGAAGGTCAACTGTCAGCACACACACACAAAAAAAAGTTTGCCCCCCCCCCCCCCCCCCCAGCCATCCCAAATCTACATAATGCCACACCCATTTTGTCTGACCTTTGAATACTGTTGTAAAAATGTTTGATGTTTAGGATGTCCAGATGTCCAGTTTAGCGTCCAGTGACTTTCTTTTTGTGAGATTTTAATTTGCAAGAGGTTTTCAATTGGGCCATTTTGTCATTCAACAAAAATTGCACAAAATCTGAGGCCAAAATAATTACTGAGTTGTTTCTCTGTGTAAGTGTTTAATGTAAATGTTTCATAATTATTCTCGTCTTGGTAATTTGAACTTTTCATGTCTGAGAATTTGAGACACAGGATAGAACAAGGAACTGTGACTGGATCGCTGATTTGTGTCAGGGTTTGTTCTTATCAGAATGTTCTGGTGAAAGACGAGGGAGGATAGGTATTTAATTATTTCAATTCATGTTGTCGTCAGAACATTGCCAGTTTCCATGGCAACCCAGCTGATCGGTGCGGTAGTGAAGATCATCGTCTGGCGTGTTGCATTCATGGAATGGCCAATTTCCCACAATGGCATCGACTTTACATCAAACAATGGGAGGACGCGCTCACTGCTCAGGTATGTCCACTGCTCAGGTATGTCCACTGCTCAGGTATGTCCACTGCTCAGGTATGTCCACTGCTCAGGTATGTCCACTGCTCAGGTATGTCCACTGCTCAGGTATGTCCACTGCTCAGGTATGTCCACTGCTCAGGTATGTCCACTGCTCAGGTATGTCCACTGCTCAGGTATGTCCACTGCTCAGGTATGTCCACTGCTCAGGTATGTCCACTGCTCAGGTATGTCCACTGCTCAGGTATGTCCACTGCTCAGGTATGTCCACTGCTCAGGTATGTCCACTGCTCAGGTATGTCCACTGCTCAGGTATGTCCACTGCTCAGGTATGTCCACTGCTCAGGTATGTCCACTGCTCAGGTATGTCCACTGCTCAGGTATGTCCTAGTCTCTATCACTCTGTCATTATTAATTTTATAGACCAGTCTTTTTTCACCTAATTCATGATGATAATGATGATGATGATGATGAGCAGAACTAAATTTTTTGAGTGTAAAAGAGAGAAATCTTTTTCAATAGATTTGCGACTTGATGTTGATATGAGTCTGTGAAAATGTAATCGAATACCAGCAGCGGTATAGGTGCGCCAAATGTCATACTGAAATTTTATTAATTTTTGATAGTGCTCCAAATGTCATACTGCAATTTGACCTAAGTTTAGGCAGTGCTCCAAACGTCATGCTTTAAAAATTTTGGTGCTCCAAACGTCATGCTACCCGCTGGATATCTCACAACTTTTACTTACAAGGAAGGCATGCAGGTCTACGTACAAACCTTAGAATGGGTCTTACACAGAATGACAGGATCTTGCCCACATGCGGAATAACTGACTCTTGCACACACACTCACTCGCTTGCCATCCTTTATATACCCATCCAGATAGAATGTTCACGAACGGGAAATCCAGAAACTACGGGATGCATAAAGGCCACCTAATCGCACTTAGACACGTCACAGAATTGCGTCACTCCAAGGCCAACCTAACGTAATTACTTCAGCATGAATGATATCGCATGTTCTCGATGCACCTACAATAAACAATTACGTCACACAGCGAGACATCACAGAGAAGTAAAACTAGCACACGAGGGGTCGCCGAGGGCTGCGGACAACATTGTTAGCCCGTAGGACTAGGACGCTACACACTCTTTCCTCCCCATTCTCTTTCTCTCTCTCTTTCTTTCTTTCTTTTTTTTTCTCTCTATCCCTTTCTTTCCTTCTTTCTTTCTCTCTCTCTTTCTATCTCTCTCTCTCTCTCTTTCTTTCTTTCTTTTTCCTCAACGTCTCTTTTATTTTTCTTTCTATCACGCTTAATTTCTCTCTCTATCTTCCTATCACCCTCTCTGTCTTTCTTTCCCTCTCCCTTCTTTTCTTTCTCTTTCTGTCTTTCTCTCTCTTCCATCTGTCTTTCTTTCTCTCTCCCTCTTCCTTTCTTCTTTCTGTCTGTCTTCTCGTTCTTTCTTTCTCGCTTTCCCTTTCTTTGTTTCTCTCTCTATTTCTTTCTTTCTCCCTTTCCTTCCTTCTCTGTCTCTGTCTCTCTCTCTCTCTCTCTTTCTTTCTTCCTTTCTCTCTCTGTCGGTTTCCATCCTGACTGTGTTTTGCCGGCACAATTCTTACAACATTTGAAACAGTTTCTGTTCTGTACATGAGTGACGTCATTTCTCATTTCCACCTGAATCCTATACAGTCTGGTACTTTCCTCACATCACCCCTCCCCCCTCCCCCTCCCCCTCTTTTTTTCAACCGCTATTCACCCTCTCCCCCGACCTGGTCTGGACCCCTGGCCCAGTTCTCACCTATAAAACATAAAATTCTATTGAATATGACCCAGACATAATGAAAGCCCATGGCAGAACTTTCTAGCCTGGGGCCTGTTCTAGCTGCCCAATCTAATAGACTTTGATTTACCAAGACAACCATGAAAAAAAAAAATACGAAAGAAACTCATTATTTATGTTGTGGGTAATTTTTGTCCTCTCGCCATGGGCGATTCATGAAGGATTTCAACTGCAGAAGAAAAATGTAAAAACAAACAAACAAACAGACAAACAAACTCACGTGATGCTGAAATTTGGACTTGTTTGAAGCGTAGAGAACAGGACCAAAACCTCAGACTGGTTTGTACAAACCTGCACAATCGGACGTGTCTCCAAGACAAAATCTGGAGCGACTAGTGAATCAGATAAGTCATGAGATTTTGTCTGAGCAATCGATTTTGTTGTAAACTCGTGAGGATTTCAAAATGAGATTCTGCAGAACTTGGCTGGTCTAGACAGGTGGACGATTGCATGAACTTTCTGTACTGGTTTTGGTTTACGGGCCGCGGAAAGGGCATGTGTTTCAACTTGGTTCACATTATTATTTCCACATTTTTTCCAATCGAAATCAAAACTTCACACTCCAGTCTGATCATAGTTTCTTTTAGTCTCAGTTATGTTCCTTTTAATCATTATCTTTAAAATCAAATAAACTGCTCTTTTATCAGCTCATGTCATTTTGGGCTCCCATACATTTTCTTTCTTTCTTCCTTTCTTGTTTAACCAAGTTCTTTCAAGTACCACATCTGTAGTCGCGGGGATTCAAAGGTCACGTGTTTTTTTCACCAGAAATTTCCACCTTTTTTTAAATGTTCTGTTCCCCGGAAATGACAGTGGAGGCAAGTTACAGGCTTTTCTTGGGGTGTTTTTTTTTTAACGTTTTGTTGTGTTTGATAATGTGGAGGGATAAGAGTGGTGACAACCAATGTCTGGACACGGTGAAGGCGAACATGTGACAGCCAGAAATTGTTGCTCGCCTGCAGAATGGAGATAAGGAAATATTGAAGAAAACTGCATATCTGGCAAAAACGAGCAAATTACATATAAATAATACGCAAATAAACAGTAAACGACAACCAAGAGCTTCTCCTATTCCCTGTCCTCCCCCTCCCCCTCCCCCCTCCCGACAGGGCGCCAAGATTGGTATTCCCTATTGGGACTGGACAACGGCCTTCACGGAGTTACCGCCCCTGGTGACCCAAGAAGAAAACAATCCGTTTTTCTCCGGCGCAATTTACAATGGAGAACACACGACCAGGTAGTCACTGAATGTTGTTCTGTAGACATTGTGTTGCTCTAGACTGAGTGTAGTTCTGTAGACATTGTGTTGCTGTAGACTGAGTGTAGTACTGTAGGCATTGTGTTGCTGTAGACTGAGTGTAGTACTGTAGACATTGTGTTGCTGTAGACTGAGTGTAGTACTGTAGACATTGTGTTACTGTAGACTGAGTGTAGTACTGTAGACATTGTGTTGCTGTAGACTGAGTGTAGTACTGTAGACATTGTGTTGCTGTAGACTGAGTGTAGTACTGTAGAAATTGTGTTGTTGTAGACTGAGTGTAGTACTGTAGACATTGTGTTGCTGTAGACTGAGTGTAGTACTGTAGACATTGTGTTGTTGTAGACTGAGTGTAGTACTGTAGACATTGTGTTGTTGTAGACTTGATGTTACTGTAGAGATATTTTGGTACCGGTATGTACTGCGTTTATTAGTATGTGTGTGTGAAGTAAGCTCAGTGTGAAAGAACTTTCTGTGTGAAAGTCGAGGTATCTTTTCAGCGAGAGACTTAAAAGTGATGACCGGTAGTCAGTTTGGGGACACGCCGACCATGTTTGTATGAGATCACTCCACAACTTTAATGTTAGAGAAACTGTGAGAGAAATATTAATTATTGGTAATCATTTCTTGTTTTGTGTTCTAGATCGCAGCTTTGATGACGTCATGTTAATGTCAAGGCGACATAAAAAAAACAACAAAAAAAACTTTGAATTCACAAGAAAAGTAATAAATTAAAACTGTCTCTGCCACCAAGTTCATTATTTCATGTCTTTGGTTGTGGATGCAGACAAGACCACGCTGACAAATTAACTTGAAACTTGAGTAAATGCATTCTTTATTACCACTTGAGCATTCTAGCAAGAAAAAACACAAAGGTATATTTTGTTTTCTTTTTGTGGCTTATGAAATAAACAGTATGTGCCATTGGGTGGTATTCCAAATGAGGAATCGTTTTATCAGTGATGAAGATTCATGACGTAGAGACTGAATGTCACGTTTGATATAAATTCTTGATTGTTCATTTCTCCCTGACAGAGCCCCACGAGAACAGTTGTTCAATGACCCTGAGTTTGGATCAGAATCATTTTTCTATCGCCAAGTTCTGCTGGCCTTTGAACAGACAGACTACTGTGATTTTGAGGTTTGTTGTAGATACGTGTACTCGTGGTTTACAACTGTCCAATTCTAGTTTTGGTATGTTTTCAAATAAGGCGCAATGATGAAACCGACCTAGCTTTGTTTGCTTGGTAAAATGTACAAACGTCGCATTCATTTGATGAGTAGATATTGTCCTGGCTTCTGGCCCTGCCGGCAAATGTTACAGCCACGCCCACAGCCACGCCCACATCTACGCCGACAAAAATTTGAGTTGCTGCAGCCACGGCAGTTTAGATTTAACTACACTTAATCCTGGCTAGAGTTTTCTTTTTTTTTTTTACCGATGTTGTCTCAGTCGTCAAACCGTTCTAAATCTAGAGAGAATTTGTGTAAGATTAGTAGGATAACCATAGATTCGAATTTCTTACGTCAAACTGGCGGCGGCGCAAATGTCGTAGCCGATGGATCTAGGTCAGAAGGACGTCATTCCGTTGACCAAACTTGAAGTCAGTCGGATTGATGTAGGGTTTTTAACTTGGATAGACTGTCACCAGAATTTTTGTTTACATTGATAGATGTACAGACAATTTCATTCTTTACAAATTACGATTATGGTAAATCATTTTCATACGTGAATTTTCGTACTTATTGTGTCATTAAGCAGATGTTTGATCGTCACATCCATTGTCACATTGCTCTAGTTGAACTACTACAGTCATCATCTGTACAGCTGCACTTTATGCAAGATATTGACAGTTTTCAATCTCAACTGCTTCTCTACCCGCGCCCCATCCCCCAACCATCCAGGTACAATATGAAATCACTCATAATGCCATCCATTCCTGGACCGGCGGCACTTCACCCTACGGCATGTCCACACTGGAGTACACGGCCTACGACCCGCTGTTCCTGCTGCACCACTCTAACGTCGACCGTCAGTTCGCAATCTGGCAAGCCTTACAGAAGTACCGAGGTCTGCCCTACAACAGCGCCAACTGCGCCATCCAACATCTACGACAACCTATGAGACCTTTCAGTGATGAGGACAATGTGAACCCAGTCACAAGAAACAATGCACGTGCCACTGATGCATTCGACTACGACAGGTAAGCAAAAGGAAAATGTCAATGTTTGCCTGACACGTGGAGAGTTCCAGATCACTCACGTTTTTGTTACTTATAACGGCAACATTAATAAACATTGTGACAAAGTTTTAGTAGTGACAGTTCAGGTGGTGACATTTCAAATAGTGACAGTTTAAATGTTGACAGTTCAAATTAGGACATTTCAAGTGGCGACAGTTCAAATGGGGACAGTTCAATTGGCGACAGTTCAAATAGCGACAGTTCAAGTTGCAACAGTTCAAATGGCGACAGTTCAATTGGCGACAGTTCAATTGGCGACAGTTCAAATGGTGACAGTTCAAATTGTGACAGTTCAAGTGGCAACAGTTCAACTGGCAACAGTTAGATGGCGACAGTTCAATTGGCGACAGTTCAAATGGTGACAGTTCAAATTGTGACAGTTCAAGTGGCAACAGTTCAAATTGTCGACAGTTCAAATGGTATCAGTTCAAATTGTGACAGTTCAAGTGACAACAGTTCTAATGGCGACAGTTCAAATTGTGACAGTTCAAGTGGCAACAGTTCAAATGGCGACAGTTCAAATTGGGACAGTTCAAGTGGTGACAGTTTAAATTGGGACAGTTCAAGTGGCGACAGTTCAAATTGGGACAGTTCAAGTGGCGACAGTTTAAATTGGGGCAGTTCAAGTGGCGACAGTTCAAATTGTGACAGTTCAAGTGGCAACAGTTCAATTGGCGACAGTTCAAATTGGGACAGTTCAAGTGGCGACAGTTCAAATTGTGACAGTTCAAGTTGCAACAGTTCAAGTGGCCACAATTAAAATTCGGACAGTTCAAGTGGCGACAGTTCAAACTGTGACAGTTGAAGTGGCAACAGTTCAAGTGGCGACAGTTCAAACTGTGACAGTTGAAGTGGCAACAGTTCAATTGGCGACAGTTTAAATTGGGGCAGTTTAAGTGGCGACAGTTCAAATTGGGATAGTTCAAGTGGCAACCGTTCAATTAGCGACAGTTCAAGTGGCGACAGTTTAAGTGGCGATAGTTCAAATGGCGATAGTTCAAATGGGGACAGTTTAAGTGGTGACAGTTCAAGTGGTGACAGTTCAAGTAGTGACAGTTCAAATGGGGACAGTTCAATTGATGACAGTTCAAGTTACGAAATTTCAAGTGGTGACAGTTCAATTGGGGACAGTTAAAATTGGGACAGTTTAAGCGGCGACAGTTCAAATGGGGACAGTTCAAGTGGCAACAGTTCAAGTGACGACACTTCAAGTGGCGATGGTTCAAGTGGCGATAGTTCAAATGGGGACAGTTTAAGTGGTGACAGTTCAATTGGCGACAGTTCAAATGGTGACAGTTCAAATTGTGACAGTTCAAGTGGCAACAGTTCAAGTGGCAACAGTTAGATGGCGACAGTTCAATTGGCGACAGTTCAAATGGTGACAATTCAAATTGTGACAGTTCAAGTGGCAACAGTTCAAATTGGCGACATTTCAAATGGTGACAGTTCAAATGGTGACAGTTCAGGTGGCAACAGTTCAAGTGGCGACAGTTCAAATTGGCGACAGTTCAAATTGGCGACAGTTCAAATGGCGACAGTTCAAATGGTGACAGTTCAAATTGTGACAGTTCAAGTGGCAACAGTTCTAATGGCGACAGTTCAAATTGTGACAGTTCAAGTGGCAACAGTTCAAGTGGCGACAGTTAAAATTGAGACAGTTCAAGTGGTGACATTTTAAATTGGGACAGTTCAAGTGGCGACAGTTCAAATTGGGACAGTTCAAATGGCGACAGTTTAAATTGGGACAGTTCAAGTGGCGACAGTTCAAATTGTGACAGTTCAAGTGGCAACAGTTCAATTGGCGACAGTTCAAATTGGGACAGTTCAAGTGGCGACAGTTCAAATTGTGACAGTTCAAATTGCAACAGTTTAAGTGGCGACAGTTAAAATTCGGACAGTTCAAGTGGCGACAATTCAAATTGTGACAGTTGAAGTGGCAACAGTTCAATTGGCGACAGTTTAAATTGGGGCAGTTTAAGTGGCGACAGTTCAAATTGGGACAGTTCAAATGGCAACCGTTCAATTGGCAAAAGTTCAAGTGGCGACAATTCAAGTGGCGATAGTTCAAATGGCGATAGTTGAAATGGGGACGGTTTAAGTGGTGACAGTTCAAGTTACGGCAGTTCAAGTGGCGACAATTCAATTGGCGACAGTTTAAATTGGGACAGTTTAAGTGGCGACAGTTCAAGTGGCAACAGTTCAAGTGGCGACAGTTCCAATGGCGACGGTTCAATTGGTGATAGTTCAAATGGCGATAGTTCAAATGGGGACAGTTTAAGTGGTGACAGTTCAAGTGGTGAGAATTCAAGTAGTGACAGTTTAAATGGGGACAGTTTAATTGGTGACAGTTCAAGTTACGACAGTTCAAATGGCGACAGTTCAAATGGGGACAGTTCAAATGGGGACAGTTTAAGTGGTGACAGTTCAAATGGGGACAATTCAAGTGGTGACAGTTCAAGTGGTGACAGTTCAAATGGGGACAGTTCAAATGGTGACAGTTCAAGTGGCGAAAGTTCAAATGGGGACAGTTTAACTGGTGACAGTTCAAGTAGTGACAGTTTAAATAGGGACAGTTCAAGTGGTGACAGTTCAAGTGGCGACAGTTCTAGTGGCAACAGTTCAAATGGGGACAGTTCAAGTGGTGACAGTCCATGTATTGACAGTTTAAATGGTGACAGTTCAAAAGGTGACAGTTCAACTGGCGACAGTTCAAATGGAGACAGTTCAAGTGGCAACAGTTCAAACAGCGACAGTTCAAGTGGCAACAGTTCAAGTGGCGTCACTTCAAATAGCGACAGTTCAAATGGCGACAGTTCAAATGGCAACAGTTCAAGTGGTGACAGTTCAAGTGGTGACAGTTCAAGTGGTGACAGTTCAAATAGCGACAGTTCAAGTGGCGACAGTTCAAGTGGTGAAGTTCAAATAGCGACAGTTCAAATGGGAACAGTTCAAATGGCGACAGTTCAAGTGGCAACAGTTCAAGTGGCGACAGTTCAATTGGTGACAGTTCAAATGGCGACAGTTCAAGTGGCAACAGTTCAAGTGGCGACAGTTCAATTGGTGACAGTTCAAATGGCGACAGTTCAAGTGGCAACAGTTCAAGTGGTGACAGTTCAAGTGGTGACAGTTCAAGTGGCGACATTTCAAGTAGTAACAATTCAAGTGGTGACAGTTTAAGTAGTGACCGTTCAAGTAGTGACAGTTTAAGTGGTGACAGTTGAAGTAATGACAGTTGAAATGGTGACAGTTCAAGTAGTGACAGTTCAAGTGGTGACAGTTCAAGTGGTGACAGTTCAAGCAGTTATAGTTCAAATGGGGACAGTTCAAGTGGTGACAGTTCAAGTGGCGACATTTCAAATGGTGACAGTTCAAGCGGTGACAGTTCAAATGGCGACAGTTCAATTGGTGACAGTTCAAGTAGTGACAGTTGAAGTGGTGTCAGTTCAAGTAGCGACAGTTTAAGTAGTGACAGTTCAAGTGGTGACAGTTCAAGTCGTGGCAGTTCAATTAGTGACAGTTCAAGTAGTGACAGTTCAAGTAGTGACAGTTCAAGAGGTGACAGTTCAAGTCGTGATAGTTCAAATGGCGACAGTTCAAGTAGTGACAGGTAAGCAAAAGGAAAATGTCAATGTTTGACTGACACGTGGAGAGTTCCAGATCACTCACGTTTTTGTTGCTTATAACAGCAACATTAATAAACATTGTGACAAAGTTTTAGTAGTGACAGTTCAAGTGGTGACAGTTCAAATAGCGACAGTTCAATTGGCAACAGTTCAAGTGTCGAGAGTTCAATTGGCGACAGTTCAAATGGTGGCAGTTCAAGTGGCGACAGTTCAAAAGCGACAGCTCAAGTGACGAGAGTTCAAACAGCGACAGTTGAAGTGGCCACATTTCAAGTAGTGACAGTTCAAATGGTGACAGTTCAAGTAGTGACAGTTCAAGTGGTGGCAGTTCAAGTGGTGACAGTTCAAGTAGTGACAGTTCAAATGGTGACAGTTCATGTAGTGACAGTTCAAGTGGCGACAGTTCAAATTGTGACAGTTTAAGTGGTGACAACTCAAGTGGCGACAGTTCAAATGGTGACAGTTCAAGTAGTGACAGTTGAAGTCGTGACAGTTCAAGTAGCGACAGTTTCAGTAGTGACAGTTCAAGTGGTGACAGTTCAAGTCGTGGCAGTTCAAGTAGTGACAATTCAAGTAGTGACAGTTCAAGTGGTGACAGTTCAAGTCGTGACAGTTCAAGATGCGACAGTTCAAGTAGAGACAGTTCAAGGAGTGACATTTCAAGTAGCGACAGTTCAAGTGGCGACAATTCAAGTAGTGACAGTTCAAGTGGTGACAGCACAAGTAGTGACAGTTCAACTAGTGACAGTTCAAGTAGTGACAGTTCAAGTATTGACAGTTCAAGTAGCGACACTTCAAATGTTGACAGTTCAAAAGGTGACACTTCCAGTAGTCAAAGTCTTTGACTTAAACAAATGTTTAAATAAATACTTCAAACATCAGCATTTAAACTGCCATGTACATTTTATGGAACCGATCCCACCGAGTTCAACTCTGTGTCAACAAAATCCATCCATGCTTATCCAGTGGCGGATCCCATCCATGCTTATCCAGTGGCGGATCCCATCCATGCTTATCCAGTGGCGTATCCCATCCATTTCTCACGGCCACTTGCCAGTGAGCACCTGATACTGAAAGGCAGTCAAACTCCTTGATTTCTCTGTAGCAAAATCAGACAACCAATGAGAAGGACTGGAAGAATAATGTTTTTGTCCAAGGGGAGGCCGGGGGGGGGGGGGGGAAGGGGGAGGTTCAAAATCTGGAATTCTGGGTCTATAATTATAATCAAAATCACGTTTTTAGCATTTTCCCACAATGAAGCCATTTTATTCTCAGAAAATATAACTGAAATGATATGGAAATGTTTCTGAGATTTGGATGTCTTCAGACACCAGCCCCATGCAAAAGTATCAGAATTTCGTGAATGGAAGCAAAATTGTGCATTTGGTAATGTTGCGATGAAATATGAAGGAACAATACGCTTGCTCTGACATTTGGTATCGACAGGTTCCTCAGTTTATCCCACATTCAGTCAGTCTTCGTTTTTGGCAAAACCATTTTTTTGTCGAGGTAAAATGTGACGCACTACTTGAATGTTCGAGATTGACCAACTGGATATTATCAGAAATATATAAAGCGTTGTAACTCTCCTTGAATTGGATAGAAAATTTCAGCTGGTTTCAACAGACATTTTTTTTTCACTGAATAATTAATTAAGACATGTAAATAGAATTAGATATGGCCGCCCTTGCCACAGGACTGGCACACTTTAAACGTATTTATGACTGCATTTTCATGGCCTGGGCTGTGCTCTCTTTTTGTCTCTCTGGCTGACTCCACAGCCTGTCATCGGTATTATTGCTTTTGTCTTTACTCTAGGCCACTCTCAGGCGGGGCACGGCCGAGCCTCTCCGTGACGGATACTTTTGCAAGTTCACATAAGACTAAAATTTAATGTGAGCTCAGTGTTTTTATTATGCCAGCAAAAGTGCATGGTCATGGCCCAACTGCGTATGACGGCGGTGAAGTCGAACTCCACTCCGCACGCCCTAAATCACTCACTTACTTGGTTCTCAACAAACAACAATTTCGCAAATATTCTGGTCTCATACTCTGCACGTTCTATCCACAGTCATTATCTAACAATAACACAATCATGTAATGTTGTGAGCACTGTTAACATACTTGAGAGCACAATCCATCCGTGACAGATGTAACTAGCAATATTATTGTGACAATGTCCATAGATATTACTACCAGTTTGAATATATCCATAGATGTTATTACCAATATGACAATATCCATAGATGTGACTACCAATATGACAATATCCATAGATGTTATTACCAATATGAAAATCTCCATAGATGTTACTACCAATATGACAATATCCATAGATGTGACTACCAATATGACAATATCCATAGATGTGACTACCAATATGACAATATCCATAGATGTTATTACCAATATGACAATATCCATAGCTGTGACTACCAATATGACAATATCCATAGATGTGACTACCAATATGACAATATCCATAGATGTGACTACCAATATGACAATATCCATAGATGTGACTACCAATATGACAATATCCATAGATGTGACTACCAATATGACAATATCCGTAGATGTGACTACCAATATGACAATATCCATAGCTGTGACTACCAATATGACAATGTCCATAGATGTTATTACCAATGTGACAATATCCATAGATGTGACTACCAATATGACAATATCCATAGATGTGACTACCAATATGACAATATCCATAGATGTGACTACCAATATGACAATATCCGTAGATGTTATTACCAATATGACAATATCCATAGATGTTATTACCAATATGACAATATCCATAGATGTAACTACCAGTATGACAATATCCACAGATATAACTACCAATATGACAATATCCATACATGTTACTACCAATATGACAATATCCACAGATGTAACTACCAGTATGACAATATCCACAGATATAACTACCAATATGACAATATCCATAGGTGTAGTTACCAATATTACAATATTCATCGATGTTACTACCAATATGACAATATCCATAGTTGGACCATCAATATGACAATATCCACAGCTGTTACTACCAATATGACAATATCCACAGCTGTTACTACCAATATGACAATACCCACAGCTGTAACCATCAATATGACAATATCCATAGTTGAACCATCAATATGACAATATCCATAGCTGTTACTACCAATATGACAATATCCATAAATGTAACCACCAATATGACAATATCCACAGATGTAACTACCATTATAACAATATCCACAGATGTAACTACCATTATGACAATATCCACAGATGTAACTACCATTATGACAGTATCCACAGATGTAACTACCATTATGACAATATCCACAGATGTAACTACCATTATGACAATATCCACAGACGTAACCATCATTATGACAATATCCACAAATGTAACTACCAATACGACAATATCCACAGATGTAACCATCAATATGACAATATCCACAGGTGTAACCATCATTTTGACAATATCCACAGATGCAACTACCAATATGACCATATCCACAGATGTAACCGTCATTTTGACAATATCCACAGATGTAACTACCATTATGACAATATCCACAGATGTAACCGTCATTTTGACAATATCCACAGATGCAACTACCATTATGACAATATCCACAGATGTGACCATCATTTTGACAATATCCACAGATGCAACTACCATTATGACAATATCGACATATGTAACCATCAATATGACAATATCCACAGACGTAACCACCAATATGACAATATCCACAGATGTAACCATCAATATGACAATATCCACAGATGTAACCATCAATATGACAATATCGACATATGTAACCATCAATATGACAATATCCACAGATGTAACCATCAATATGACAATATCCACAGATGTAACCATCAATATGACAATATCCACAGATGTAACCATCAATATGACAATATCCACATAGATAACCACCAATATGACAATATCCACAGATGTAACAATCAATATGACAATATCCAGATAGTAATAGTTCGTCCATCAGGTATGATGATGACCTTAACAACACCAGAGGAATAAAGAACAGAAATTGTTGAGAATTTCAACACATGGACAATAAAGAGAACTAAAGGACACAGAGGACAGAATGGAAAGATTGTACTTTCATGACTTATGGCTTCTCATGTGACTGATAAGTCCTATTTTTGCCCTGCCAGACCCTTCCGCATAAATGACAAGAGTGCTCCGTTGGTTCAGTACCACTGGGCCTTTTCTTGCGCCGTTCTCTTTTTTTGATAGCCTGCTGGACTCTGTCAGCTTCCCATGCTTTGCTGCCCCTGGTAAGGGCCGCCCTCCAATTTGCACGATCAAGCGAGAGCTTTTCCCACTCACTCACATCAATGGCAAAGGCCTTCAGTGATTGCTTGAGAGTGTCTTTGTAACGTCTCTTTGGGGCCCCAACATTCCTCGTTCCATTGGAGAGCTCAGAGAAGAAGATTTGCTTAGGGAGTCTGGAGTCGGGCATTCTGACAACATGTCCTGCCCAACGTAGCTGAATTTTTTTCAGGTGGCAGAAGATGCTCAATTCCTTGGCACGATTGAGGACCTCAGTGTCTGGAATTTTATCCTGCCATTTGATCCTTAGGATCTTTCTAAGGCAGGCCAGATGAAAGTGATTTAGCTTTCTGGCATGCGATTGGTACACTGTCCAGGTTTCAGCCCCATAGAGTAGGGTGGGAAGGACCACAGCATTGTACACTTTCAGCTTAGTGTCTGTGCGAATGCCGGCAACATCCCAGACTCTCTTTCGAAGCCTGCCAAATGCAGAGCTGGCTTTGCTGATTCTTGAGAGAATTTCAGTATCAACACGAGCCGCGGAAGACAGTGTACGGCCAAGATAGGTGAAGTTCTCCGACACCTTCAGAAGACTATCATGGACTTTGATATTTGTGGTCACAGGATACTTGTCGTCTGGAATAGGCTGATGGGGCACTTCCGTCTTCTTTGTGCTTATTGTGAGGCCAAAGTTGTCACAGGCACTAGAGAACTTATCAACACAGTTTTGCATGCTATCCTCATCGTGTGCCAGAAGTGCACAATCATCAGCAAATAGTAGGTCACAGACTTGAGTACTTTTGGTTTTGGTTTTTGCCTGAAGTCTCCTGAGTTGAATAGACTGCCATCAGTTCGGTACTTGATGCTTACGCCTTGAGGAGGAGAGCTAAAGGCTTCTTGTAGCATTGCAGAGAACATGATGCTGAACAGAGTTGGGGCTAAGACACAACCCTGTTTTACCCCATTTGTGACAGCAAAGGGCTCTGAAACACTGCCGTTGCTTTTGACTGCAGCTTGCATGCCATCATGAAACTGGCGCACTATTGTGATGAATTCGGGTGGACACCCAAACTTCGCCAAGATTTTCCAGAGGCCTTCACGACACACTGTGTCAAATGCTTTTGTGAGGTCAACAAATGTGATATACAGCGCTTTATTTTGTTCCATGCATTTTTCCTGAATCTGTCTGGCAGCAAAAATCATATCCGCCGTTCCCCTCTCTTTACGAAAGCCACATTGGCTCTCGGGAAGCAAGTCATTTGACGAGAGGTGATCAAGAAGGCGATTCAGAAGCATTATTGCCAATATTTTGCCAGCAATTGAAAGTAGAGAGATTCCCCGATGGTTGTCACAGACTTGGCTGTCCCCTTTGTTTTTGTACAGATGGATGATTGAAGCATCTTTGAAGTCCTGTGGCAGCTTCCCTGCTTTCAACATATGATTGAACAACTCGGTCAACCTTTCAATAAGCTTTTCTCCACCGAAGGCATACACCTCAGTAGGAATTGAATCCACGCCTGGTGATTTGTTAAAGGACATCTGATTTGTGGCAGTTCGGGTCTCATTTGCTGTGAATGGCTTGGCAAGAGCTGCATTAATAGGAGTCTGGGGGAGGCGGTCAATGGACTCAGTATTTATATTTGATGGCCGATTTAGCACACCTCCGAAATGTTCTGCCCAACGCTGAATTATGGCATTCAATTCAACAATGCGTGTTGAACCATCTGACGCAAGAAGTGGCGTAGTGCCAGAGCGGGATGGTCCAAACACAGCTCGGAGGCTCTCAAAGAACTTTCTAGTGTTGTTTGTGTCGGCATATTTCTGAGTTTCTCTTACTCGCTCTTCAAGCCAGTCATTTTTCATTTTCCTCAGCTTCTTCTGGAGTACACCCTTACATGCACGCAATGCATCAGCTTTTTGCTGTGGAAGAGGGGTCACTGCAGTGAGATTGGATGAGACTATTTTTTTCTTTGATGAGCACTTTGATTTCATTATCATTATCATTGAACCAGTCCTGGTGCTTGCGGACAGGAAAACCAACTGTGCTGCTGGCGCAAGAGTGTACATTCGTATTTAGGTCAGTCCAGCTCTGTTCAATGTTCTCAGGGTCAAAAGTCACGCAATCCAATTTTGAGGAGAGTTCTGACGAGAGCTCGCTCTGTTTCTCAGCTGAGCAGAGTTTTGAAACATTTAGGCGTTTAGGTGGCGCTTTCCCTTGAGGGCGTCTATTGCGCCTCAATGTTAGTCTGAGCTTGCAAACAATGAGTCTGTGGTCAGTTCCACACTCGGCACCACACATCGCCTTTGTTAGAAGGACATCCTTTCTGTCAGTCTTCCTCACAATGACATAGTCTATGAGATGCCAATGCTTTGAGCGGGGATGCATCCATGACGTTCTGTTTCTCACGGGGAGACTAAATTTTGTGTTGGTAATGAACAGGCCAAATTCAGCGCACAAAGTAAGTAAGCGCAACCCATTGTTATTGCATGAACCAACTCCATGAGGGCCCAAAACATTTGGCCACGCTGAGATTTCGGAGCCAACCCTAGCATTGAAGTCCCCCAAGAGAATCAGCTTATCAGCTGCCGGGACAGAGCATATGACAGATTCTAGATCAGAATAGAACTTGTCTTTGGCTTCATCTGGGTTTGTCATGGTAGGCGCATATGCGCTAATGAGGATGGCTGACTGGCTTTTCCCAACTGCGATCCTGAGTGTCATTAGCCTGTCATTTATTTCAATTGGCATGGACTGCAAGTTTCTGACAAGGTCATTTTTAATTGCAAACCCAACACCATGCTGTCTCGGTTCGATTGCACCCTTGCCTTTCCAGAAGAAGGTGTATCCACCACTGAGCTCTTTGAGTTGGCCACTATCAGGGAGTCTGGTCTCACTGAGTGCCACTATGTCCAGGTTGTACCTGCTGAGCTCAATGGCAATAAGTGCAGTGCGTCTTTCCGGGTTGTTTGAGTTGTCCTGTAGTGTGCGTATATTCCAGGCTCCTAGCCTGAGTAAGCTGAATTTCTTTTTGTTTCGACCGCAAAAAGGGATCCCCACTGGTCGGGGTATACCAGTCAGGGTGATGTGAAGTGGGCTTTCTTTAGGGCACCTTTTCTAGCCCCTTCCTCAGTTGAGGTGAGCAGTGCTATCCTTAAATAAGGCTGCTCAGCTACTGTGGGTGCTGCCTCCCCACGCCTCCACTTCAATCGACGATGAAGCGACCATAGCCCACAGCCACCAACGTGTAGGTCTGTGCTAACAGCTTCCCATCTATCCAAACCTGCTGCCACCGCACTCGCCCATCGCCGTTGGAATTTTGAGAGGAAAGAAGACGAGACAAAGATGAAAGAAGACGAGGTGAGTGTTAAGACTGGCGCAAAGAATTTGTTTTTAGTGAGAAAGAGCTGCGCAAACATCAGACTCACTCTCTCGCCTGGACACAACTTATCCAAGTGGCAAGACAGGGTCAAGACGACTGGAAATGTATCCAGGTGCAGGAGGATGCCAGAGGGACAGTCATATTGCCTGACCGGCTGCCTGTAGGCTACTCCACAGCCTCGCAGTCCCAACTGACTAGGGTGAAAGACCCAAACCAAAGAACACCAATACTGGTGGATGCTCTGTGTCACGATATCCAGGCCAGAGTGACGGTATATTGCCATCTGCCCTATCAATCAACCACTGGCCTGCTGCCGCCAGCTTCGAAGCTGCGTCCGGGAAGTTTGCTCAATTCTTCGTCTGTGATTTAGGCAAACAAGCCTATGACCACACCGCTACCGGGGGCCAATGTGAAGGACTCAAGTACTGAGGGTCACATTGTGCCCTAGCATGTGGCCGTTGGGTTAGATGAAACCTCCTCCGCCCTGGCCGTTTGCACCGACAGGTGCACGCCCACTGATACCATGCTAGCGTACCAGTTCATGAAACAGGTTGTACTGGATTGCATGTTACCAGTAGCAGATTTTTCTGACCTGACCTATGTAACACATATGTAACCATCAATATGACAATATCGACATATGTAACCATCAATATGACAATATCCACAGATGTAACCATCAATATGACAATATCCACAGATGTAACCATTAATATGACAATATCGACAGATGTAACCACCAATATGACAATATCCACATAGGTAACCATCAATATGACAATATCCAAAGACGTAACCATCAATATGACAATATCCAACGATGTAACCATCAATATGACAATATCCACATAGGTAACCATCAATATGACAATATCCACATAGGTAACCATCAATATGACAATATCCACATAGGTAACCATCAATATGACAATATCCACATAGGTAACCATCAATATGACAATATCCACATAGGTAACCATCAATATGACAATATCCAACGATGTAACCATCAATATGACAATATCCACATAGGTAACCAGCAATATGACAATATCCACAGATGTGACCACCAATGTGACAATATCCACAGATGTAACAACCAATATGACAATATCCACAGATGTAACCATCAATATGACAATATCGACAGATCTAACCACCAATATGACAATATCCACATAGGTAACCATCAATATGACAATATCCAACGATGTAACCATCAATATGACAATATCCACATAGATAACCATCAATATGACAATATCCACATATGTAACCATCTATATGACAATATCTACAGATGTGACCACCAATGTGACAATATCCACATATGTAACCATCTATATGACAATATCCACATAGGTAACCATCTATATGACAATATCCACACATGTGACCACCAATGTGACAATATCCAGAGACCCTACCACCAATATAACCATATCCACAGATGTGACCACCAATATGACAATATCCACAGATGTGACCACCAATATGACAATATCCACAGATGTAAACATCAATACGACAGTATCCACAGATGTGACGACCATTATGACAATATCCAGAGACGTGATCACCAATATGACAATATCCACAGAACTGACCACTAATATGACAATATCCATAGATTTAACTACCAGTATGACAATATCCACAGATTTAACTACCAATATGACAATATCCACAGACTTAACTACCAATATGACAATATCCACAGATTAAACTACCAATATGACAATATCCACATATTTAACTACCAATATGACAATATCCACAGAACTGACCACCAATGTGACAATATCCACAGAATTAACTACCAATATGACAATATGCACAGATTAAACTACCAATATTATGACAATATCCACAGATTTAACTACCAATATGACAATATGCACAGATTTAACTACCAATATGACAATATCCACAGATTTAACTACCAATATGACAATATTCACAGATTTAACTACCAATATGACAATATCCACAGATTTAACTACCAATATGACAATATTCATAGATTTAACTACCAATATGACAATATCCATATATTTAACTACCAATATGACAAATTTCACAGATTTAACTACCAATACGACAATATCCACAGATTTAAGTACCAATATGACAAATTTCACAGATTTAACTACCAATATGACAATATCCACAGATTTAACTACCAATATGACAATATTCGCAGATTTAACTACCAATATGACAATATCCACAGATTTAACTACCAATATGACAATATTCACAGATTTAACTACCAATATGACAATATCTACAGATTTAACTACCAATATGACAATATCCACAGATTTAACTACCAATATGACAATATCCACAGATTTAACTACCAATATGACAATCTCAACTTCCACGGACACACTATCGCTGAACTGAATGCTATTCTGGAGAGCCGTAAGGAAAATGATCGAATCTTTGCTGAATTTTTGCTACACGGCATCAGCACAAGCGCTGACGTGGTCTTTAGACTTTGTCCCGCTGCTGGGGAGTGTGCTTTTGCAGGTGAGAGACTGACCAGTAGTCAAGTAATTTTCGGGTGGTCAAGACAGAACATTGGTATTTTAGAAGGATAAAATTCTCCTCCTAACTCCCATTCCGTTTCAGTGAGAATAAAGAAATTAGCACGAGTGTTCTGTTGGAGGAGATAGGCAATCCTTTTCTAATGGGTGGAATTCTCAAGCTGTTCAGTGTGTTCTGCCAGGACGTCAGAAAATGTGTCTGTCCACCAGTCATTTGTAGCTGGTGTCAACTTTTCTTAGACTTTATTTTCCATCATGAATTTTTGATTGGTCAAGCTCTTCTCTTCATCTCCTTCTGGATGTGATCAGACAAAGCGATGGTCTCAGTGTCTCGGTGTCTCAGAGTCTCAGCGTCACAGTGTCTCAGTGTCTCGGTGCCTCGGTGTCTCAGTGCCTCAGTGTCTCGGTGTCTCAGTGATTCAGTGTCACAGTGTCTCGGTGTCTCAGTGTCTCAATGTCTCGGTGTCTCGGTGCCTCAGTGTCTCGGTGTCTCAGTGTCTCAGTGTCTCGGTGTCTCAGTGTCATAGTGTCTCAGTGTCTCGGTGTCACAGTGCCTCGGTGCCTCAGTGTCTCAGTGTCTCGGTGTCTCAGTGTCTCAGTGTCTCGGTGTCTCAGTGTCTCAGTGTCACAGTGTCTCAGTGTCACAGTGTTTCAATGTCACAGTGTTTCAGTATCTCAGTGTCGTGGTGTCTCAGTGTCTTGGTGTCTCAGTGTCTCAGTGTCTCAGTTTCTCAGTGTCTCGGTGTCTCAGTGTCACAGTGCCTCGGTGCCTCAGTGTCACAGTGTCTCGGTGTCTCGGTGTCTCAGTGTCTCAGTGTCTCAGTGTCACAGTGTTTCAGTGTCTCAGTGTCTCGGGGCTGAAGTTCTGCTCAGTTACGATCTTTTCTTTTTCATTCTGAAACTGATTTTTCTTATGGAAAATCAGATTAGTCTAACAATTCATAAATTACCAATTAAAGAAATGGGGCGAGATTTTGAATTCATGATCATATTTCAACCTATCAGGGGCCATAACTTTTGATGTCTCTTCCAGGTACCTTTGCGGTGTTGGGCGGCCCTACAGAAATGCCTTGGGCCTTTGATCGCCTGTTCAGGTACGATGTGACGGGTGTCTTCAGGAGTTTGAATCTGCGACCTGACGATGCGTATCACTTTGAAGTGGAGACAATAGCCGTGAGTGGCGAACCGGCCGGGGAATCCGTCAAACCGCCCAGTGTCCAGTTTGTACCTGGTGTCAAAAGTAAGTTTCTTTTCTGTGTAGATCACATCATTAGATCACCAGAATAATTTTACCTATAGGTCACAGAGGCAATTTTACCCGTAGATCACTAAAAATAGTTTTACCCTTAGGTCACTAGAAAATGTTTTGTTCTGAAGGTCGCTAGTTTTAGCCGTTTTAATGCTCCTTTCTTGCCACATCAGAGTTTATTATAGAGTTTTGTTTTTAATGAACACCAGCCAAAGTTCTATTTTATAACACATACATTAGTTCTATGTTGTAACAATCACCAAGAGTTCTGTGTTGTAACAATTACCAAAAGTTCTATGTTGTAACAATTACCAAAAGTTCTATGTTGTTACAATCACCAAAAGTTCTGTGTTGTAACAATTAGCAAAAGTTCTATGTTGTAACAATCACCAAGAGCTTTGTGTTGTAACACTTACCAAAAGTTCTATATTGTAACAATCACCAAGAGTTCTTTATTGTAACACTTACCAAAAGTTCTATGTTGTAACAATCACCAAGAGTTCTGTGTTATAACACTTACCAAAAGTTCTATGTTGTTACAATCACCAAAAGTTCTATGTTGTAACAATCACCAAGAGTTCTGTGTTGTAACACTTACCAAACGTTCTATGTTGTAACACTTACCAAAAGCTCTATGTTGTAACAATCACCAAGAGCTCTGTGTTATAACACTTACCAAAAGTTCTATGTTGTTACAATCACCAAAAGTTCTATGTTGTAACCCTTACCGAAAGTTCTATGTTGTAACAATCACCAAGAGTTCTGTGTTGTAACACTTACCAAAAGTTCTATGTTGTAGCACTTACCAAAAGTTCTATGTTGTAACACTCACCAAGAGCTCTGTGTTGTAACACTTACCAAAAGTTCTATGTTGTAACACCTACCAAAAGTTCTATGTTGTAACAATCACCAAGAGTTCTGTGTTGTAACACTTACCAAAAGTTCTATGTTGTAACATTTACCAAAAGTTCTATGTTGTAACAATCACCAAGAGCTCTGTGTTGTAACACTTACCAAAAGTTCTAGGTTGTAACACTTACCAAAAAGTCTATTTTGTAACACCTACCAAAAGTTCTATGTTGTAACAATCATCAAGAGTTCTGTGTTGTAACATTTACCAAAAGTTCTATGTTGTAACACTTACCAAAAATTCTATGTTGTAACAATCACAAAGAGCTCTGTGTTGTAACACTCACCAAAAGTTCTATGTTGTAACACTTACCAAAAGCTCCATGTTGTATCAATCACCAAGAGCTCTGTGTTATAACACTTACCAAAAGTTCTATGTTGTAACACTTACCAAAAAGTCTATTTTGTAACACCTACCAAAAGTTCTATGTTGTAACAATCATCAAGAGTTCTGTGTTGTAACACTTACCAAAAGTTCTATGTTGTAACACTTACCAAAAGTTCTATGTTGTAACACTTACCAAAAGTTCTATGTTGTAACAATCACAAAGAGCTCTGTGTTGTAACACTCACCAAAAGTTCTATGTTGTAACACTTACCAAAAGCCCCATGTTGTATCAATCACCAAGAGCTCTGTGTTATAACACTTACCAAAAGTTCTATGTTGTAACAATCACCAAGAGCTCTGTGTTGTAACACTTACCAAAAGTTCTATGTTGTAACACTTACCAAAAGTTCTATGTTGTAACAATCACCAAGAGCTCTGTGTTGTAACACTTACCAAAAGTTCTGTGTTGTAACACTTACCAAAAGCTCTATGTTGTAACAATCACCAAGAGCTCTGTGTTGTAACACTTACCAAAAGTTCTATGTTGTAACACTTACCAAAAAGTCTATGTTGTAACACTTACCAAAAGTTCTATATTGTAACAATAACCAAAATTTCTATGTTGTGACACTTACCAAAAGTTCTATGTCGTAGCAACTACCAAAAAATGACATATTGTTAATTCCTCCAGAGTTCTATAAACGAGTGGCGGGGAAAACCGTAGTCAGGAAGGACAAATTGCAGAGAAAGGACGTGAACCATTTGTCACTAGCCGAGACGGAGGAGCTGAGAAATGCCCTCCACACATTACAACAAGATCAAGGCCCCAATGGTTTCGAAGCTATTGCCAGTTTCCATGGCGCACCTTTCTTGTGTCCCGAGACAGCAACAGACAAGTTTGCTTGCTGCGTACACGGTAAGGAAATCTCGTTTTCATCGGAGATGGTCATCATTCCTAGATCGTATTTTACTGATTGGTTATTGCGACATTCTGGTCGAGCAGAATATACGATGTTTTCCATTGTACGTTACATGTAGGTCCCTTAAATACTGACACTACATGACCCCTGTTTATGACAGCTGTGATGACGTCATTCTTGTGTCTGGATTGTGTGGCAAGTTTGAATGCTGAGGGTGCGCTTTCAGAGCGAATGCGCGGGTGATCCATGTTATATCTGTCTGGGAACAGTTTTTACCCTTTTGTGTCATGGATTTGATTTGTTGTGTTGTCCAGGGATGGCCGTGTTCCCACATTGGCACCGACTCTTCACTGTCCAATTCGAACAAGCTTTGAAGGCCAATGGGGCATCTGTAGGAATTCCTTACTGGGACTGGACGGCTCGAGTGTCCACTTTACCTGATCTGTTTGGTGACGACAGCCATAACAACCCTTTCTACAGCTACACCATCAGTTTCAATCAACACGTAAGTCACCGACTCATTTTGTCATTACGTCCGCTGCAGCATGGACACGTCAACTCAACAATCACCATACACTCGCGCGACTCAGACAAACGACTGGTCTGATTATTGTAATGTCCTCACCCCCCCCCCCCACCTCCCCCAACTCACCCCGCCATCTGCAGCAACCACACATTTTGACACAAAAATGAACTGTCTAGATTGGATATGACGTCATCTTCAATGATGATCTTGTTCATTTTTTTCCAATCCAGAAAACAACTAGAGATATCCAGGAAGAACTTTTCAACCCATACAAAATCGGCAGCCAAAACCATTTGTATCAACTGACGCTGGACACGCTAGAGGAAGACAACTATTGTGACTTTGAAGTTCAGTTTGAGATACTTCATAACGAAGTTCACGCGCTGATTGGCGGTAACGGCACCTATTCCATGGCAACTCTGGACTTCTCCGCCTTTGATCCATTCTTTATGATTCATCACTCCAGCATCGACAGGATATGGGTTATTTGGCAGGTCAGAGAGAGATTAATTATTCAGTTGCGAAGTCAGAGGTCACGGGTCTCAGTGATGGAGAAAAGGAGCGGGCGGGTGGGAGTGCTGCTGACTGACATGGCTATAGGCCTGCTTGAAGGGGGGAGGGGGGAGGAGTTCATATCAACAATGTATATGTGTGTGTGTGTGTGTGTGTTTTGGTGTAGAGGTGATTTAAAGTGGAACTATTGTTGAGATGGGCGGAGTCAACATCTGCAACTTTTCGGTTTTTTTTTATTAATTCAGTTAGCTTGAATTCGCTATAGAAATCCATAGTTGAATTCACGACAGAATCCACATTTGAATTCACTGCAAAAATCCATAGTTGAATTCACTACAGAATCCACATTTGAATTCACTGCAAAAATCCATAGTTGAATTCACTACAGAATCCACATTTGAATTCACTGCAAAAATCCATTGTTGAATTCATTACAGAAATCCATAGTTGAATTCACGGACGACAAAATAAAGTGAACAGAAAGAGTGGACAATCACGCTTATGACTTTCTCTTGATCAATCTCTCCAACACTTCCAACTTTCCCAGCTCACCCCCCCCCCCCCCCCCAAACCCTTCCCTCACACTCTCTCTCTCTCTGTCTCTCTCCCGCTTTCTCTCTGTCTCTCTGTGTCTCTCCCTCTCTTTATGTCCCTCTCTATCTTTTTCCTGTCTCTTTCTCTTTTACTCTCTCTCTCTCTCTGTGTCTCTATCTCTTTCTCTCTCTCTAATCTCTCTGAAACATTCGAGTTTCCCGCTCAAACTGCCCACCTCTTCTCTCTCCCACCTCACAGGAACTACAGAAATTGCGTCACAAACCGTTTAATTACGCCAAGTGTGCCGGCCACATCATGGAGGAGCCGCTCCATCCATTCAACTATGTCTCCATCAATAAGAATGAGCTGACCCGAGCTAATGCTGAACCAAGTCTTGTCTTTGACCATGGACATTTTGGATATGAGGTCAGTGATCTTTTGATCTACGGTCATCGTAGTTTTTGACCTGACAATTTTTTCTTTTTCTTGAACTATTACTGTTTGTTCATGTTGGTCTAGTTCATAGATGACCTTTCTCAACACAATCAAGAGAGAATGACATGCCATGATCAGTAAGAAAGAAATCAATGACATGGCATGATCAGTAAGAGAGAATGACATGCCATGATCAGTAAGAGAGAATGACATGGCATGATCAGTAAGAGAGAATGACATGCCATGGCATGATCAGTAAGAGAGAATGACATGGCATGATCAGTAAGAGAGAATGACATGCCATGATCAGTAAGAGAGAATGACACGGCATGATCAGTAAGAGAGAATGACATGCCATGATCAGTAAGAGAGAATGACATGGCATGATCAGTAAGAGAGAATGACATGCCATGATCAGTAAGAGAGAATGACATGGCATGATCAGTAAGAGAGAATGACATGCCATGATCAGTAAGAGAGAATGACATGGCATGATCAGTAAGAGAGAATGACATGGCATGACCAGTAAGAGAGAATGACATGGCATGATCAGTAAGAGAGAATGACACGGCATGATCAGTAAGAGAGAATGACATGCCATGATCAGTAAGAGAGAATGACACAGCATGATCAGTAAGAGAGAATGACATGGCATGATCAGTAAGAGAGAATGACATGGCATGATCAGTAAGAGAGAATGACACGGCATGATCAGCAAGAGAGAATGACATGGCATGATCAGTAAGAGAGAATGACATGGCATGATCAGTAAGAGAGAATGACATGGCATGATCAGTAAGAGAGAATGACATGGCATGATCAGTAAGAGAGAATGACATGGCATGATCAGTAAGAGAGAATGACACGGCATGATCAGTAAGAGAGAATGACATGGCATGATCAGTAAGAGAGAATGACATGGCATGATCAGTAAGAGAGAATGACACGGCATGATCAGTAAGATTTGATCTATTCACCTGAAGAATTCACCCCCGCTCATCCCCAAAATTCCAGAGACGTATTGAAAACTGAGAACAAAAAAGTGTATTTGACCCCGACCGTATTCATGGCCAATCTACCACTATACTATACCATCTGACGTGGATTTAAAATTTGTATTTTGTTCTTGCTAGGCCAGCACTTCGGACCATGGCAATAATTCTGCAACATTTATAGAATTTCTTGTTTCTTCTCAGTTTGATCACCTGGACCTGGATGGCCATGGCGTAGAGGAACTGAATGACATCATCAACTCTCACAAAAGCCAGAGTCGGATCTATCTGGCAGGTGTTGCTCGAGGGTTCCGGGAATCACTTTCCACCGAGGTAATCAAACCACAGGGTTTGGTGGTGGTGGTGGTTTTTAGGGAGGGGCGGGGAGGGCCGGAGAGGGGGGGGGTGGGGTTACAAGGAAAAGTTGAAAGCAAACGTGTCCTAAACAGGATTGAAAAGAAAATCAAGCCAATGTGAGGAATTGAATTTGAATCAGTATTTTCGTCAGAAGGGCTGGATTTCGTTATGTGAAGGCAGTTTTGTGTGAACTGTTTTACCATTAGATGCAGACGCTGTTCGGTAAACAAGAAATAATATTTTGCTGTAGGTAACACTGGCTTAGGTTCAAGGGGCGCTGGTCTAAAGGCAGACTGTGTTGTACCAATAATCTCAACTGTCAGACAATGACGGAAGATGAACACCCGATACCAACAGGTCATCCAATAAAGTTCCACGTGAAGTTGATCACGGGGATGCAACAGGCAGTGCTAGTGAGGCTAAGATCACCACTAAAGTTGATGTCTGCGGAGAGTACCGGCACTTAGTTGTCATTCAATTGTCTTGTTCTCTATTGCAGTTTGCACTGTTGGGAGATGACGGCAAAGTCTACAGGGCTGGCCGCACCTACCTACTGGGTGGGGAGAAGGAAATGCCATGGGCCTACGAGAGACTGTGGAAATTTGACATTACAGATGTGATAAGGGAAGCCGGTGTGGACATTGACAAACCGGTCAAAGTGAGTAGTTTAGTCTAGTGTATAGTTGCCTGATAGACAAGCTCATATAACTACCAATTATATGCCCCATGGGTCAGTAAGTGGATAGTGTGAGAACCAATTCTGGTAAAGATAATGCGAGTTGACCTTTCCTTTCTATACAGCTTCTGTTGCTCATTTTCGTTTTTTCTCTCATCCCCCCCCCCCCCCCCCCACTCTCTTCATTCTGTTATCCAACCCGCGTTTCTCCTCTTTATGTGCTGGTGATCCCAGTCCAGTGACTTGTTCACCTGCATGAATCCCAGACGGGAAAGACTTTAAGTGTGACATTCAGAATTTGTTTCAAATTTATATTTTTAAAAGGAGAATCGAGTGAAAATCAAACTGAAATTGGGAAGAGCTGAAGATTTTGTTTTAGGATTTCAGTGGTTTTGTATGTGTTAATGCTGGTATACAAAAATGTTGGCATGCCTGGTGTACATGTACTTAGGTGTACTTGATATATACAGGTATGGGCGGTGGAAATGAAAAACAAAAGAAGATTTGTGTAGGAATTATTGTCCTCAAGGGAGTTGTTAGTGGCCATTGGTGACCCCAGTCCACTGGCCATTGGTGATCCCAGACCAGTGGCCATTGGTGATCCCAGTCCAGTGGCCATTGGTGATCCCAGTCCAGTGGCCATTGGTGGTCCCAGTCCAGTGGCCATTGGTGATCCCAGACCAGCGACCAGTCGGATCCATTCTGTAGTCATGGCGTGAGACATTCTGTAGACATGTCGCGTGAGATCAGCAATTGTAGTCACTTCTAAATAATTATAGCTGTATCTGGGGCAAAGGCATCAAATTTCCTAGAAAACAAAAAGTGCACTTAAAACCCAGGTGTGCTGTAATGAGAGACCGGCCTTGGCCTTGGAACACTGGTGAGAAATGTCTATAAGTTGACTTACGAGGTGTATAGAAACTGTTTCTGTCGCGATGTGGGTTAGATGGGGAGAATTCGACTGACACTCTTTCGAGGTCCGCTCCCACAATCGACGAACACACAAAAAAAATACTTGCACTCTAAAAACTAAATAAATCAATTGCTTTGATTTTTAGCAGAACTGTAGGGTAGTTTAATTACAGGAATTAATGTAACAAATATAATTATAAATATAAATATCAATTCAAAGGCAACTGAATCTACTAATGAAACTACAGCTTTCTATAAAGACTAACTTATTCACTCTAACTACTTGCAGGTCATATGAGTTATATGCCAAATAGAATCCGCGCACGTGGCGACGGATATAACAGTTTAAATTCTATTAATTCAATGAGACATGTTATGATATGGACATTTCCTCTAGACACGCCATGGAGAATGCTTGTACAACCATGCGTTGTCTGGCGGTAGCTCTGAAACTGTCTTCAAAAGTAAGTAGAACGGTTCACTTTCATCATTACGAATTAGTATGAACTCTCACCATTAGGCCCTCACTGGGAGTGAGAGCGCTGGATGTAAACGCTGTGGGTTCATATCAAACCAAGTAGCTTAGGCTCTGGAGCTTTAAAATCATGCTCCTCACAATATGGACTGCTCAACTGCGTCTTAAATGTCTCTCATCTGGCTGAGGACTATCGCCGTCCACCTCGTAAATGGATTGTCTACATGTGGCCTCTATCTAAGCTCTGCACGGGTTTAAATATTAAAGCTATGTCTCGACCTTCCGTCCAGATTCATACATTTGATTGGTGCAGTCGCTTCAGCTCAGCCTGCAATATTAATGTATGCTTGTCATGGCCTTGCGCCAAAATCAAGGTCAATTTTACGGTCTAGACAAAATTTAAAATGCGAAACATTAACTACTAAAATCTTCAAACCCCGTGCTTTCTACTCTTATGCACGAATTTCCGAACGCCAACTAAGCGTCTAAATAAAATACCTTTACTCGCCCCTTATCTATGTTAATCAAAATCACGGGGTCGAGAACTGCTCTGTCATTCCTAGCTATACATTTATTCTGTCTCGCCCCTCCTTCTCTCCATCCACCAGAAAAAAGGCGTTTCAAAACAAACTGTTCACGAGAACAGCTCAAGGACAAATTACGCTGGTTATAACCGACAAGATCGTAAAAATTAACTCACTGACGTCGTGACCTGGCACGGCATTTATGATCCTAATGTGATCGTGACAGTTTCCCAATATCAGAATTGGGTCCAAATGCCCCAGTTATATTTGAATGTGACAAGAAGCACAGATATTTGTATGACAGAGACCGGCTAGGGCCAACTGGGACAAATGGAAGGATCTCTGAACTTTATGTAGCCATGTCATCTTGGTCTGCTACCCACGGCAGATTCGAGAAATTATTTTGTGTTATTAAAATCATGTCCTACTCGATTAATTATTTTCTGCCCAATACGTTACTGCTGGCACTTTCCATAATTCCATCATTCTTGCTTTAATTAATATGTGACAGTTAAACTGTTTACGTCATGAGCTGGTTGATCCCGCCTTGACTAGGTGAAATCTTATTACTTTGGTCTGCAGGTTGTAGTTCACATAATAAATTGATCTTTCAGGTCACAATAATTGTAAAATTTCATTGATCATTGACCTTTCTCTGCATCATCCTTACTTCTCTGATCTCTTTCATTGTGAACAGTTCCACTTCAACTCTAAGAAGTACAACGGAGAGCCGATCACTGGTCCTGGCAACTCTAACCAGTTCACGGATTACGTCATGATCTACGAACGACCCGCCAACACAGACTATGGCATTTTGACTATTCCACTGGGAAGGAAAAATCACTTGCCACCAAAGGTATCAGGCTCAGACAGTATCGAGGGCATTCACTATTTTGTTCAAATAATTCATGACATATTAAAGGGCACACAGCCCTTATCCCCGTGGAGACACAGCCGTTAACCCCTAGGAAACACAGCCCTTATCCACCTATGGCACACAGCCCTTATCTCCTGGGACACCTATGACATACAACCCTTACAACCTAGGACACACAGCCCTTACTCATCTATGACACAGTGACAGCCCTTACCCTATAGGACACACAGCCCTTACCCACCTATGACACAGTGACAGCCCTTACCCACCTATGACACAGTGACAGCCCTTACCCATCTATGACACAGTGACAGCCCTTACCCACCTATGACACAGTGACAGCCCTTACCCATCTATGACACAGTGACAGCCCTTACCCATCTATGACACAGTGACAGCCCTTACCCATCTATGACACAGTGACAGCCCTTACCCATCTATGACACAGTGACAGCCCTTACCCATCTATGACACAGTGACAGTCCTTACCCATCTATGACACAGTGACAGCCCTTACCCATCTATGACACAGTGACAGCCCTTACCCATCTATGACACAGTGACAGCCCTTACCCATCTATGACACAGTGACAGCCCTTACCCATCTATGACACAGTGACAGCCCTTACCCATCTATGACACAGTGACAGCCCTTACCCATCTATGACACAGTGACAGCCCTTACCCATCTATGACACAGTGACAGCCCTTACCCACCTATGACACAGTGACAGCCCTTACCCTATAGGACACACAGCCCTCACCCATCTATGACACAGTGACAGCCCTTACCCATCTATGACACAGTGACAGCCCTTACCCATCTATGACACAGTGACAGCCCTTACCCATCTATGACACAGTGACAGCCCTTACCCTCCTATGACACAGTGACAGCCCTTACCCACCTATGACACAGTGACAGCCCTTACCCACCTATGACACAGTGACAGCCCTTACCCTATAGGACACACAGCCCTTACCCATCTATGACACAGTGACAGCCCTTACCCACCTATGACACAGTGACAGCCCTTACCCTATAGGACACACAGCCCTTACCCATCTATGACACAGTGACAGCCCTTACCCACCTATGACACAGTGACAGCCCTTACCCATCTATGACACAGTGACAGCCCTTACCCATCTATGACACAGTGACAGCCCTTACCCATCTATGACACAGTGACAGCCCTTACCCACCTATGACACAGTGACAGCCCTTACCCACCTATGACACAGTGACAGCCCTTACCCTATAGGACACACAGCCCTTACCCATCTATGACACAGTGACAGCCCTTACCCACCTATGACACAGTGACAGCCCTTACCCTATAGGACACACAGCCCTTACCCATCTATGACACAGTGACAGCCCTTACCCACCTATGACACAGTGACAGCCCTTACCCTATAGGACACACAGCCCTTACATATCTATGACACAGTGACAGCCCTTACCCACCTATGACACAGTGACAGCCCTTACCCTATAGGACACACAGCCCTTACCCATCTATGACACAGTGACAGCAAGTGCCCTATCAGACACACATCCTTTACCCACCTATGAGACAGTGACATCCTTTACCCTCTAGGACACACATCCCTTAAACCCTATGACACACAGCTCTTACCTCCTGTGACACACAGATCTTACGCTCTGTGATACACAATCCCTACCCCCAAAGACTCACACCTCTTACGATCTTACTCCCTATGTCACACAGATCTTACTCCTTATGATACACAGCTCTTACTCCTTATGACACACAGATCTTATCCACCTATGACACACAGATCTTACTCCTTATGACACACAGATCTTACTCCTTATGACACACAGATCTTACTCCTTATGACACACAGATCTTACTCCTTATGACACACAGATCTTACTCCTTATGACACACAGATCTTACTCCTTATGACACACAGATCTTACTCCTTATGACACACAGATCTTACTCCTTATGACACACAGATCTTACTCCTTATGACACACAGATCTTACTCCTTATGACACACAGATCTTAATCCTTATGCCACACAGATCTTAATCCTTATGCCACACAGATCTTAATCCTTATGACAAACAGATCTTAATCCTTATGCCACACAGATCTTACTCCTTATGACACACAGATCTTAATCCTTATGACAAACAGATCTTAATCCTTATGCCACACAGATCTTAATCCTTATGCCACACAGATCTTAATCCTTATGCCACACAGATCTTAATCCTTATGACACACAGATCTTAATCCTTATGACACACAGATCTTAATCCTTATGACACACAGATCTTAATCCTTATGACACACAGATCTTAATCCTTATGACACACAGATCTTAATCCTTATGACACACAGATCTTAATCCTTATGACACACAGATCTTAATCCTTATGACACACAGATCTTAATCCTTATGACACACTGATCTTACGAACCTATGACACATAGATCTTACCTACTTTAATACGCCCCCCTCCCCCCCCCCCCCCCCCCCCCCCCCCCATGGTCCGTAGGCCTAGATCTAGAGCATAGGTGGACCCGGGACCAATGAAAAGCTGTCTTTCATCGCCAAGTTAGTCTAGGGTAAGAAAACAAACATTCGAATGGCGGCATGGATATCGATATCCAGATCTATCCACATCCATGCCGCCATTCGAATGTTTGTTTTCTTACTCTGGCCTAACTTGGCGATGAAAGACAGCTTTTCATTGGTCCCGGGTCCACCTATCCTAAAACGGCTATATTACGCTAGATACAACCCGGGGTACACCTATCCTAAAACGCCTATATTACGCTAGATACAACCCGGGGTACACCTATCCTAAAACGCCTATATTCCGCTAGATACAACCCAGGGTACACCTATCCACTTTAAATGTTTAAAGCAGGAAAGTCTGCATCTATAGGATTGTTTACCAGCAGAAATGTTTAAGAATTTCCGCGAGAGAGAAACTGTAAACGGCGTTAGTTTTCGGTAGCCATACTGAGTTACTGCATAATTTCCCTTGCCTTTTTTCCCCGTTTTTTGTGTACTTTTCTGATGCTTCATTGTATCACGGGGATTTTCATGAAATAATCTAGACCGCAGGTCAATCCTTCAATTCTGTTGTCCACTATCCATCTGTTTTATTTGACCTGCTGACCTCAATCACAACATTCAGGTGGTGGTCAAGAAGGGCACTCGTGTCCGGTTCATCGCTGTCTCGGACAAGTTCAATGATGATGTTGAGGACCTGGGAAGTTACACCAATATGGACGCCTGCAACATCCCACCTTTCACGTACAATGCCTTTCATCTAGACCTTGTCCACTCCCTGAGACCTGGCGAGCATTACTTTGTGTCCAGAAATGTAAAGGCCTGTAAGGCTGGGCTCAGGATCCAGGTCAAGGTGGAGGACGAATAGAAAGGGATTGGTACGTGTTCATTATCGTTCCTATATTATGTGTATATGTGTATGTTTGTGTGTGTGTGTATAATTGTGTGAATACCTGCATGCATTCCTGCGTAAATGAAAGGCATTGGCTACGGTTACGGCAGCCGGTGAATACAACTCACCATTTTTCTTTGTTCGGCTTTAATCCCGTTCGTATAGCAGGGCTTTCTTTCTTTGTTTTTTTCTATTGGGGTATGAGCGTAATTTGCCGTAAACGTAGCCACTGCCTAAATGAAAACGTGGCTGTGTGGACCCACCCCACACCCCACCCCAACCCCATTTCTTTGAATCTCACTCACTATAGTCCGTGTCATGACCAAAATAAGCCGGCGTTCTTCGGGGATAGTTTATTTATTTATTGACATAATTATAATATCTTTCCCAACTGTTGCGCTTGACATGAAAATGTGTTGTCGTAATATAAAATTGAATATTTACTGGTTACAGACTGGCCATCTAAAGCCCTTTCTCTCTATTTGAACATTTAGGAGATTTACGGTATTAAATTGGTAATGTTTATGTTTGAGTGCGCTGCAGTGGCCACCACATTTGGATGGTCAGGACTTTTCCATTTAAAACCCGCACGCACTTTTGGCAGTTCATTTTGTAGAGCGAAAGTTCACAAATGTTGACGGGACCCGCGGTGTTTGGTACTTTCATGTCTTTAGTGTGTGGCGTCTCCTTTCTGTAATACTTTCCAATGTGTGCACAAAGTTTCATGTACAGTAGAGAGGCAGAGAGAAAAAAAAAAAAAAGGCCCCAAACTCTTATTGCGAAGGTTGGACAAATTTCAATTCGATTCCCACAAAATGCTATTGTTTCTTTTTCTTCTTTTGTCTGTCTGTCTGTCTGTCTGTCTGTGTGTGTGTGTGTGTGAGTGTGTGTGTGTGTGAGTTTTGTTTTTATTTTCTTTCCAATGAAAGGAACTTCAGTGTTAAAAGTGGAGCTGCGGGGTAAACACATGGACGGTCGAGAGGATCCAAAATGCCTTTG
The DNA here is from genome assembly GCA_963931925.1 of Onchidella celtica. Classification (NCBI taxonomy): domain Eukaryota; kingdom Metazoa; phylum Mollusca; class Gastropoda; order Systellommatophora; family Onchidiidae; genus Onchidella; species Onchidella celtica. Next base: position 381,591 of record OZ007573.1, read on the forward strand.
CCATCTTGACCTCCCAGTTTCACTGGTCTAAAACCCTTTTCGGTATCTTTGTAATAGATCATTTCAGTCTCAAAAACAACCATCATGTAACAGACACACAGTCATGTATAAATGCACACACACACACACACACACACATACATACACACACATACATACACACGTGCTCTTATTGAAACAAAAATCTTCTAGATAGCGAAAAAGATTTGAACAGAAATGTCTGACCATGCTCCATGCATGCATGTCTGCCAGCTCTCACATTATCTTGCACTTCATATTTTTCAGGTCAATTTGACCCAAACCGCCCATGTTGCGCACACAGAAAAGACATTACGTCACTCCTGACGCCATGGTGTTTGGTCGATGTCATGTCAGTTTATACATTTCATTCATCTTTGTCCTGGGCATTCCAGAATCTATTACATTACAGAAAACCTTGTATGTAAAGTCTATAGACCATAACCCAAGCCACGCTGACGTCCCTGCTTGAAATTGAAAGCAGATTCTGATGTCCATCCCTGTAGGTTCATTCAAAACTGGGCAGGTTTGACGGCCCACGTGAATGTGAGTGTGTGAGTGTGTGTGTGTGTGTGGGGAGTGGGGGGTGGGGAGGTAAAATTAGTGTAAAATTTTTACTTTCTGCTGAGATTCGACCAGTAGTAGTAGTATGTGGTTTTGGCCACCTTTGGCAGCACAAGTATAAAAAAAAAATGTGCGTGGTGTCCAATGGCACAAATTGTATAGAACTTGTCAGTTGTCGGTATGGTAAAGTGAAAGAAACACGCCCTCACCCTGGATCTGCTAGTTCATTGTTTGTGTGTGCAGATCACGTGCCCAGCACGCTGGGGACATAATTTTATATCCAGATTTTATTGCATCAGAAGTGCTGAATTTATCAATGTACAATATTTGAAAAAATTATCCAATTCTCTGTCTTCATCTCGGGCCTCAACATTTGTTGTAGATGACACAGAGGGAAAGGGAGGTGTGGAGCTCGTCAGGGGACATAAATAAGACAATAAATCTGACAGTGTTTATTTCCTTCATTTCATAATTGTGACTGGTTTTTCTGTGTGTTGCAACGGGACTCAAATAAATAGATTTTCGCTGAAACTATGTGTTCCTGTGAATGTATGTGTGTTTGTGTGTGCGTGTGTGTGAAAGATGAAATTTTTATGCCACAAAAGATTTATTTGGTTGTTTCCTGCCATGCTGGCCAAAATTATTATGGTCAAGCCTGGTCAAGCCTGGTCAAGCTAACCACGCGACTTCAGCTTTTTTTGTTTTTACCTGGAGATGAAAAATGGAAAAAAATATCTTGTGAGGTTTTGAGTATTACCTGAGATTCGTTGACAGAAAACCATCAGCGGTATAGAATATCAGCTGAGTTCCCGGTCCTGCAAACAATCAGCGGTATAGAACACTAGCTGAGTTCCCGGCCCTGCAAACAATCAGCGGTATAGAACATTAGCTGAGTTCCCGGCCCTGCAAACAATCAGCGGTATAGAACACTAGCTGAGTTCCCGGCCCTGCAAACAATCAGCGGTATAGAATACTAGTTGAGTTCCCGGCCCTGCCCGGGATACATGGATTTATTAGTTTCAGTTCTGGGTAATTATTATGGACCTGCTTCATTTTGCCTGTTCCTTTAGATTTATTTTATTTTTGTTTGTTTGTTTGTTTGTTTTTAGATACGTTTTAATGCTCTCCCTTTGCGCGTTGACGTCCTGTACGTCCCGCCAGCACCCGTCAAATGGCTATGATTTGCGCACGGGTTAGTTTGTGACCGTTTGCACATCGCAGGAAGTGAAAACGTCATGTGTTAAAGGAAAAGAAATATTATAATATTTTCTTAGGCATATTGAAAACACAAACCTGTACTTTTGGCCCTGCAGCGTCAATCTCCCAATTCCAGGCCCTTTCTTTTTCCTAGTCTCGGCACATTGAGAACACACAAAGTTTCATACTCTAACTCAATCTCATCATTCAAACCAGTCTTAACCGGAAGTTGTTTTGTGATACCGGAACCAATCTCAATTACATTAATTTGCCGAAAAAATAGATCGAACGCCAATGTGCCGCAATCTAGCAACTGATACAAACGTTCTGCGAGTTATTAATTATTTTTTTATTTTCTGTGCCGGCGACACGACGACAGTCCATATTAAGCGCTGTATAAAATCTGAAGGCCACCAAATCAGCATTAACAGAGGAGTAGCGAAAGGCGCGCTGCAATTGTCGTAAGGTTTCGCTTTTATTAATATGGATTATGAAACTATTTGGACAAGAGCGATGATTAAAATATCTGATGGTTTTTGATTTGACACATTGCAATAACACCACAATTATTGACACAGATGTAGAAATGTTACAATCTTTAGCTTTTGACCAAACAAGGTGTCTGTCTGTTTGGCCAACTTTTTTTTGGAAGAAAGTGAGGAAAGAAGACAAGAAAGAGAGGACAGAAGACAGGATAGAGAAGACAGGAGAGAGAAGACAGGATAGAGAAGACAGGAGAGAGAAGACAGGATAGAGAAGACAGGAGAGAGAAGACAGGAGAGAGAAGACTCTGATCAAGGCCTGGGTGGGGAATCTATGTCTGTCTGGTGGGGAGGGCGGGGGTTGGGAGGTGTTGTGAGTTGGGCGATAGAATGCCACTGGACTTTGGGACTTCAATAAATTGGTGTGACATTGAAAGATGGATAAAATAGGCTAGGAAATGTCCATGGGAGACATCTAAGGAAGAAAGAAGTAGTCTAAAAGTGACCAAGAGACCAGACAGGTCACTGTCTCTGTTGACTCTATGCACTTGCACTTTTTATAGGTTAAAAACAGCAATGACAAAGAGGAAAAATCACAACAATTCGAGAAACTCTAGAAATATGAGGCCAGTCTGATTTGACTCCGTAGTAACAGACAAAATGTCATGGTGACACCCGTCTGTCTTTAGATCCACAGTAACAGACAAAATGTCATGGTGACACCCGTCTGTCTTGAGATCCACAGTAACAGACAAAATGTCATGGTGACACCCGTCTGTCTTGAGATCCGCAGTAACAGACAAAATGTCATTGTGATACCAGTCTGACTTGAGCTCCTTCGTGACAGACAGATATCATGGTGACGCCAAAGAATACCAAAATGCATTAAAATATTAAGACATAGAAAAATAAAATGTTCACAGCAAAGTTCTGCCAGTATACTTTTTCTGATCAAAACAGAAGTACACATTTAATAATTTTCCCTCTATTCACCAAAGCATGCTGCGAGAAAATATTACTGAACAGAAATCTGGTACAAAGAGTTGGGAGTCACTGATGATTTTGTCCATTTCCAGAACAAATATCTGAAGTATTGTTGTACTGAAGGCGGTCGTGGGTTGGAGAGTTCCTAAAAACGTGTGTGAAAAAAACATTCTGTGGAAAGTCTGAAGTCTGTCTAAGATTTCCACTATCTATCGCCCCTGCATGTCTGTACTTGTCGCTGGTTGTTGTGACGGCCTCGATAGACCCACAGCAAGCAGGCAAAGGCTAGCAGTAACAAGGCCAGCACAGCGTAGACCCCAACAATGACGGCCACACTGAAGAAATAAAGTGAGTGATGACACCACAGGTCTGGGCTGAGGAACACAAAAAGTGAAACTGTAACTTGCTGACATGAACAAACAGCAGAAATTGCCCTGTCCCACTCTCGGTCGTCCCTCATGTACGCCACAGCCAGGTCAAAAACATAATTATCCTTTCTCATTGTTGCTATTATTAGTTGAGGTTAAATTAATGTGTCAGTAAAATGACGTCATCATCGCAGTGTTGAAGTGCAGGGGTCACGTTTTTGTGGGACCGTGGGTTTCGTTCTCATTTCACACGAAACAAAATTAAATTCAATTTTAAAAGTAAGTGGGTGAGATGTGGAAAATTGATCAAATGGGTAACTGGGTGAGAGGTGACAATGAGGAATCATTGCCGAATGAGAGAGAGAGAAAGAGAAGTGAAGAAACGAAATTGTTCAAGTTTTCACCTCAGGTTACGAAATTCAATCTCCTCATTTGATGGGCTGTTTTTGTTTTTTTTTTGGCCTATTTGTGCTGATTCAATTTCTGTGGTTTTTATATTTGTACTGATGTCGAGTTGGAAATTCCCTATTGTGGCTCCTTTCAAAATAATCTGCACACATTTTTCTTACATGTTTTACAAACCGAGAACTTTTTTTTCCCCCTGCCTATAGAAACCCCCAGCCTATAGAAACCCCCAGCTTGTAGTGATAAAATTATATTCTTACGTACAATTTCCCACAGAAATACATTCATTGCTTTCTTGTTTCTTCAAAACTCCATGTAAATTATATCGATAACTGGTTAGACTATGTAACCTATAGTAAACACACATAAACATTTTATCCCTAAACTCATTTTCCTCCAAGATAGTGCAACAAATCTTCGACATGGACCTAGATCTATTGTGTCAATCGCACGTCAATGGCCAGTCCATGTTCTTTTAATAGCAAACATGTCTTGTGATTGGCCAAAATGAGAATGAGAAATACACACAGACAAACAGACACACGCAGAGAGAGAGAGAGGGAGAGAGAGTCGATCCAGAGAATTTTTCTGTACTGTTTGTCTGTTGTGTTTGATATTTAAGTTTATTTCTCTAAACGTCCCTCTCTTACACACACACACACACACAGACACAGACACACACACACAGACACACACACAGACACACACACACACACAGACACACACACACACACAGACACACACACACAGACACACACACACACACAGACACACACACACACACAGACACACACACACACACACACACACACACACAGACACACACACACACACAGACACGCACACACAGACACACACACACACACACACACACAGACACACAGACACACACACACACACACACAGACACACACACACACACACAGACACACACACACAGACACAGACACACACACACACAGACACAGACACAGACACACAGACACAGACACACACACACACACAGACACACAGACACAGACACACAGACACACACACACACACACAGACACAGACACACAGACACAGACACACACACACACACAGACACAGACACACAGACACAGACACATTTAGGTGCACTCCCCCCCCCCCCCTCCCATCCCATCTGTTTCTTTTCTCTTATTCTACAGTCGATCCCTTTCCCTTTCTTCGCCAATATCTTCAATGGAACTTTCTTTCCAGCGTTTGTGCTGGCTTGTACTGTGTCTGTCTGGCCGCTTGTCTGCCCGCCTGTCTGCCCGTCTGTCTGCCCGCATGTCTGCCCCTCCGTCTGCCCGAATGTCTGTCCGCCTATCTACCCGAATGTCTGCTCGCCTGTCTGCCCGTCTTTCTGCGCGTCTGTGTGCCCGTCTGTCTGCCCATCTGTCTGCCCGTCTGTCTGCCCGCCTGCCTGTCCGTCTGTCTGCCCGTCTGTCTGCCCGTCTGTCTGCCCATCTGTCTGCCCGAATGTCTGCCTGTCTGTCTGCCCGTCTGTCTGCCCGTCTGTCTGCCCGTCTGTCTGCCCGAATGTCTGCCCGTCTGTTTGCCCGCCTGTCTGCCCGAATGTCTGTCCGAATGTCTGCCTGTCTGTCTGCCTGTCTGTCTGCCCGGCTTTCTGCCCGTCTGTCTGCCCGCCTGTCTGCCCGCATGTCTGCCCGAATGTCTGTCCGCCTGTCTGCCCGAATTTCTGCTCGCCTGTCTGCCCGTCTTTCTGTCTGTCTGTCTGCCCATCTGTCTGCCCGTCTGTCTGCTCGCCTGTCTGTCCGTCTGTCTGCCCATCTGTCTGCCCGTCGGTCTGCCCGAATGTCTGCCCGTCTGTCTGCCCGAATGTTTGCCCGTCTGTTTGCCCGCTTGTCTGCCCGCCTATTGCCCGAATGTCTGTCCGAATTTCTGCCCGTCTGTCTGCCCGTCTGTCTGCCCGAATGTCTGCTCGAATGTCTGCCCGCCTGTCTGCCCGAATGTCTGCCCGCCTGTCTGCCTGTCTGTCTGCCCATCTGTCTGCCCGTCTGTCGGCCCGCCTGTCTGCCCGTCTGTCTGTCCGTCTGTCTGCCCGCATGTCTGCCCGTCTGTCTGCCCGCCTATCTGCCCGTATGTCTGCCCGAATGTCTGCCCGTCTGTCTGCCCGCCTGTCTGCTCGCCTATCTGCCCGTCTTTCTGCCCGTCTGTCTGCCCGCCTGTCTGCCCGTCTGTCTGCCCGCCTGTCTGTCCGCCTGTCTGCCCGAATATCTGCCCGCCTGTCTGCCCATCTGTCTGCCCGTCTGTCGGCCCATCTGTCGGCCCGTCTGTCTGCCCGTCTGTCTGCCCGTCTGTCTTCCCGTCTGTCTGCCCATCTGTCTGCCCGCCTGTCTGCCCGCCTGTCTACCCGCCTGTCTACCCGCCTGTCTGCCCGTCTGTCTGCCCGTCTGTCTGCCCGCCTGTTTGCCCGCCTGTCTGCCCGCCTGTCTGCCCGCCTGTCTACCCGCCTGTAGATTGTATGTTTGTGCATTATAATACAGATTTGCAATCAAAACAAGATCGATTTGTGATGAAGAAATTTAGCTTTAAAATGTGGAAACCTAAGAGAGCGAGTTGTTGCCCTTGCTCGATCTGTTATGAGAGTGAACTCCCTTTGTATTATAGTTTGTAGTTACGACCATGTAGTGAGAGATTTACATGGAGGTTTGAACCCAAAACGTCCGGTTTTGATTGTTGTTGCTTTGTTGTTGTTTGTTTTCAATTAAAAATGCACACAAATATTATTCTGTCATACATTGGCTCATGTAGGCAAGCAAAACTACAATCATTTAGGTGGAATCATTCCAGAGATATTTAAGAAAAAGTTGCGTTCCTTATTTTGACACCAGCTGTAAGTAAATCTAGAGAGGAATGTCTACATGTATGGCGTGCTTTCCCTGGCAAATTTCAACAAGACAAAATGTCCAGTGACCGACACTTAACCCATTCCCCCCCCCCCCCCCCCACAATGTTAGTTGTCACCTGCAGACTGGTTGGTTTTGCTACAAGGAAAGATTGTCAAACAGAATTATACGATGAAGAAACTCAATTTTGACATTCCATCAATGAACAGGAAAAATTGTTCACAAATTTAAGCTGGTCGGAAAGCTTTCACTGTGTATTAATCTGTACTAAAAATCACCAAATTCTGTGTAGAACTTATAAATAAATCATAGAACACAAAACTTCTATAGCGGAAAAATGTTCTGGTTTGAGCAAAGTTTACGACTGTAACCAACCAACCGACGACAACTATAATTGACCACATTTATAAGTCTGGCCAGAGTTGGCTGTAAAAACTTGGGCTGTCATTATCTATTTTATCATCGTGTAAAGTGATGAGCATGACTAACCATTGTAAAACTTACCGATGCAGTAAAGGCTTGAAACGAGGTTTCCAGATGCCCAAGACCCACACAGTGCCCAAGACCTGCCACGTCAACAGGAAGACAGAAAGAAGAATGTCCATTGTCCGGTAAGTCCTGGACAGTCCACTCAGTCCGCCAGAATCATACAGGTTTTCTAAACTGGAATGATGGCGGTGCTATGGAGACAAGATAGACGAATGGCTTGCCGTAACCAAGTCAAGACTTCTGAGTCACTGACACCATTATCTGGCTGATGTCTACTAACCTCATTCTAGCTGCAGTCTTTCATTTGTCCAGGCCCCTTCATCTCGCCCTAAAACTTTCCCTTACACAAGGCTATTGGGGTTTTATGAGGAAATTAGGTGAACAAACTAGATCTAGGTCTAGATATAGACCAATGTGCTTTTATATATATGAATGTGTGTGTGCGTGCGTGCGTGCGAGTTTGTGTATGTGTGTGTATGTGTAACATCTAGAATCTAGATCTAGCTTTCTAGCCATTGGGAGTGTGAAAGCATTTGGAACTTCTCTGTGGCACATGTTTGTAGACACCATCAATTTTATCTAGATCTAGGCCTAAAGATCCAAGAGAAGATAATCATTCAAATAAAAACTAATTTAGGTGCATTTTACTAACCTTGGACCATAATAAATGGTGCGAACTTCTGTTATTGAAGTTGAGCTGCTCGTGGGACCGATTGCAATATAAGGTCATCCACTCCTTGTATCACTCAGGATTGGTTTTTTGGCTTGGGGAAGGGAATAAATGTCACACCATCCATGTGTGGCGGACCTGTATATTTGTTTTCGCTATTGCAGCTTCCCCATTCACATCTTTTACGCATTTTTTCAGTAACAAATAACACTTTTCTACCGCCCCGCGTCTGTCTGTCTGTCTGTCCAGGTCTGGGAGACTTAAAAATAGAATTGAGTGTTTCCCCTTACGCGGATGAGTTTTATTATGGTCATTTTTTGCTCCAGGCCCCGGCCTGAATGACAGTTTTAAAAATTGTAAAGTATTGTCTAGATCAGAGAGAGGATGAGAGAATGGTGGGAATATAGGTTTATTCCGGGTAATGCCGGGCATATCATCTATTAATTTTATACTAAAATTATCTTTTATTTCATTACTAATACAATCCATCAACGATTCCCTAGTCGACCTGCGACCAAAACCAAAAACGAAAATCGCTCCATGTCAGTGAAGATAATGAGAAGGACAGCAAAGTTGTGGCGACCATCTACCGCCATCCCAAAGGGACTTATCAAAAGCACCAGCTGACTTGGTACTGATATGCAAATAGGACAAGTCATGGTGGACACACAAAGCACCAAGAGTAGTCGAATACATTCTCGAATGCGCTTATACGCACAGCTGCTGACACACTACTTGGATAATAACCCAACCAGTGGGTTAGGGATTGGCTGGCGTAAACCTTCTAGACCGTGTTCTATCGAAATTCATACACCAAAAATATGTATCAAGGGGCGTGAACTAAGCGAGTTTGAGGTTGGCACAGAGGTGTCCTCGAAGTGAACTGAAGAAGGTTCACACCCGAGCTAAGGGTGGATAAGGATAACATATTTGGTGTTGCTGCTAAAACAGACAGCTTCTTCATTGCACACTCACACGGCAGGCCACAATGGAAGCTACAGCAACCAATAAAACAGAGTTTCCTTTATTCTCTCCAACATAGGCTTACATCGACGAACACAAAGACGTGGCGAGGCATAAAGAGGCTTTGTAGAGCAAGAATTACAACCGATTTAGAAGAAAAGAAGATCTTTCACTCATATCTTTGAACCACCGACACGAGACTGAAGAGGGCAAAAAGCGAAGACACGTTTTCAGACAAGCTCACAAGCTCGGGGACCCAAGAGGAAAGCAATGTCAGACCCTTCAAAGTTTTGATTCCAGAAATGGACAGACTTAGCCTCTATAATTATTCGATTACTGGTTAATAAGAAGTACTCGTTACAATTTGCTCTGAGATAAGAGAGAGGCAGAGAGAGAGAGTGAGTGAGACCGGGAGAGATAAAGAAGCAGTGTAGTGTGTTGAGCGCTTCCCCGGCGCTCCATTCTGCTCTGTGGTTGACATGTTGCTTCTGTAAAGCGCATAGAGCATATTTTTAAAAATGGATATGCGCTATATAAATGTCATCCATTATTGTTATTATTCGTATGTTTGCTGGCGTTTTTTGCATAGTTTCACTGTTGGCTCTTTTTGACTGCTACAACCCCAAAAGTTGTCATGGCAAACGCCCACCTTCCCTCCCGCAAGAAAAGTTCTGGTGACCATCTCATCGCGCCCCCTCGCCCCCCCCCCCACACGTTTTTGGTGACAATCTCGCCGTCCTTGTCCCCCCTCCCCCCTCCTCTGTGAACAATTGATAGGACTTTTTGTGAGCTGTTACTGAAATATAATTGCATAATTTAAAAGCGACTAGGTGATTACTTGCTACGTCATTCGTAATGTCAATGGTCAATCTCACCTGAATAGAATTCCACAAGGTCAGCGCTATCTTCAAGACTCCAAAACATCCGCCAACCATTAGAAATATAGGAATGCGTGGCTGCAGTGGACACTGGTCTAAATACTTGACCCCTGAGGGTTGGAAGAGAAAAACAAAATAGTGCCAGTTAGTGTTGTCTTTGTCGTGCACACATCCATTTTAAGTTCGTTCTTAAATATTCCAGTCAGATGTTGACAGAAAACGTGAGCGAGAGCTCTCATACATATGGGGCGGACAATGACGAAAAGGTGAACGACGAAAAGGTGAACATTCACTAACTGGTACATGTAGTTCAAGGTGCATGAAGTAAAGCTAATGTACACTAACAGTCTACTATTATTATGTTACTGCTGATACTATAATTATTATCATTATTTGGTTAGAAAATATGAACAGTGACCATTAATCTGATATTCAAACTGTCAGTAGAAAAGAAAAATCCTACAAAATTTATGTCAATCTCAGATATCACAGATAGGAAAGAATGAAGGGAAGTAAATGCATTAAGCAGCTTCTAGTACATTCATGAACAAAAGAGAAACGGCTTTTTCGGGAATAACTTTTTGACTAGTGGACCGATTGTTTCCAAACTTTGTATGTGGCCTTAACCATACATTTTACTTAACCCCAGACTAGGGTTAAAACAATGCGTCCCAATTACACACGTTTCCCCTGAAAAATCTGTTGAGTTTGGTTCCTTTTTTTTTTGTCTTTGTCCCTATAATTTACATGTAACTGTCAGCTTATAGTAGAACGTTTTACAGAAACCCGAGGTGTCACAAATATCATTGCGGGTGTCACAAATATCATTGCCGGTGTCACAAATATCATTGCGGGTGCCACAAATATCATCGCCGGTGTCACAAATATCATTGCGGGTGTCACAAATATCATTGCCGGTGTCATAAAAAAATATCATTGCGAGTGCCACAAATATCCTTGCCGGTGTCACAAATATCATTGCCGTTGTCACAAATATCATTGTGGGTGTCACAAATATCATTGCCGGTGTCACTAAAAAATGTCATTGCAAGTGCCACAAATATCATTGCCAATGTCACAAATATCATTGCGGGTGTCACAAATATCATTGCGGGTGTCACAAATATCATTGCCAGTGTCACAAATATCATTGCGGGTGCCACAAATATCATTGCAGGTGTCACAAATATCATTGCGGGTACCATCAACACTTGTGAACTTTCACTTACTTAAGAAAATTTACAAATAAATTCCAAAAACTGCTTGGATTTAGAACAGAAAAATCCTGACCATTCACACGTGCTGAACAGTGAACAGTTAACACTGCAGCTGGCCATTCACACGTGCTCAACAGTGAACAGTTAACACTGCAGCTGGCCATTCACACGTGCTCAACAGTAAACAGTTAACACTGCAGCTGGCCATTCACACGTGCTCAACAGTGAACAGTTAACACTGCAGCTGGCCATTCACACGTGCTCAACAGTGAACAGTTAACACTGCAGCTGGCCATTCACACGTGCTCAACAGTGAACAGTTAACACTGCAGCTGGCCATTCACATGTGCTCAACAGTGAACAGTGAACACTGCAGCTGGCCATTCACACGTGCTCAACAGTGAACAGTGAACACTGCAGCTGGCCATTTACACGTGCTCAACAGTGAACAGTTAACACTGCAGCTGGCCATTCACACGTGCTCAACAGTGAACAGTGAACACTGCAGCTGGCCATTTACACGTGCTCAACAGTGAACAGTTAACACTGCAGCTGGCCATTTACACGTGCTCAACAGTGAACAGTTAACATTGCAGCTGGCCATTCACATGTGCTCAACAGTGAACAGTTAACACTGCAGCTGGCCATTCACAAGTGCTCAACAGTGAACAGTTAACACTGCAGCTGGCCATTCACACGTGCTCAACAGTGAACAGTTAACACTGCAGCTGGCCATTCACACGTGCTCAACAGTGAACAGTTAACACTGCAGCTGGCCATTCACACGTGCTCAACAGTGAACAGTGAACACTGCAGCTGGCCATTCACACGTGCTCAACAGTGAACAGTTAACACTGCAGCTGCCCATTCACACGTGCTCAACGGTGAACAGTGAACACTGCAGCTGGCCATTCACACGTGCTCAACAGTGAACAGTTAGCACTGCAGCTGGCCATTCACACGTGCTCAACAGTGAACAGTTAACATTGCAGCTGGCCATTCACAGGTGCTCAACAGTGAACAGTTAACACTGCAGCTGGCCATTCACATGTGCTCAACAGTCAACAGTTAACACTGCAGCTGGCCATTCACATGTGCTCAACAGTGAACAGTCAACACTGCAGCTGGCCATACACACGTGCTCAACAGTGAACAGTTAACACTCCAGCTGGCCATTCACACGTGCTCAACAGTGAACAGTTAACACTGCAGCTGGCCATTCACACGTGCTCAACAGTGAACAGTTAACACTGCAGCTGGCCATTCACACGTGCTCAACAGTGAACAGTTAACACTGCAGCTGGCCATTCACACGTGCTCAACAGTGAACAGTTAACACTGCGGCTGGCCATTCACACGTGCTCAACAGTGAACAGTGAACACTGCGGCTGGCCATTCACACGTGCTCAACAGTGAACAGTTAACATTGCAGCTGGCCATTCACACGTGCTCAACATTGAACAGTTAACACTGCAGCTGGCCATTCACATGTGCTCAACAGTGAACAGTTAACACTGCAGCTGGCCATTAACACGTGCTCAACAGTGAACAGTTAACACTGCAGCTGGCCATTCACACGTGCTCAACAGTGAACAGTTAACACTGCAGCTGGCCATTCACACGTGCTCAACAGTGAACAGTGAACACTGCAGCTGGCCATTCACACGTGCTCAACAGTGAACAGTGAACACTGCAGCTGGCCATTTACACGTGCTCAACAGTGAACAGTTAACACTGCAGCTGGCCATTCACACGTGCTCAACAGTGAACAGTTAACATTGCAGCTGGCCATTCACATGTGCTCAACAGTGAACAGTTAACACTGCAGCTGGCCATTCACATGTGCTCAACAGTGAACAGTTAACACTGCAGCTGGCCATTCACATGTGCTCAACAGTGAACAGTTAACACTGCAGCTGGCCATACACACGTGCTCAACAGTGAACAGTTAACACTGCAGCTGGCCATTCACACGTGCTCAACAGTGAACAGTTACCACTGTAGCTGGCCATTCACACGTGCTCAACAGTGAACAGTTAACACTGCAGCTGGCCATTCACATGTGCTCAACAGTGAACAGTTAACACTGCAGCTGGCCATTCACATGTGCTCAACAGTGAACAGTTAACACTGCCATGTATGTGTATTGTGTCTGTAATTAATCTCCTTAATTTTCCAATAGAGGGGCAGGGCTGTATTTACCCAGGCTGTATCGAGTGAAGGACCAACTTAGACAGGTCAGAAAAGTCTAGAAGTCAAGTGTTCTATAAAGAAAACTCAGATCCATGTCATGCCAAATTTCAGAAAGATGAGCCAGTCAATCAAAATTGTATTCCTCCAAAACTGTTTCTTTCATTTTATTCTGTTTTTTTTTTTCATGACACGAACTTTAGTGAGTTTGAGTCTGGAGAAACTGTCACATTTTGCTTGAAAAACAGCAAGAAAGTTAAGATAGTTGAAAACAGAATGAGAAGGCAAAACGTGGTGAGAGGAGAAGGGGACGAGACGGAAAGACAGAAAGAGGAACACAAACGCCGGTCATTAAACAAAGACATCATTAAGCCATGACTGGGTGTTGTGACGTGGACGGCAGTCTATCAGGTCGGGTTGTTGTTGTTTTTGCCACAGAAGACGGCAGGACAGGCGTGAAGTGGAGACGGCCCTAAGTCCAGACCGTGGTGTGAGAACGGCCATGGGTCCAAGGGTGGGGTGTAGACGTCCCTGAATCCAAGCGTGAGGTGTAGACGGACCAGAGTCCAAGGATGGGGTCTAGTCGGCAATGAGTCCAGGCGTGGGGTGTAGAAGATCCTGAGTCCTGGCATGGGGTGTAGACGGCCCTGAGTCCAAGCGTTGGGTGTAATCGGCTTTGAGTCCAAGCGTCGGGTATAGTCAGCCCTGAGTCCAAGCGTGGGGTGTAGTCGGCCCTGAGTCCAAGCGTTGGGTGTAGACGGCCCTGAGTCCAGGCGTGGGATGTAGACGGTCCTGAGTTGTTTACTAGTCAGGAGAAAATCTGGGTCTCTCTAGCGCCCGAGGCCACAGAACGCTGGGTGTCACACTTTGTGTTTTGTTATGTTTGCCTTAATGGGGCGGCGGCTGTCTTGAGTCCTTGTCTGTGTTCCCTGCTAGATGACGCTCTCATCGATTTCTGATAATTGTCCGACTAACATGACAGAAATAGACACTAGTGACATCTACTTTGATTATAATAATTATGCTGGTTGTAGGACAGACGGACAGGCAGGGCCAATGTTGGTTACATGATGGTGAGCTTAAACCGAACGGGTCACTTGTGATCTATGCGTGTCCATGTGTTGTTTGTCTGTGTCCAAATGACACTAAGTAGGTCTGTTTGTCTGTATTGTGTGCTTGTGTGTGTATCTGTGGCTATGTGTGTTTATGTGTGTGTCTGTGTGTTTATGTGTGTGTATGTGTAGATCAGCAAGAACATTTCCTGTAAGGTTTAGCAACTGAGCTGACACAAATGCTGCACGCTGCAATGTGCAGGTGACGTTAGAAATGAATATCAAGAATATATCATCAGTCAACATTATGATTTATATCAATACCAGACTTATTATTTATATATTTCAGAGTTTGCCAATGCTTGAACCAATGACTGACTAAACAGCTGACTAAAAGTATAAAGAACTTCAAAACATGTTTAAATCGGTTACAAAATTAATTAATGATACTCACATTGACATCACAGCAGGGCCAGAGAACATGACCGCTCCTAAGGCGTCAATTTTTCGAATCACACGTTTTTTTTCCATTCATTTTGTCCCCACGAGGTGTCCACTTTTGGCTTGTGTGTGGTTTATATGACTGCATCTCGACAGCCTTCCATTCAGTGTAGTTTTCCCAATTAAGAAACATGGTGCATGGAGGACGATTGTGTATGTGCGACAGTTTTTGAAGGGAAGAGAGAGAGAATGAGGAGGAGAGAAAGAGGGGGGAGGGGGGGGGTTGGGCGGAAAGAGGTTGGGGTATGGGATGGGGAGAGAAGGAGAGGGAAATAGATTGATCCTGGGCAAGGCTGGGAGCCTCAGCTCGTGCATCTGAATGAAATATATCAGGACTTGCCGATGTGTGACACCAGGCACTCTCTAAACCATACCAACATAAGCCTCTAAATTCAGGTACAGGTTACAACTGTCACCCAGATCAGAATGCGCCTGATAAAAGTTATTGATCTTCGGGCGTCCATTTGTCATAAACTTTAGTACATTTCCACCTCAGCTTTAAGATTGGTCAGGTTGTGTCAGGAAGTTTTGTGGATATCTTGTCTTTTGAAAATTGTGACATCTTGATCTAGCTGGGTAAATGTAAGCACAGAAAATATGGACCGATTTAGTTTTAGTTTATAGAATCTGTCTGAGTGAGTGAGAGAAAGATAGAGAAACAGACAGAGAGAGACACAGGACAAAGAGCCAGACACAAAGAGCCAGAAACAAAGAGAGAGAGAGAGAGAGCAAGCGTAGGGAGAGATAGAGAGAGAGAGACACACACATTGAGAGACAGAGACAAAGAGAGAGAGAGAGAGAGAGACAAACATTGAGAGACAGAGATAAAGAGAGAGAGAGAGAGAGAGAGAAACAGAGACAGAGAGAGATAGAGTGAGAGCGAGAGAGAGAGAGAGAGAAACAGAGACAGAGAGAGATAGAGTGAGAGAGAGAGAGAGAGAGAGAGAGAGAGAGAGAGAAACAGAGACAGAGAGAGAGAGAGAGAGAGAGAGAGAGAGAGAAACAGAGACAGAGAGAGATAGAGCGAGAGAGAGAGAGAGAGAGAGAGAGAGAGAGAAACAGAGACACAGAGAGATAGAGTGAGAGCGAGAGAGACAAAGGCAGATGGAGAAGGGGAAGGAGAGTAGTGATGGCAGAACTAAGTTGATCCCAGGCAATGGCGGACACCTCAGCTAATCTTGTACTTGTGATTGGTGTGGCGGTGGATCCTCACAGGTCTGCAACTCTCTATTTGGACCTGACTCATTCACAGTCTATGTTCTGTTGCAGAATGGACTTGGATTCGATTGCTTTTGAACTGACCGAAATAAAATTGTCCGTCATGCCAGTTTTTTTTTAAAGTACAAACTGTCAGCTGAAACGTTCTCTAATTGTCACTGGTTAGTATAATATGGGCATTAATGTAATCAGTGATAAGTACAACACGGACATTAATTTGTAATCAGGGATAAGTACAACGCGGACATTAATTTGTAATCAGGGATAAGTACAACACGGACATTAATCTGTAATCAGGGATAAGTACAATACGGACATTAATTTGTAATCAGGGATAAGTACAACACGGACATTAATTTGTAATCAGGGATAAGTATAACACGGACATTAATTTGTAATCAGGGATAAGTGTAACACGGACATTAATTTGTAATCAGGGATAAGTGTAACACGGACATTAATTTGTAATCAGGGATAAGTATAACACGGACATTAATTTGTAATCAGGGATAAGTATAACACGGACATTAATTTGTAATCAGGGATAAGTATAACACGGACATTAATTTGTAATCAGGGATAAGTATAACACGGACATCAATGTAATGAGCCATGCGGCTCCCGGCCATACAAAAGCTGCAGCATTGAAAGATACCAGATAACACTGACTCTAAAACTTTTTGGGCAGACCCCCCTCCCCCCCCCCCCCCTATGAACAAGAAAGAGTTTAGATTTAAAATCTGAGCAGAAACTTGTGGTCTCCAGGGGAGCAATGCTCTGTCTCCTGTGATAGTCAATAGGATAACCGGTTGAGGGGAAGACACGAAAAAACGAACATGTTTGCTAGGGATTTATAGACGTGAATTCAAGTCTTTACATCTGTCACCTCACTATACAGACATCACCCTGACAGTCTGGGGAGTTATATCAGAATGTTTGAGGAAACTAGAGCTCATCCTTCTCTACAATGTTGGGATGAAAGAATTTGCTATGTGTACATTAAGAAAACGTTTGACAATTCGCGGATTTCATTGTCTGTAATCTTTCCCTCTTTCATCTAAGTATTACATTATGACTGTATGTATATTACGTCTGTATGGTATTATCTATATATGTATGTCTGTATGTGTATTATGTCTGTATGTATGTGTATTATGTCTGTATGTGCATTATGTCTGTATGTGTATTATGTCTGTATGTATGTGTATTATGTCTGTATGTGCATTATGTCTGTATGTGTATTATGCTGTATGTATGTGTATTATGTCTGTATTTGTATTATGCCTGTATGTGTATTATGTCTGTATGTGTATTATGTCTGTATGTGTATTGTGTCTGTATGTGTATTATGTCTGTATGTGTATTATGTCTGTATGTGTATTATGTCTGTATGTATGTGTATTATGTATGTATGGGTATTATGTCTGTATGTGTATTATGTTTGTATGTGTATTGTGTCTGTATGTGTATTGTGTCTGTATGTATGTGTATTATGTCTGTATGTGTATTATGTCTGTATGTATGTGTATTATGTCTGTATGTGTATTGTGTCTGTATGTATGTGTATTATGTCTGTATGTGTAATATGTCTGTATGTATGCGTATTATGTCTGTATGTGTATTATGGTTACTACCACTTAAATCCTTGCATGAGAAATACAAAATAGGGAAGACCCGCCTTCATCTACTGTTCAAGGGTTCACGAGATGAAACAATAAGAAAACATAGAACCTGAACTCAAAACAGGTTGAAAGTGGAAAGTAAGAGAAGCAGTCGCAGCAACAGACACGCTCCCTGCGAATAGAGGAAACCATCGGACGAGTCGTCGAGACAAGGTATGACGACGGCTGACACCAGCATCAACGTTCAAGCGGTAATGAAGGACGGGAAGCTACAGTTAGCGGTGCCTTTTACGTGCGGAGGATGCAGTGACGGAAGGACCATGGAGGAACTGAGATTACCAGTGATGAAGGGCTTGATTGGAGATCGAGCAGTGGACGTCCTGAGAGATACCGGCTGTGAAGGTGTTGTGGTGCTGCGATCACTGGTGGACGACGGACAGCTCACCGGTGGGAAGAAACTCATCACCAGGATCGATAACTCCTTTCTGGCAGCGGAGGAAGCCATTATCGACTTGAGGACACCTTACCTGACGGGCAGAGTGATGGCACTGTGTCTCCTGGAGACCATCTGCGACCTAGTAGTCGGGAACGTGGACGGAGAGAAGGACCCGTACGACCCTGATACTGCGGTGATGGGCCCAGGAGAATTAGAGGAAGGACCAGTCCACGTCGCTGAGGGTGCCGAAGGCAGAAGGGCACGTGGGAGTGGATAGGCAGGAACTCATCCGACTCCAGGAAGAAGACGAAGACCTCAAGAAGTTGGAGCAGAAGAAAATCCCGACCAACAGAGGCAACATGTGCGTACACTTCGAGAGACACGGAGGTGTACCGTACCGGATTTATAAGACATGAGACAGGCTATGATTACAAGACAGATAGTACTACCCGAGAAACTGAGGGAGTATGTACTGAGCGATGCCCACGACTCGATCGTCGGAGGATATCTCGGCGTGAAGAAGACGAAGGACAGGGTGATGAGCAATTTTTACTAGTCTGGACTCGAAGGTGACGTCGCGAGATACTGCCGCTCATGTGACATCTGCCAGAGAACAGTGAACAAGGGAGCGACCCCAAAGGTACATTTGCAGAGTATGCCAGTGGTAGACGCCCCGTTTAGGAGAGTGGCCTAGTAGGACCTATTGACCCCCCAAGTGAAGGTGTACATAGACTACGCCACTCGATACCCTGAAGCGACCCCCTTGAAGAAGGTCGATGCGGAGACGATGGCAGAAGCCTTAGTTAATATCTACAGCCTTTTGGGTGTGCCCGAAGAGATCTTATCGGACCAAGGGACCCAGTTCATGTCCGACGTCATGAAAGAAACGAACAGACTACTGGGAATTCGACAGTCGACCACTATACCACCCCATGTGCAACGGGCTGGTGGAGCGATTCAACGGCACACTGAAGAAGATGTTGAGGCGACTGTGCGCAGAGCAACCTAAGCAGTGGCACCGATACATTAATCCGCTGCCCCTCGCGTGTCGTGGAGTTCCCCAAGAATCGACAAAGTTTGCTCCATTCGAGTTGTTGTACGGGAGAACCGTGAGAGGACCGATGCATATTTTACGAAAACTACGGACCAAGGACTTAGAGGGGCCGGAGACGAAGACCAGTTATCAGTACGTCATGGAACTACGCGAGCGGCTGGAGGACACTTGGAAGTTAGCGACGGAAGAGCTCTCAAAGGCACAAGGTAGACAGAAAACCTATTACGACCGGAAGGCGCGAGAGAGGAAGTTCCACCCTGGCGATGAAGTGTTAGTACTATTGCCGACGAACGCTAACAAGCCTCTAGTTCAGTGGAAGGGACCATACAAGGTAGTTTCGGTTGTCGGCGTCAACGACTACAGGGTCAAAATGGGTGTGGAGGAGAAGACCTTGCAGGCTAACCTTCTCAAGAGGTATATCCCCAGGACTACACCAGCGACGACGCAGGCAGCGGCAGCGGCAATGGGACCGACACCTGCCGTGGCTGAGACGTGTGAGATGAACGACGGCAGGAGCGACACCAGTGGAGAGGTCCACGCCATGATGAATGGCGACGGTTATGGTGCTGGGACTGTGCTGGCAGAGGACGACGTGATGGACGAGAGTCAACTCGTGGAGTCAGCTGGCATGACAGTCATCGAGGACTGCGATCTGGAAGGCGACAATGGTAGAATGACGGAGGACCTTGCCGACCTAGGGAGCTGGGACCAGAAGGAAGGCTACGAAGATGTCCAATATGGAACGCAACTGACGCCGGAACAACGTCAAGAACCCGGTGATGTGGTGAAGGAATATTAACGCATCTTCACCAATCTCCCCGGATGTTGCCAGCTGGGTGAACACCGCATCGACCTGACGTCAGAGGTACCTGTTCGGCAACGACCATACCCGGTGCCCTACGCTATGAGCGACTCCTTGAAGGAGGAGCTTAGCACCATGGAAAGGTTGGGCATCATACGAAGGAGCCCATCAGCTTAGGCCTCACCGTGTTGTTGTCGTCAAGAAGAAGGACGGATCCAACCGAGTCTGCATCGACTACAGGAGGCTGAACAAGATCACTGTATTCGACCCTCATCCGACAGCAGCCCCCATCGGAAGTGTTCCAGTCTGACGAGATGAAGAATATTCTCTCGGATTGACCTAAGCAAGGGATACTGGCAAGTGCGAGTCCGAGAACACGGCATTCCCAAGACGGCGTTCGTCACCATGGGCGAACACTACGAATTCATCCGGATGCCCTTTGGGATGATGAACTCAGGAGTCACGCTGAACAGCATCGTTAAACCACTGGTCCAGGGACTGAACCATGTGACAGCGTATGTGGACGACCTGCTGATCCACACAGAAACATTCGACGAGCATGTGAAAGTTCTGAAGGAATTGCTGCAGAGGATGGACCAAGCTGGATTAACTGCAAGACCATCCAAGTGCCTGATTCGAACGTCTGAGGTAGACTTTGTTAGACACTCAGTGGGAAAAGGTATGATTGGCTTGCTAGAAGAAAATGTGTGTAAGGTGCGAGATGCACCCAGACCCACCACTAAGAAGGATGTGAAAGCATTTTTAGGACTGGTGGGATATTACCATGAATTTGTTCCTAACTTTGCAGCTATTGCAGCACCACTGTCTGATTTGCTTAGAAAGGGCCAGCCTAATGTAGTTCAATGGGAAGAAGTGCAGGGGAGAGCGTATGTTTCTTTGAAGAATGCCATTATCTCCAAACCCTTGTTATGTTTGCCAGATTTTTCCAAAAAGTTTGTTTTAGCAACTGATGCATCAGATCGCGGGTTAGGTGCTACTCTTATGCAGGAATACGAGGGAAAGTTGTACCCTGTGCTAGACGTAAGCTATTGCCTCGTGAGTCGAAATATTCGGTCTCAGAGCGCGAATGTTTAGCTATTGTTTGGGCTGTAAAGAAGATTACTTTGTATTTATATGGAAAGGAGTTTGTGCTCCAAACTGACCATCGGTCATTAGAGTATTTGAATTCTGCCAGATTTGACAGTCCGAAGCTATTACGATGGAATTTATTTTTACAGTCATATCGATTCAGGATTAAGTATGTCAAAGGCAAGGAAAATGTCGGCGCCGATGTCCTGAGTAGAGTATTTTGAAAATAGTACACTGTCAGTGAAATGCATTGTAACCCAGAATGTTGCCCATTAGACGAGTTTCTGAGATGACTGTATTGTATTGTTATTAGTGTAATGAGGTATCTGACTGTATTGACGTGTGGCTGAGAGCCACGAGGTACCAGTCGTATTTTGATTTTGTACAACATTAGTTGTTATCAATGAAGCTTGATGTAATTTTCTTTAAAAGAAAAAAAGGTGACCCAAAATGGGAACTGCGAGCAAGCAGTGATTTTGTATGCTGCACTGATGTAATTTACGAGTGTTCCAAGCTTGGACAGTGCTAATGTTGCTTTGTTGTAATTTGTTTGGCCTAATGAGGAGAAGCTAGACCCTGATCAGTGGTCGTTATATATATATATATATATCAAGGACTACTATATCACAGGACGCGCACGGCCGATCTTCTGACTTAGCTAGCGAAGGCCATTGCATTGACCCAGTTTCTGATGAATAGTCTATTTTTAGACCGAACGTAATAATGCGCTTTAGCGTAGTAATCTAGACTAATAAGATGCGATGAAGTTTATGTCAGTTAAGTAAGTAAACACATTTTCCATACGATTTGTTGGCATTAATTTACTTAGTGAATATCCAACACGCCAAAACTTTTATTTTTAGGCCTAGATCTAGTGCAGAAAGCTTGCACTCTTTTTCTCCCGGATATTTACGTTACCGGAACAAGTGCTTTGGTTGTGTGGGAAAATATAAGCATTGAAACAGACATGTGAAACAATGTGATACTGGTAGATATTTTTTGCAAGTTGTGGGATTTATAGTTATATTCTTTCAAAATGCCAAACAAGTGTGGTGTTGTGAACTGCAAAGGCAACTACAACGAATCTAACAAATGCCTTGTGTTTAAACTACCTAAAGACGAACAAGAAAAACAGAAATGGTTGTACGTTCTCCCCCCACGTGAGGATTTCGTTGTCGACCCAACAAATTTTTTTTATATGTGAGAGACATTGGCCAGCGGATACACCTATGGTCAAGATACCAGGTGGACATACTCGGCCTGTGTTGCCACCAAGTATTTTTAATGTTCCTTCTTCTTGTTTGCCAACACCAAAACCAGCACCACGCGAGCCTAAAGCTGAGGATCAACAGCTGAACTATTTCATCAAGAAAGACAGAATCACTTCGTTTTCTGAGTTTTCTCCTGACAAAGAGTTGTTAAAAAAAGTATGAAAATCTTCTCATATCTCGCCCAGAGGACAAATTTGTGTGTATTTTCATGGTGAAAGATTACAGATTGTCAATAATTGTTCACAACAAATCTACTTTGTGTTCACCTCTTACTCTTTCTGCTTTCAAGAATGGGATTAACGTGCCTTTGGGTAAAATCTTAAGTCCAAACACTGGTCTGTCATCCTACACACAATTCTTTGAGGCTGTGCACTCAGCGATTAACTATGACCTTCCTGTGGATGGTGTTGTTAAAAAAGTGGCAACGACTTTTCAACAAGTTCAAGCCTAAGAGTCGCTTGAAGCTGCCAAAGGCAAGAAACTCAAATTTCTTACAAGACAGCTTCAACTCATATATGACAAGGCATTCTCGCTGGCAGATTACTGCTTTGCAATTGAATCTTTCCCTCACTGTAATTACCATCAACTGCGTGACTTTCATGTTCTCCCAAGAAGACGAAAGCTGTAGTCTATGATCTCTTCTACAGATGTTGACCAAGTACTGGAGAAAACATTCCAGAAAGCAAAGAATGCTCAGCAGAAACATTGTTTTTTGTTAGTCGATGAAGTGAAAATTCGCCAAAGAGTCGCCTTTTCAGGGGGTGTTCTCAATGGCATGTCAAAAAATGACCCAGACTCCAAGGCAAGCTCTATGTTATGTGTCATGATGAAATGTTTGCATGGTAGACCTAGTGTTATGGTATCTGTTACCCCTGTTCACAACCTAACAGCTGCCTACCAATTCACTGTTGTCAAGGAAGCTGCTGCTGTTGTTGAGAAGACAGGTGGGATTGTTTTAGGGTCCATGACTGACAATCATAAAATCAATCAGCAATACTGCAAATTATTCACAAGAAGAACTGACTTTGTACATCCTTTGAATGATCAGCGAGCTTGGTATTTGTTGTACGATTCAGTTCACTTGCTGAAGTGTTTATTGTCAAGCAAAGTATAAGACTTCATCCAAGAAGTTTCAAGGGGTTGTTTGACTGTCCCACATGTGTGCACACATGAGTTCGTAAGGACTGGTTTGTGCTTTGTGAAGAAATCCAAACATAAAGCATGCTGCCGTCAAAGACTTGTCAACATTCTTCTCACCATGAACACCTACTATGGTTTTGGATTATTTTCTAAACATCTGCTGCGACGCCTGGCAAAATAAATGTTCTTCTGCATGGGATTCATAATTTGGAAAAGGACCATCAAAGAAATTCAGCTCTGTACCAGACCTCCATCAAGAAGGCAAGGCTCGCTGACTAATTTGGGCACTCCGTAAGGGAGCCAAGGAGGATAAGCTTAACTCTAACACCAGGAAATCAAAGCATAAGGAAATACCATATAAGCAACTAATCATCTTCTGCTAGCTTGCATCAGGTTACACCATAGGCTATTATCATATCATATTGTATTGTAAGGCTTCGCACTACACTAGGTGAGTACCAACAATGAAGCGTCTAGATTGGAAACGAGCATGGGACCAAAAAAAAAAAAATTGTCACCCTGATTAATTCATATTTTGTTCCCCTATCGAAAATTTTCTGGAGACAAAAAGCCCAGAATTATAGAAGTGATTTCAGGACTGATACTGTTCAAATAACAACAGATTTCTACGAAAGGCGAGTTTGTTATGACCTTCAATTTCAATTACTTTTATTAAACTTCCTTAACCCATCTCCCACCCCCCACCCCTCCCCCCGAAAAAGAAAATCTTGAAAACCAGATAACGTGCAACTCATTTTGTAGAATTGTGCATTCGTTTGCATTTTGTCAACTTTCCTAGGAGTGTTGCAGTGTGTGTGTGTGTGTGTGTGTGTGTGTGTGTGTGTGGTTGTGTGTGTGTGTGTGTGTGTGTGTTGTTGTTGTTGTTATTGTTTTTTATTTTGTCTTTTGTCTAATTCAAAATACGAACACATTAGTCAATGGCAGACTCAGTCTCGAATGAATAGATGGGGGGGGGGGGGGGGTATTTTCATTGGCTTTGTTTTATGTAAAGGAAATGTAACAGTAGATGTAAATTTCAGCACGTTATGATAGGCAGAGTTAGATGATCTGAACTGCAACCCTTTAAAAAACGAAGCTGGCTCGAACTGTTGTAGAAATGAATGAAACGGATCCGATGAACGATTAACATTAACTTTTAATAACTGTAGATGAACGCTGGATATCTCACAATTTACTTACGGGGAGGGCACGCAGGTCCACCTCAAAACTTAAACTGGGTCTTGCACACACACACACCCTCACTTGCTTGCCATCCTTATATACCCATCCAGATAGAATGTTCACGAACGGGAAATCCAGAAACTACGGGATGCATGAAGGCCACCTAATGGCACTTAGACACGTCACAGAATTGCGTCACTCCAAGGCCAACCTAGCGGAACTACTCCAGCATGAATGATATCGCATGTTCTCGACTGAACTACAAGAAAACAAATACGTCACACAGCGAGGCATCAAAGAGAAGTAAAAACTAGCACACGAGGGGTCGCCGAGGGCTGAGGACAACATTGTTAGCCCGTAGGACGCTACAGGGAAACAGCCCACCAGGTGGTTAAGGCGTGACAATTAAGCCCAATGATATTAATAGGAATACGAGAAACATTTGCCAAAGATTTATATCCCGCCCTGTCCCTAGAATAATACACGCAATTAAAGCCGGTGATAGTCCCTGCAGAGCTAATGCTGGTGTGCAATTTTCAAGAGTTGTCACCACATTTATAATTCGTCTTGTTCTGTCCACGGATTTGCCTTACGGATAGTGCCTAGTTTTATTTTCCTCTGGGAGACTTGATTTTCGTTAATGGGAATATAAAAGGGTAGTCTACAGACCACAGACTACAGACCACAGACTACAGACCACAGCCTACAGTCTACAGACTACAGGTTACTGGCCACAGATTACAGACCACAGACTACAGACTATAGGCTACAGACTAAGTCTACATACTATAATCCACAGACCGCAGGCTACAGTTTGCAAGCCACAGACTACAGACTACATACTACAATCGACAGACTACAGACTATATACTACAATTCTCAGACTATAGACTACATACTGCAGTCCACAGACTACAGATTACAGGCCACACAGACTACAAACTACATATCTACCTATTCCATGTCACAAATTACAGACCACAGGCTGCACAATATAAACAACAGTCCGCAGACCGCAGGCTACCAATCACAGACTTCAGTCAACAGAGCCTGCAATGATAACTTACCCAATGCAATCATCACAACGGGGATGATTATGGCCACACCCACTGCCGATGTTATGAATGCTGGAGATAAAAAAAAACAACAAAACAGTACAGTCTCATAGTATCATATTGGATCCAGTCAAGTTTTCATTAAGTGGCTACAAGTCTTTCA
This sequence comes from Onchidella celtica, assembly GCA_963931925.1. Classification (NCBI taxonomy): domain Eukaryota; kingdom Metazoa; phylum Mollusca; class Gastropoda; order Systellommatophora; family Onchidiidae; genus Onchidella; species Onchidella celtica. The sequence goes on from OZ007573.1 coordinate 407,480, forward strand.
TCCTTTTCAATATTGGATCCAGTCAAGTTTTCATTAAGTGGCTACAAGTCTTTCATCCTTTTCAATATTGGATCCAGTCAAGTTTTCATTAAGTGGCTACAAGTCTTTCATCCTTTTCAATATTGGATCCAGTCAAGTTTTCATTAAGTGGCTACAAGTCTTTCATCCTTTTCAATATTGGATCCAGTCAAGCTTTCATTAAGTGGCTACAAGTCTTTCATCCTTTTCAATATTGGATCCAGTCAAGTTTTCATTAAGTGGCTACAAGTCTTTCATCCTTTTCAATATTGGATCCAGTCAAGTTTTCATTAAGTGGCTACAAGTCTTTCATCCTTTTCAATATTGGATCCAGTCAAGTTTTCATTAAGTGGCTACAAGTCTTTCATCCTTTTCAATATTGGATCCAGTCAAGTTTTCATTAAGTGGCTACTGTCAGGGTTAGGACTAGAATTGCCGTGCTGGGTCGCGGTTTGTTTGTTTCAGGGTCGCGTTGATTTTGGCCGGTGCAAATGTCCTTGAACTATTCTCGTGGACAGTTTGTTTTTGTAACGCTTTTTCTTAGAGATGGAAAGAAAGTGGGGCAGTGACGGTGCAGTTTTCGACCCCGTGATTTTGATAAACTTTAACAGGGGTGAGAAAAGGGAGTGAGTAAATTCGTACATAAAACGTAGAGGGTTGAAGACTTTAGGAAGGGTTTTGATATGTTAAATTGACCTTGTCTGTTACTATTAATAGAATCTATTAATACTACGAGCTGAGCTCGAAATGGATGCACCAATCAAATTTGGGTAGTTGGCTGGGGAATTGCATATGGCCGAGCAGTATATAACCAGAGCCATTACTATGTTTGAGCACTCCATGCAGAAAGTATTATCCATCTGTGAGGGCAGTCGGCTGGATTCGGCCTGAGAGAATCAGAAGATTGTTAAAGCCATGTCTATGCCATTGATAGACATTGGAATGAGACCATAAGCTCTTACGGATTTATCTACTGCTATTATCTCCAGCTCCCTGATCTCGTATCAGGGAACAATCGTAAGTTTCAGACTACTGATTCGACGATGAACATGAATCTGACCTTAATTTTCCAGTAGAAGTGCTACCAAAGAATGCAAGACTACAATGTATTTTACATGCAACTAGATCTAGCATGAGTGTCTGGTATACACATTTGTAAATTGAAATTGATGTGTCTGGATGAGGCTGGGGATTGCCAGCCCATCCTAGAGTAGATCTAGATCTAATGTAACTACGTCAGTTGTGTTGACGAGTTATATCCTTTTTAAGCGGTAGGCACAAATAACTGAGTTAACATTGTCGTCTGAGACATTAAGATATTATTTGTTAGATAGTAGGTAGGCTATTTCTGAAAGATAGATAAGTAATAAGTAAATTGTGAATGAGTCAGAATGATATAATCTTTTAAGAATCTAGAGGAGACTTCTAGTGATATATTAGTGTGTTTTCATTTGATGCTGCTGATGTTGTCTTTTTAATATGTGAAAGTTAGACGAAATTTGTTAGGGAATTTAAAGTAATAAATTTGTGGCCCTGCAAGGTCCTTGATAAAACTTACTCGAATTGTTATTAGTATATGTGGCATGGTATGGAAGAGTAATTTCTAAAAAACCTCTCGATAGTTTAAAATGCAGTCGTAACAATTATTCCATAATAACCATCCCCGTAACACTCGAGGGCACACCCGTAACACTGGAGGGGACACCCGGGTCCGAGAGGGACCCTTAAAGAACTTAAATAACGCCATGCCATAGATAAATTATTTAAAACCTATTGTATTTTTGTCCCATTATTTGATATTATACTGTTGTAACATTATGTTTTCAGGTCCTTTTCATTATAGATTTTAGGCAATTTGTATTAATTTAACATTTTGTTTCAATTTCATATGGTGACCTCAACATCCCATTGACCCGACGACACCGGCGAGGAACATTCTTCACCTTACAGATCTACCTCAGACAGAAACGTATTTTTTTTGGATTGGAGCTATGGTTTGAGGATACTTACCATCTGAATTCCTCAAAAACAAAGTTAAGTGAACCATCTATCTAACAGTCTTGAGGAGGGCGACGTACTTTCCGCTCTGTGTGTTTCCAGGCTATTTTACTATTTACTATATGTTTAGTTTAAGAGCGGGAGGTTGGTTGGGGTCATAGTATAGCATATCTTCTTTGCCATTACGAAGGATATTGGAGTGCCTTGGTGGCTATTTATAACTCGGGGGGATTTGCTTCACTGTGAATAGTTCTTTTAGGGATCCATTATTTGTATAGATTGTGGCGTTTTCTTACTTCCTCACTTTTCTTTAGGAAGATGTCTCTCCTGTTTTCTTCTTGAACTTTCTGTAATATAAGTTAGGACTTGTAGGGTCTGTTATCGTTCGTATTACTTGTCAGTATAGCGTCCTGTTTATTGTATTTCTTTTTGCTTTCTTATAAACTTTAAACTACTATACTAACATTGTTATGTTTACAATATATGCCTGAGGTGTTTCACGTGCTAAAACCACGTTGAATTGTAATCTGGTATTGACATATGAGAGAGAGAGATATAATAAATTTTTGTTCACGTGACAATTTCACGTTGAAGATAGAGAGAATAATTTTGCAGTGGTAACAGAAGACACTGCGTGTGCGCGTTTTGAGAAGAGAGAGATATTTCAAATTTGTCGTGTTGAGAGAGAGATATATTTTTGAGTCATCGCATTGAGAGAGCGATTCATTTTTCACAGTGATAACAGAGGACACTGGTTCGTCGCGTTGAGAGAGACATAAATTTTGAGAGTGATCACTCAAGACATTAATTTATCGCATTAAAGGCGATATATATATTTCATTGCAGTGGGAGCAACGGATAGACGGCACTGCCTTACTAGAATTCATATTCAGAGAGAGAGAGAGAGATAAAGTTTTTGCAGTTTAAGTGACACTGCCTGTAATTTATAGAGAGAGATAGAACGTTCTTTTCGCGAAGCAGTGCTAACGTAAGACACTGAATTAATATTAACAGACAATAACTGTTAAGGATAATATAATTGATACCGCGATATACCTTAACAGTAGGTAAATACTTACTAGTTACAGACTTTAACATATAATGGCCGAGTTTCTTAAATACATTGAATCTGCCAAAGTTTTGGGCATACCAGAAGAAGAACGCGCCTCGTGGTGCGAACGACAATTACAGCAAGACCGAGATCGTGAGGATCGGAAAGAAGCAAGAGAAAGAGAAAGAGAAAAAGAAGAAAGAGAACGAGAAAAAGAAGCAAGAGAGAGAGAAAAAGAGGCTGTAGAGAGAGAAAAAAGAGAGCATGAACTTGCAATGAAGAAGTTAGAGCGAGAATCGCTTGTGACCCCCACTACTGCCACCAATACTTATGCTACCAAACCAAAATTGCCGACGTTTAATGAAAAACTCGACCGGATCGACGCATATTTGCATCGGTTCGAGCTACACGCTAAATGCGTCGGATGGCAGCAGGCGATGTACAGTTCATGCCTGTCTAATTTACTAACAGGTAAGGCTCTAGAAGTATTTCATAGCCTCAAAGTAGAGGATGCCAACGACTATGACAAGCTTAAAACAGCACTGCTTAAGCGATTCCAGCATACCGAGGATGGCTTTCATCAAAGATTTCGCTCATGTAAACCTGAGCCATCTGAAAATTTCTCAACTTACGTGAATCGGCTGAAACATTACTTAGATCGCTGGATCCAGCTCGCGAACGTAACTACCGGAAATTATCTTCAACTTTATGATTTGGTCTTGAAGGACCAAATCTATACCGCATGTCATTCCGATTTGGTTGCCCACCTTAAAGAGAGGGCACCGACATCCTCTGAAGAAATCACATCGTGCGCGGAACGTTATGCGTCCGCCCACCCAAATCGTCCTTTGGCAAAGCCTTCAACTATAGCACCGTGTTATGCCAACGTAGGCAAAGGAGCGCCAACCGGACACGATCGTTCAAGGCCAACTCGTCGTCAGGCCCCAAATCCGCGCTCTCAATCAGAGCCGCCTTTTTTTAGACAGAGAGATTTTCCGAATCGAGGTAATGTATCCCCGCGTCGAGGATACCAGAGCTATTCTTTTTACGAGCCTCGCCCATATTATCGTGGCAACTATCCAGGCCAACAATATAACCGGCCTCAGGGACCGCCGCGACGAGTGCATTTTGATAATAATCATGATTATGATAGGCCGCAGAGTCTTCCCTATCGTGGAAACGATCCTAATCGTACTATGTGTTTTAGGTGTAATAGGGTAGGCCACATACAGAGATTTTGTAACGCGAAAATGGAATCGGCAAATGCCTGCTCGGTTAAATCTACACCTTATGAGACTGACGGTCATTCTGAATCTTCATGACAATCAAGGACTATTCCAGTCATGTCCGCCCTACATGAACTGGGTGAATTAACATTTTACCAGGGCCGCGTGAACGCGATTCGCGCTTCTGTTCTACGTGACTCCGGATGCACGACTATCGGCGTTCGACAGTCACTAGTCCGTCCAACACAATTTTTGGATAAGGAGGTAACTTGTATTACTTTTGGCGGATCTGTAGAGCGATTCCGTCTTGCAGAAGTTTATATTGATACACCTTTTCTCACAGGTATTGTTACTGCATGTGTACTGCCTAATCCAGTGGCTGATATAATCATAGGGAATGTACCTCAAGTAAATAAGTTTCCTATCGGTAACTTAGAAATTTGGACTGAGGAGGAGAGTGTTGCTTGTGCGACAACACGCCTACAATCGAGTCGACGGGCAGACAGTCCATTGAATAATCCTACTATTGAAGTGAACATAACGTCTAGTGCATTTCATGATGAGCAACATTCAGATCCCACATTGAAACATTTGTTTGCTAAGGTTGATCCTACCGCGCCGGATACCTCTAAGTTTCTTATTAAAGATGACTTATTATATCGTAATTTTCGGAGTAAGCGAGAGACCGTTATGCAACTTGTAGTACCGAGATCTTTTCGTCGCGACATTATTCGTCTCGCGCATGACACTTCCTTGGCGGGTCACCAAGGAAAGGCCAGAACTAAGTCTCGAATACTATCGCAATTTTTTTGGCCCAGTATTTACGCAGATGTAAACCGGTTCGTATCAACATGTGACATATGTCAGAGACGTACTCCTAAAGGAAGAGCATCGCGGGCTCCTCTGCAGGAGATGCCAATGGTCTCCAGACCATTTGAGCGCGTTGCCGTAGATATAGTTGGACCTCTACACAAGTCAGACAGAGGACATCGTTTTATACTTTCTGTCATTGACTACGCAACCCGTTGGCCAGAGGCCATTCCGCTAAAAGACATTTCAGCTGATCATGTCGCTGAGGCCCTTATTACTATTTTTTCGCGTCTTGGGTTTCCGGTTGAAATTTTATCGGACAGAGGTCCACAGTTTACCTCTGAGCTTTTTAAGAAAGTCTTGGAATTGGTCGGGATTAAACAAAGATTGACATCTCCATACCATCCACAGTCTAATGGCTGCTGTGAACGGTGGAATGCTACCATGAAAGCAATGCTTGCACGAGTTTCCGCCAACAAGCCGAGTGATTGGGATCGACAACTCCCCGCTATTCTTTTTGCATACCGAGAACTGCCGAACGCATCGACGGGTTTTTCCCCCTTCGAATTATTGTATGGTCGTAAGCCGCGTGGTCCAATGGCCATACTCCATGATTTATTCGCCGGATCAGACACCGACGACAATGATACGCGGTCTGCATATCAATACGTTGTAGACTTGCGCCATCGAATTCTTAACGCATGTCAGCTCGCACAAAAATCTTCAGCTGCGCATGCTAGTCTTTATAAACTATATCGTGATCAAGGTAGCCGATTGCGAACCTTGGCCGTCGGAGACCAAACTCTTGTTCTCCTTCCGGAGACGAAAAATAAACTCCTTCTTACATGGAAGGGACCTTTTAAAGTTCTAAAGAGACTTTCTCGAGTAAATTATCTTATCAAGATTCGGGGACAGGACAAAGTCTTCCATATAAATATGTTAAAGCAGTACCTGTCCGACGATGACAATCGACAGAATAATCGCCGAAATGTGGTTGCTCAGGCCAATGCGGCCTTGGTTTCAGTTGACGATGATGATCCTATTAAGATAGAGAATTCAATCCCCGCACTTCGATCTTCTGAAAACACTTCGGATGTAAATATAAATCCAAATTTATCTGAATCGCAAAGACAAGATATAAGAGATTTGCTTAACGAGTTTACTACGGTCTTTACTGATCTACCAGGTAATACTTCTTTGGTACAGCATGTTATAAGATTAAAGACGGATATACCCGTCTTTGTTAAACCATACCCCCATCCGCTGCACGCACAGGAGACTATAATAACCGAGGTACGTAACATGTTTCACCTGGGAGTGATAGAGCGATCGACGAGCCCATATAACTCACCCATCGTCTTAGTGAAAAAAAAAGATGATACCGTGCGTTTTTGTATTGACTATCGTAAACTTAATGAGGTAACGATATATGACGCTGAACCGATTCCCAACCAGGAGAATCTTTTTGCTCAGTTAGCGAGGGCAACGATTTTTTCGAAAATTGACCTTTCCAAAGGCTATTGGCAAATTCCGCTTGATGAGAATAGCAAGCAATATACCGCTTTTCAGACTCCGTTGTGTCTTATGCAGTGGCGCTATATGCCTTTCGGGTTAGTTACAGCCCCTGCCACTTTCGCCCGTATGATGACAATATTGCTCCAGGGTATGAATTCCGTATTGTCGTATTTTGACGACATTTGTATTTATGAAACCAGTTGGTCGGGCCACCTCGCAGCCCTACGACAAGTTTTTATTGCTCTTCGTCGAGCTGGCCTTACGGCGAAACCCAGTAAGGTGTTTTTAGGATATAATAAAATTAATTTTCTGGGCCATACAATTGCCCACGGCGTTCAGACTCCTGATGACAAGAAGATAACTACCATCTTAAAGCTCCAACCCCCTCGAACTAAGAAAGAAGTTCGTAGTTTATTGGGCTTTCTTAACTATTATAGGAAATTCATTCCAAATTTTTCTTCGCTTACAGCTCCGTTGTCGGACCTCACAAGAAAGAATTTTCCTAATAAAGTGAAATGGACAACCGAATGTGCTGATACACTTCGTACCGTTCAACAATTGTTTTCCACTTCCCCCATTCTCATACTGCCAGATATAAACCAAATATTTATTGTCCGCACTGATGCGTCGGACAAGGGATTGGGAGCTGTGTTATTACAGGAACGAGACGATACCTTGCGGCCATGTCTATACGCCAGCCGCAAGTTGCTAGATAGGGAATGCCGCTATGCAATTATCGAGCGAGAGTGCCTTGCTATTATTTTTGCTGTAAACGCATTTTCGCGATATCTACTCATGTCCGAGTTTATAATTGAAACGGACCATCGTCCGTTTTTATTCTTAAAGGCTAACAGGGCTAAAAATGCTCGATTAACGAGGTGGAGTCTTGCACTCCAGGAATACCGGTTTGTTATCCGGGCTATCCCTGGCGGTGACAATTCCCAAGCTGATATTTTGTCACGTCTCAGTTAATTTCCTATTAAAGAGTGTTGTGTCTTGTATTGGGGTTGGATAGTGCTTGTCCCCCTCAATTCTAGACGGTGGATGGGTTCACATTTATCTTGTTCATTACTTTATGAACCAGTTTTACAATCCTTTTTTGTGAATATCCTCTTTCCACCAGCGTCATTCCTGACTGTGACCTGAACTTCTGGCAAACCTGACGCCCTTGTCAGCGGGTCAATGAGATGGAGACATGGCAAACCAAGCTACCAGAGCTACTGCTGCCATTGGATACCACAGTATTTTAATTAACAATATATTGTGTGTGAATGTGTATATAAGCAGCAATTGTGTGGGTTGACTAGATAATTATGAGCCTATTCCTTCAGTGAGGCTTCATTGTTTCATAATAGTTATACTTTAATCCAGCAGTATACAGTGATATACTCATTATTATTATAGATGTTCCTGAGAATTTTGATTGGGTGCAGTAAGAATGTTTAGATAGACTAGATTCTATAGAACGTGGCATCAATAATTGTATGCTTTTTGTCCATCCAATATGCACGTTCTTAGTTAGATTTTTCTTCTCAAGCTTAAGGCTCATTTTTCTACAGTACTATTTAAGCCCCTACCACAAAAACTTTGGGATTTCTTGGATCCTATCGTGTAAATTTTATTTAAAATTTTCACTGGGGTGGGGGATATGTCAGGGTTTGGACTAGAATTGCCGTGCTGGGTCGCGGTTTGTTTGTTTCAGGGTCGCGTTGATTTTGGCCGGTGCAAATGTCCTTGAACTATTCTCGTGGACAGTTTGTTTTTGTAACGCTTTTTCTTAGAGATGGAAAGAAAGTGGGGCAGTGACGGTGCAGTTTTCGACCCCGTGATTTTGATAAACTTTAACAGGGGTGAGAAAAGGGAGTGAGTAAATTCGTACATAAAACGTAGAGGGTTGAAGACTTTAGGAAGGGTTTTGATATGTTAAATTGACCTTGTCTGTTACTATTAATAGAATCTATTAATACTACGAGCTGAGCTCGAAATGGATGCACCAATCAAATTTGGGTAGTTGGCTGGGGAATTGCATATGGCCGAGCAGTATATAACCAGAGCCATTACTATGTTTGAGCACTCCATGCAGAAAGTATTATCCATCTGTGAGGGCAGTCGGCTGGATTCGGCCTGAGAGAATCAGAAGATTGTTAAAGCCATGTCTATGCCATTGATAGACATTGGAATGAGACCATAAGCTCTTACGGATTTATCTACTGCTATTATCTCCAGCTCCCTGATCTCGTATCAGGGAACAATCGTAAGTTTCAGACTACTGATTCGACGATGAACATGAATCTGACCTTAATTTTCCAGTAGAAGTGCTACCAAAGAATGCAAGACTACAATGTATTTTACATGCAACTAGATCTAGCATGAGTGTCTGGTATACACATTTGTAAATTGAAATTGATGTGTCTGGATGAGGCTGGGGATTGCCAGCCCATCCTAGAGTAGATCTAGATCTAATGTAACTACGTCAGTTGTGTTGACGAGTTATATCCTTTTTAAGCGGTAGGCGCAAATAACTGAGTTAACATTGTCGCCTGAGACATTAAGATATTATTTGTTAGATAGTAGGTAGGCTATTTCTGAAAGATAGATAAGTAATAAGTAAATTGTGAATGAGTCAGAATGATATAATCTTTTAAGAATCTAGAGGAGACTTCTAGTGATATATTAGTGTGTTTTCATTTGATGCTGCTGATGTTGTCTTTTTAATATGTGAAAGTTAGACGAAATTTGTTAGGGAATTTAAAGTAATAAATTTGTGGCCCTGCAAGGTCCTTGATAAAACTTACTCGAATTGTTATTAGTATATGTGGCATGGTATGGAAGAGTAATTTCTAAAAAACCTCTCGATAGTTTAAAATGCAGTCGTAACAATTATTCCATAATAACCATCCCCGTAACACTCGAGGGCACACCCGTAACAGCTACAAGTCTTTCATCCTTTTCAATATTGGATCCAGTCAAGTTTTCTTTAAGTGGCTACAAGTCTTTCATCCTTTTCAATATTGGATCCAGTCAAGCTTTCATTAAGTGGCTACAAGTCTTTCATCCTTTTCAATATTGGATCCAGTCAAGCTTTCATTAAGTGGCTACAAGTCTTTCATCCTTTTCAATATTGGATCCAGTCAAGCTTTCATTAAGTGGCTACAAGTCTTTCATCCTTTTCAATATTGGATCCAGTCAAGCTTTCATTAAGTGGCTACAAGTCTTTCATCCTTTTCAATATTGGATCCAGTCAAGTTTTCATTAAGTGGCTACAAGTCTTTCATCCTTTTCAATATTGGATCCAGTCAAGCTTTCATTAAGTGGCTACAAGTCTTTCATCCTTTTCAATATTGGATCCAGTCAAGCTTTCATTAAGTGGCTACAAGTCTTTCATCCTTTTCAATATTGGATCCAGTCAAGCTTTCATTAAGTGGCTACAAGTCTTTCATCCTTTTCAAAGTTTCTTTTCTGTACTTAAAAAAAAAAAAGTGAGAAAACCGTTGCAGTTTTTTTTTTCTTTTCATTGAGGTAATTATTTCTGGATAAAACCAGGCAGTAAGGGTCATTCTCTTCCACGTATCTATATCTGTTTGAGGTAATATAGCTGTATCTATCTTAACTAACACCTCCAATGTATCATGTTTCCACGAACAGCTTCTATGTAACATGTTTCACTAAAACCGTCCATATATCATGTCTTCAGTAAATTCTTCCATGCTTCATGCCTTCAGTAACATATTCCATGTGTCATGTCTTCAGTAACATATTCCATGTGTCATGTCTTCAGTAACATATTCCATGTGTCATGCCTTCAGTAACATATTCTATGTGTCATGTCTTCAGTAACATATTCCATGTGTCATGTCTTCAGTAACATCTTCCGTGTGTCATGTCTTCAGTAACATCTTCCATGTGTCATGTCTTCAGTAACATCTTCTATGTGTCATGTCGTCACTAACTCCCCCACCCCACCCCCACCCCACTCCACCCCCTAACAGTCCACGTCTTCAAAAACGTCTGTGATGTCCCTATGTGAAAAGTTGTCGAAATCCTCAGGAATTTTTATTGTTTCAAGAATTTCTAACGTTGGTATATTTTTTTATCTAATTAGTTTGAGATACTAATTTCCGCTTTCCTATTTCAACATTTCATGATTAAATATAAATTTCTACATTTTTTTTTTCTTACTGCCATAATCACGATGTTTCGCATCAAATGTGTCCATTATTGTCGTCTCTGCATCATTTCTGCAAGGTTGTTGTTACTTGTACGTACGGTCACCAACGGTTTTGCGCTACGGACTCGTACCTGTACCTACCTATCCCTAACTCCATCCTTACCCTCAACCCTAACCCTAACCGAATCCCTAAACCTGTCCCCTAACCTTTCAACCAAAAAACAGGAGGAAACAAAACGTCTGGAATACACATGTACCTGCAGCAACAATCTTTCTTCAATATATATTTAGAACATCTTCTTGTATCCACGTCGTCTAGGTCTGGTCTTCTTTCTTTTTCTTCTCAGAGCTTTTTATACAAGTTATTTTCATTTGTCTTTTGAAGTGAGGACTGTGGTCGATATCAGAGCTTTCTATCATGTACCACTTATACACACAGATCAATACACAGCACACACACACATACACTAACGTACAAACGTAAACAATCAAAGAATACACATTTAACACAAACATACTCTAACAGGCACACAGACCATCCTACAATACACACCATGACCTAATTTAAGATAATGACAGTGATTAACTCGCAGATCACACTGGCTGAAAAGGTTCTCACATACGGGCAATCTCAAACTGTTCTACACTTTACTGCATTAGTTGGGCTGTCTTATAAGTACGTACGCACCGGAAGGAAAACACTTAAATATTTATCTGCATTCGTTTTGACTACTCCTCGTGCCTGCATGTCCAATTCTCTATTTATTTCAGTCAAAAGCTGACCCAAAGAGTTTCCTGAAATCAGAAGGCAACCCCTGAAATGCCAAGCTAAACCCTAAATCCCAATATAACCCTGAAATCTAACAGTAACTCCTGAAATCCCAATATAACCCCTGAAATCTAACAGTAACTCCTGAAATCCCAATATAACCCCTGAAATCTAACAGTAACCCCTGACATCTAACAGTAACCCCTGAAATCTAACAGTAACCCCTGAAATCTAACAGTAACCCCTCAAATCTAACAGTAACCCCTGAAATCTAACAGTAACCCCTGAAATCTAACAGTAACCCCTGAAATCTAACAGTAGCCCCTGAAATCTAACAGTAACTCCTGAAATCTAACAGTAACCCCTGAAATCTAACAGTAACCCCTGAAATCTAACAGTAACTCCTGAAATCTAACAGTAACTCCTGAAATCTAACAGTAACTCCTGAAATCTAACAGTAACTCCTGAAATCCCAATATAACCCCTGAAATCTAACAGTAACCCCTGAAATCTAACAGTAACCCCTGAAATCTAACAGTAACTCCTGAAATCTAAAAGTAACCCCTGAAATCTAACAGTAACGCCTGAAATCTAACAGTAACCCCTGAAATCTAACAGTAACCCCTGAAATCTAACAGTAACCCCTGAAATCTAACAGTAACTCCTGAAATCTAACAGTAACTCCTGAAATCTAACAGTAACTCCTGAAATCTAACAGTAACCCTTGAAATCTAACAGTAACCCCTGAAATCTAACAGTAACCCCTGAAATCTAACAGTAACCCCTGAAATCTAACAGTAACTCCTGAAATCTAACAGTAACCCCTGAAATCTAACAGTAACTCCTGAAATCTAACAGTAACCCCTGAAATCTAACAGTAACCCCTGAAATCTAACAGTAACCCCTGAAATCTAACAGTAACCCCTGAAATCTAACAGTAACTCCTGAAATCCCCAAAATAACTCTTTAAACCCCAAGGCAACCCCTGAAATCCCAAGATCTTGGGGAAAATCCCGAGTACCGGCAACGTTGCCCACAATTCACACCAACAACACACATAAACCAACACACATACACCAACACATATACACGAAAACTCCCACCATACACACCAACACATACACAGTACATTAACACACGCAGAGAGACAGACAATCCCCCATACTACCTAACAACACATACATACATATATAAACACACAGGCAGACGATCCCACCATACACACACACACACATCTCATACACACACCTCACAGAGACACCACCACCATACATGCCAAGTAAACAATAAAAAAAAAAAATCTACTAACTACAGCTATGTATGATACACCCAGCCAGTCAACCTATCATCAACTAACTACAGCTATGTATGATTTACCCAACCAATCAGCCTATCATCAACTAACTACAGTTATGTATGATACAACCAACAAATCAGCCTATCATCAACTAACTATAGCTATGTATGATACACCCAACCAATCAACCTATCATCAACTAACTACAGCTATGTATGATTTACCCAACCAATCAGCCTATCATCAACTAACTACAGCTATGTATGATACACCCAACCAATCAGCCTATCATCAACTAACTACAGCTATGTATGATACACCCAACCAGTCAACCTATCATCAACTAACTACCGCTATGTATGGTACACCCAACAAATCAGCCTATCATCAAGTAACTACAGCTATGTATGATACACCCAACCAGTCAACCTATCATCAACTAACTACAGCTATGTATGATACACCCAACCAGTCAACCTATCATCAACTAACTACAGCTATGTATGATACACCCAACCAGTCAACCTATCATCAACTAACTACAGCTATGTATGATACACCCAACCAGTCAACCTATCATCAATTAACTACAGCTATGTATGATACACCCAACAAATCAGCCTATCATCAACTAACTACAGCTATGTATGATACACCCAACAAATCAGCCTATCATCAACTGACTACATCTATGTATGATACACCCAACCAATGAGCCTATCATCAACTAACTAAAGTTAACTATTTGACATACACCCAACCAATGAGCCTATCATCAACTAACTAAAGTTATCTATTTGACATACACCCAACCAATCAGCCTATCATCAACTAACTAACGTAAACTATTTGACATACACCCAACCAATCAGCCTATCATCAACTAACTAAAGCTATCTGTCTGACACACATCTAATCAACTAGCCAATCATCAACTAACTAAAGCTATCTATCTGACATACATCTAATCAACTAGCCAATCATCAACTAACTAAAGCTATATATCTGACACACATCTAATCAACTAGCCAATCATCAACTACCTAAAGCTATCTATCTGACATACATCTAATCAACCAGCCAATCATCAACTAACTAAAGCTGTCTATCAAACCAACCAGATGATCAGCAGCAGTACAAAAAACTGAATAAACAAAAAATGTACTATTGCTAATCAATCGATCCAATTACAGAACCCACCAGCCATCCAGCTAATCATCCAGTCCTTCAATCAGCCAACTGTCCATTCATCCATCCAATATCTCATCATCCATCCATCGATCCATCCAGTACTCCATTACATCCATATCCATCTATCTATCGGGAAATCCCCAACTGCCCCCCATTCTAGAAAGCAAACAACCAATCATTCCACTGCCCAACCCATCAATCCACAAATAAATCAGATAACCAACTGGACAACCCTCCAGTCAACCAAACAACTGGGCAGCCAACCAATGAGGGTTAGTACACAAAACATACAGAATAGGTCACTAGGACAGTAACTTACCGCTGCTACAGATAATATGGTAGGAGGTGGACACAAAATCACAGACGTTCTCAGACTCTTTCTTGGCTTCTTCAATCTGTAATGTTGTCGTTGTCTGTTGACCTCCTGCCCCCCGGGAACACACAAATAAACAAAGGAAATACAAACGGAATTCAAAATATTTAGGTGGGTGGGGAGAGAGAACGGGGAAGGGGGGGAGGGATCATAGGTCCGATAGAAATTGGCGGGGAGGAAGCGGCGTATTTAAGTATTTAAGTTGTCATTTGGTCAGATGACACAGAGAGAGAGAGAGAGGATCAGGAAGACACGGGATGATAAAGATGTCATAATTGAGAGACCAAATGTGTCAGGTGAAAGTTGTACATGTACAATGGTGGCCGGACACTCAATCTTGACCACGTTTTCTCAACACAAACAGAAGAAAACCACGTCCCGAGGGGCAGTCTGGCCGGTTATAATCTGCCCGGGAGGTTGGAGGTGAGGGGGGGGGGGAGGGGAGTGGACAAATCCCCATGCGGTAACGTCTCTGCCTGACCTAATTTCATAATTCACGCAGTGGGGCTGATCAAAAACTTGTACTGTGTTTGGTCTAACTTGTTGAAACAAAAGACAATGTCACAGCATGACAATCAGTGACGGAAAATAGCCAATTTGTCAACACTGTGGGATGAGGTCAGGAAGTCTACACAGAGGTCATCCATTGAGGATACGTGCGAAACCTACAAGTTCAAGCAATTTTGTACACTATTCAATATGCTGACGATTTTGCATGGGTGAAATCATTGGTGGTTTTCGGATTTGGAAGTAATTTCGATATTATCAAATCGATTTCTTGACATAATTATGGTTTAAAGTATCAACAAAAGTTGTCTCTCGTTGGCTAAACTTTTTTTTCATTTCTCTAGGCAAAAACACAACAGATTTCATTACATTATGTTTTCAAACAATTATGATGAACACTGAATTCCTGCTCTGTTTTACTGGAGCAAACAATGTTTGACTGAGGTTTTCTAGCCTGAAGGATTTGTGTAGAAGTGATTCATCTCTGTATTCTGCGGAGATAGGAAAAGTGACGACAAAAAGTCTGAGAGCACAAGTGAGTCATAATTTTGCCACTTGTTCATGATTAAAAATCACTTTCCCCTTGCTGGAGAATAGGGAGAAAATGTCACAGTTTGGTCGGGATTTGACAGTCCTGACACTTTCAATGTTGTTTCTCTGAAAAGTTCTGTGTTCCTGGTTTGTTTCTAGATGCTTTTGTCTGTCTGTCCGACCCAGACAAGTATTTTCTTCTGAATTCCCAAAGAGAAAAATGGGATTGATTTATTTGTCAATGGTCGTGATGTCATGCTGGAGAAACTACAACTTGGATGGAGAAAATAATGGGAAGTGAGAAAGAAAAGAAGAGAAAGAGAGAGATGCAGAAAAAGAGAGAGAGAAAGTGATAGAGACATAAAGAAGAGAGGGAGAGAAGAGAGAGAGGGGAGAGGAAGAAAGAGAGAGAGAAAGAGAGACAGACACAGAAATGGGGAGAAAGAAAGACAGTGAGCGAGAGAGAGAGAGAGAGAGAGAGAAAGAGAGATTAAATGTGAGCGGCACTCAGGCTATTCATGTATTGGCTGTCTGCTGTCACGTGACTTCATGGCGGATTCCTGGTTGCTGTGAGGGGAGCGAAGCCCAACATTAGAATGGAAGATTTGAACACAATGGCAATACGGCATCCCTAAACTGTTGCGTTTGGCTAGTTGATGTTTTGTTTTTTTTTGGGGGGGAGGGGGGGGGGAGGGGGGGGGGAGGGGGGGATCAGCTTGATAACTACACACATACACATGCACGTGCTGCCTGGTGCTGACCCAGGTGACACTGACCTGCTGATGTCTCCGCCGACAAACTCCTGTCCAGGGACGTTTTGTAGGCCAATCGGTTGTCATCGAAAGACTGAGGAAATAGACAAAATGAGAAATTGACTCCACCAGACAGAGATGTCCAAACTGAGAGACGATTGATCTAACACGGAGAGCCAGGCTAGTGACGTAGCACACCTTCACGAGAGCCAGGCTAGTGACGTAGCACACCTTCACGAGAGCCAGGCTAGTGACGTAGCACACCTTCACGAGAGCCAGGCTAGTGACGTAGCACACCTTCACGAGAGCCAGGCTAGTGACGTAGCACACCTTCACGAGAGCCAGGCTAGTGACGTAGCACACCTTCACGAGAGCCAGGCTAGTGACGTAGCACACCTTCACTCCAGTAATGATAACTCAACATTTTACGAAATATTTCAGGTCTGAATTTTGTGAAGATTTTACTCGCGCCTGGACGTCCTGATTTTTTCAGTTTCTAATGACGAAATGTTCCCTTCTCCAAACTATGGTCTCAGCTAGAAAACCCAGGCCAGCCTGGTTAACTAGCTCTGATTTCAAATTTCCTCGTAGGAATGACATTATGCCGACGTGGGTCTATTTATGTCACCGCACCGACGCAGGTTGAATATAGGAAATCCGCCATCATCCGTATAATTTTAGATATATATCTTTGTCTAACGAATGGGAGAGCGAATATAAGAAAATGACAGTTCAATGAGTTTGTTTGTTTTTTCTCATGTATTATATTCTCGAATTTTCATTGCCAATTCAGTTGATACAATATCACTTCCATGGCAGTATCAAAGGTGAATCTCCCACATGAATTCAGACATACTAAACATTGTTCAGGTTGTCACAAATCCCAGACTGGGAGATGTAATAGTTTATGACAGGACAACAATCACGAACAAACAAGTTTAACACTTAACAGAACAACCCATCAGACTCACACATTTATTAAACATAATTATACCGATAATAGCGCAATTACATACATTATATTATTGAAATTAACTGCCGTACAACGGCCTTATTCTCACACACACTCTCCCTCGGATCCACAACCCGGTAGTTACTCCTAAAGGCACTTCGGCCTCAGCCTCTCCCCTCAGGGTCTTAATAGCACATTAATAATTCACTGGCACCGCAGTCTCTCAATATCACCTTCCTATTGTCATACACCTTAGCACTCCCCTAGCACCTCAGCAGGGCAATAACACATTATCATTTCAATAGACATTATCATTTCAATAGTACATTATTAGTTCACTAGCCCCTCAACATGGCAATAGTACATTATCACATTCACGCTCATATCTACGTCCCTGTCCGTGGCCTGACTGCCATGACTTTATGTGCCTCTACTGTCCTGCACTGACAGCCTCACTTCTGGCCTATGTGTGGCCTCCGGCCCTATGCTGGCCTATCCCGTGCTCATCGAGGATGCTCTGCGGCCCGTCCCCGACACCTACAAGAATAACATTACATTGGTATAATACCATACCATTTCTATTCACTCCACCTCTCCTTACAACCCATGAAGCGTACACACACTAGTTCACCTTTCACTCACCACACATCTTACGGTAACACACCTCCATCGGAGTACACACTACTCACTCGCGCTACAAATCCATGAACTCACTTTCATCTATCGCTCATGGCGCACATTGCTATATCCAATATCAAGGACTTCCACATTCCTCACATATACTTATTTACATCATGGTAATAGACGAATATAATATAATACATCAATCATAATTATCAATCAACGTTCTACCTACCAGTCATCACTGGAAAAACTCTCTCACTGGTCTCTCGACTGCTCCCCTTATGTCCGCCCGCTGGGCTCTTACTAGCGTCCGTTCCGTAGGACCTTCTAACTTGCAGTGATAGTAATACAGCGCTTTCGCCTCATTCAGACCCCCACCACTCATAACATGCACGCTTTCCTTACTTGTCTTCGTGCGTTAATTTTACTCTCTTCCTTTCACGTCTTTCCCTACCTGTCTGCCGTGAGCCCTTCTTACTCTACACCCGCTCTGTAGCAATCCCCTTAATTGCACTCACTCCACTCGTGACATCATCCCCCACCCCAAAAAAATTAATGCAATTAATTTCAAATCGCATCAAGATGACTGTCAACGAGTGAGCGTGAGCAATACCTACACTAAAAAAATGACCTAGCAGTTCCCCTAGTATATAAAATACCGAAATCAGGGGAAAATATGGGGATCAATATGCCCTGCAATATGCATATATGTATCACATCATCAATAGCTAACTAAACACAATACCTAATACAGAATCAAAAACCAATCAACCTATCAACCATTCTTCATATCATATTTATAATGTCAATATTTAAAGTCGACTCATTCCCACAGATCCTGTCAATGTTCCTGTCCTCTGATGTATAAGCTCCTGAACTCTTCCCCTAGGCTCGACTAAGGTAGTCGGCGATATGATTGCTGGTTCCTGGAATTGGTTGAATAACGAAGGTATACGGCTGCAAAGCCAATGCCCATCTAGACAAGCGTGGGCTGGACGAACGATTCTTCGACAAAAACGTTAGTGGCTTGTGGTCTGTCTGGATACAAAATTCTCGTCCTATGAGATAACGTCCTAATTTCTGGACGGACCACACAATGGCAAGACACTCACGCTCTATCACAGAATACTTTCTTTCTCTCTGCAATAACTTCCTACTGACATAACATACAGGATGGAGACATTCGTTCTTCTCCTGTAGAAGACAAGCGCCGACACCAGAGTCCGACGCATCCGTTCTGAGGATAAAATTAGATCGAAAATCGGGTAATATCAGAATGGGTGACGATGATAATGCTGTCACCAAATTATCAAATGCTGTCTGACATTCAGACGTCCACTGGACCTTATCGGGTTGTCCCTTCTTAGTAAGGTCAGTAAGAGAAGATGACAAGGAGGAAAAATTTGGAATGAACTTTCTGTAATAATTTAAAATTCCCACTAAGCTTCTGACTTGTTTCTTTGTTTTAGGGATTTGCAACCCTACTAACTTGTCAATTTTTGTTTCTTCAGGTCTCTGAACACCTCTACCCACAATATGTCCTAAGAATACTATCTCTGGACATGCCAAATCCATCTTTGCGGGTTTAGCAGTTAACCCAAAATGACGTAATCGTTGCAAAATTACTGTTAGTGTCTGAATATGATCAGACCATGCCGACGTATGGCATGCTATATCGTCAAAGAATGACACGACATTAGGTATGTCCTTCAACACTAGTCTCATTAATCGTGCAAACGTCGCTGGCGCGTTTACCAACCCAAATGGCATGACCTTAAATTGGAATAATCCAATGGGCGTTTGGAACGCCGTGTATTGTTTAGACTCCTCAGTAAGAGGGATTTCCCAATAACCTTTCGTTAAATCTATCTTGGAAAACCACGTGGACCCGGCCAATGAAGCTATTAATTCCTCCTGAAACGGAATAGGCTCCCTATCACCTACCGTAATAGTGTTCAATCTTCGAAAATCAATACAGAACCGCACCGATCCATCAAGTTTTTTCACGAGGACGATGGGTGATGAATACGGCGATGTTGATGGTTCTATCACATCTAACTTCAACATTGACTCAACTTCCTTTATAACTCTATCTCTCGAAGAAAAAGGCAGCGGATAAGGTCTAAGAAATACTGGCTTATCCGAAGTCAACTTTATTTGGTGCTGGATCACCGTAGTGCGACCCGGCAAATCCGTAATAACATCCGGGAATGACGCTAACAGGGTCTTAAGTTCCCTACTCCTTGAACTCGTAAGGTCAGGGTTAATTTTTACGTCCCTGTAACCTTGTGTCGGAGTTAACTCCGGCAATTGAATTTGTAACTCTTCCTGCGCCTCGGTGTCGCTTACGTCACAGTCCAACTGGTCTACGACCCCCGTACAAGCAATAGAGAAGACACTCTCCTCTGGTTTCGTCTGTGCACACAGATACTCTGGTCTCTCATAAAATCTCTGTAGCATATTAACATGGAAAACCTTACTCGATCCATCAATGTGGATAGCGTAATCTACCTTTGAAACCACTCGCTCAATAACATAAGGACCTTTCCATGTCATCAGTAACTTATTATGGTCCGTAGGTAACAACAACAGAACCTTGTCTCCTGGCTTAAAAATTCTCAGTTTGGAACCTCTATCTTTATAGTCTTTTGCTCTTTTCGAAGCGATACTAGAAGCTTCTTCTGCCATAGTGCGCGCCGAAGATAATCTTTCTCTTAAATCAACAAGGTCTATCGAAACCTTTTTAAACGGTTCCTAAACCGTGGGGATCTTTTGAAGAGGAGCCTGGGGTGTACGACCCTTATGCGTCGTCTTTTGGCACGCACTGCATGTCTTACAATACACTTGTACATCCCTGTGGATGGATGGCCAGTAAAAATTTTTAAGAACCCTTTCTTTGGTTCTAGCTATTCCCATATGACCCGCTAATGGGACATCATGTGCCAAATGCAATACTGTTGCGATTAGCAACGCTGGCACAACGACCTGCTTTAAAATGGAGGCCACCGTTACATACTTACGGAACAGAATGCCCGCCTGAACAACAAAAGAAGACGAGCCGTTCTTATATTTCCTCGTTTTCTCCGTTCGCGCCTCCTCAAAACATGGACTCAATGATGGGTCCTCCTTTTGTAATGTCGCCAAGCGCTCTGGTGTGATATCCAGGTTGACCGCTGGCGTTGGCAAAGGTCTAATTTTACCCTTATCACATACCTGTCGACGTGTCTCGACTGCGGCACAAAAGTCAATACCTTTTGAATGCGACCATGCCTGCACATTCTCCTCGGAAGGGGAACCTACCCGAGATACATTACCAATGATGAGCTGGGCGCCTGGAAAGCAACCAACGACTGCTTCGACTTCCCCGCTAAGGAAAGGTGTATCTATCACTATTCTTGCCATGGGTAATTTCTCTATGGCCCCTGAAAATTGGATGCACGGGACAGTCTCACCTGTAAGCTGTGAATCCCAAATGCAGTCCCTATGCACTCCCACAACGGTAGATCCTGTATCTCGTAAAACCGAGACCGGTTCGTCCCCAACAAACCCCGGATAAACCCTAAGACCACCTCCTGTATGACATGAATTTATAACGGGGATCTTTCTCCCACAAGGTAAAACACCGGAAGATAATAACTTCTCACAACTGGGACACTTAGAATACTGTCCGCCTCCGTTGTCCGATGTAACACACGCAGCTGCATGGTGAAATTTATTTGGGGAACATGGACTGGAGCCACTGCGATTGTCATCCACTTTCGCCGCTATCCTACCTGCAGGGCAATTCCCGCTGATGTGATCTGCTCTTCCGCAGTTCCAACACTTCGCGGCTCTACAATCGCGCGAAAAATGACCTACGCGTCCGCAAGTCCAACACTCTGCTCCCTGTGCTCCGCTAGACCTGGGTCCCCGTGACCCATCGCGACCGGAACTAAAGTCCCTATGCCGTCGGTCATCGGCAAAGGTCACAAATCGCCCTCGGCCATTACCGCGACCTAGCCCTCCTGCTCGGTCAAACTTACCGGATCCATATGCCGGTGATTGGTGATACCCCCTACGTTGCCCCTGGGCTTGCCCGTTATAGGCACCACGCTGACGCGACCTGTCTTTGTGTCCTGCCGGCGACCCCTCAACCACGGCGACGTAACCAGCATCCTGCACGTACGCCCTCGCTACTGGTTTGGACGGGTGTGCCGTACGGTATGCTTCCGCCAACTTAGACGCCTCCTGCACCGTCGCGGGTTCGTTTTCTTTCAGGAAAGCCACCAGATCTTTATGGCACGACGCGTACAGCTGGTCACTGATCATTAGGTCTTTCAATTTAGCAAAATCCGCGCCCACATGCGCCAAGTCCATCCAGTTCGTGAAATATTCTGTTAGCCTCGCGACGAAGGCAGCAAAGTCCTCCCTGGTATCCGCACGTGCTCGCCTAAACTGCTCCCGGAAATATTCCTCGGTACGCGCAAATCGGCGAAGCAGCAAAGCCTTCAGCTTATCGTAATCTTGCACGTCTTCGCGCTGTAGCTCTTTAAAGTAGGTTAACGCTCGCCCCTGCAATAGAGACGCCAGGTACGTGGCCCATAATTCCTTATTTTCCCCCCATTGCAATTGTGCGTTCAGTTCGAACCTGTAAAGGAAGGCGTCTATGTCGTCCTTCCGGTCGTCGAACGTAGGGAGCTTAATCCTAACGCCACCTTTATTGTGTACCTGCCGCTCAACTGTTTCTGTTGGCGCATTCTTTTTGAGTTCTAATTCCGCGATTCTTACTCGCGCGTCTGTCTCCCGCTCTTGAGCTTCTATCTCCTTTAACCTTATCTCCTGCTCCCTTTCCTTAGCCTCTCTTTCTTGTTGCTGAGCCTTAGCCTCTCTTTCTTGTTGCTGAGCCTCTATTTCTCGCTCTCTATCCTTAGCACGCTCATCGCGCAAATCCGCCTGCTGTTCTTTAATCCAGCCGCGTAGCTCTTCTCCCTCAAGGCCAAGTTCCTTACCCAACTTCATTAATTGTTGGAGTTCCGCCATTTCACAGATTTATGGTTATGGTATGTATTATGAAAACGGCTAACCTGTCGGTATGATCACTAACGACACGACCAGAGACCTGAGATCACACCAGATATAACAATACCCAATTGTCTCAAATACGATTCAGAAATTTACGTACTTCCTAACTAATTCTATATTTATAAAATGTATTGCCCTATTAATAATAAAAAAGAGTAGAAAAGACCAGAATAAGGAAATTCAGTAGAAGGACCACAAGTACGTCAAGGACAACGAACCAGACTAGGACAAAGACCTAAAAAAGAAAATATAATGGAAAAAAATGCAACCTAACTACGCCGATTACACAACAAGGTACGAACAAGAACAGAGTCTGAAAAAAAAGAACGTATCTACAGATAGGTAAGAGAGGGACAAGAGAAACGTCTTCCTAAAAGAACGAGGAAGATGGAACGCCACAATCTAAACAAAAATACAGGTCCCTACAGAACTGTTCACTGTGATGAACGCGGTTCCAAGTTTAGCCCACCTCCCGAAGAGGATAAACCAAGTTCACCACAGCAAACCCGCGCCACCGCCCGTATAATCGATTACGACAAAACCAGAAAAACAGCGGAAAAAGACAGAAGAACAGACAGCCCTCAATCCAGGGTACAAAATTTCAGTTTCACTTAACTTTCAGCCTTATGAGTTTAAGTCCTCCCCTTAATCGGAGCTCTGGCTGCTTGTCTCCTCAGGCTGCACGCACACACACTGTCTCTCTGAAAGTTTAAGTACACATTAGTACATATTTATAGCAATACATGCATTAATACATATTCATAAATACACATAAATCATATCATCATGAAATTTCCATTCATCCCACGAACAAAGACAACACAAATTCCTACCACAAGATAAGTATTACGTGGACAAAACTAAAGTAACAAATGCCCACTGAAAAATACCTACTAACTAACTAGAACTAAATATTACGAAAATGGACGAGTCACAACGGACGAGCCCCCAATGTCACAAATCCCAGACTGGGAGATGTAATAGTTTATGACAGGACAACAATCACGAACAAACAAGTTTAACACTTAACAGAACAACCCATCAGACTCACACATTTATTAAACATAATTATACCGATAATAGCGCAATTACATACATTATATTATTGAAATTAACTGCCGTACAACGGCCCTATTCTCACACACACTCTCCCTCGGATCCACAACCCGGTAGTTACTCCTAAAGGCACTTCGGCCTCAGCCTCTCCCCTCAGGGTCTTAATAGCACATTAATAATTCACTGGCACCGCAGTCTCTCAATATCACCTTCCTATTGTCATACACCTTAGCACTCCCCTAGCACCTCAGCAGGGCAATAACACATTATCATTTCAATAGACATTATCATTTCAATAGTACATTATTAGTTCACTAGCCCCTCAACATGGCAATAGTACATTATCACATTCACGCTCATATCTACGTCCCTGTCCGTGGCCTGACTGCCACGACTTTATGTGCCTCTACTGTCCTGCACTGACAGCCTCACTTCTGGCCTATGTGTGGCCTCCGGCCCTATGCTGGCCTATCCCGTGCTCATCGAGGTGGCTCTGCGGCCCGTCCCCGACACCTACAAGAATAACATTACATTGGTATAATGCCATACCATTTCTATTCACTCCACCTCTCCTTACAACCCATGAAGCGTACACACACTAGTTCACCTTTCACTCACCACACATCTTACGGTAACACACCTCCATCGGAGTACACACTACTCACTCGCGCTACAAATCCATGAACTCACTTTCATCTATCGCTCATGGCGCACATTGCTATATCCAATATCAAGGACTTCCACATTCCTCACATATACTTATTTACATCATGGTAATAGACGAATATAATATAATACATCAATCATAATTATCAATCAACGTTCTACCTACCAGTCATCACTGGAAAAACTCTCTCACTGGTCTCTCGACTGCTCCCCTTATGTCCGCCCGCTGGGCTCTTACTAGCGTCCGTTCCGTAGGACCTTCTAACTTGCAGTGATAGTAATACAGCGCTTTCGCCTCATTCAGACCCCCACCACTCATAACATGCACGCTTTCCTTACTTGTCTTCGTGCGTTAATTTTACTCTCTTCCTTTCACGTCTTTCCCTACCTGTCTGCCGTGAGCCCTTCTTACTCTACACCCGCTCTGTAGCAATCCCCTTAATTGCACTCACTCCACTCGTGACACAGGTGTCAGCTTCACTCCCCAAAGAATGCTAGGAATACAAAAATGTACAACTCGGCGGTCGATGATTCTAACGTTGTGGAACAAGTCAATGCATGACGGAAAACTCGTGATGTTCAATAATTCATATTTCTTATATTTCTCTCAAGCAAGACGGACAGATACCTTTTTTTTTATTTTTTTATTTTCGCGGGGGGGGGGGGGGGGGCATCCATTTTCATATATCACAAAGTGAAAGAACGCAATGATGGCTCATTGCTCACTAAACAAACTATCCTGCGCGTACACTGCAGAGGTAGTAGAAACGACCAAGGGTAGGGTGTTGACAATGTAGAATGGAATAAAATTTGTGGGCCAAACGGTCAATACGGTCAGATGTCCACCAAACGGTCAAGATGGTCAAACGCCCTCCAAATGGCCAAGACTGTCAAATGTCCTCCAAATGGTCAAGACGGTCAGACATCCTCCAAATGGCCAGACTGTCAAATGTCCTCCAAATAGACAAGACGGTCAGATGTCCTCCAAATGGCCAGACTGTCAAATGTCCTCCAAATAGTCAAGACGGCCAGATGTCCTCCAAATGGCCAGACTGTCAAATGTCCTCCAAATAGTCAAGACGGCCAGATGTCCTCCAAATGGCCAGACTGTCAAATGTCCTCCAAATGGCCAGACTGTCAAATGTCCTCCAAATGGTCAATACGGTCAAATGTCCCCCAAATAGTTGGGACGGCCAGATGTCCTCCAAATGGCCAGACTGTCAAATGTCCTCCAAATAGTCAAGACGGCCAGATGTCCTCCAAATGGCCACACGGCCAGATGTCCTCCAAAAAGTGAAGACGATCAGACATCCTCCAAATAGTCAAGACGGCCTGATGTCCTCCAAATGGCCAGACGGTCAAATGTCCTCCAAATGATCAAGACGGTCAAATGTCCTCCAAATGGTCAAGACGGTCAAATGTCCTCCAAATAGTCAAGAGGGCCAGATGTCCTCCAAATGGTCAAGACGGTCAGACATCCTCCAAATGGCCAGACTGTCAAATGTCCTCCAAATAGTCAAGACGGTCAGATGTCCTCCAAATTGCCAGACTGTCAAATGTCCTCCAAATAGTCAAGACGGCCAGATGTCCTCCAAATGGCCAGACTGTCAAATATCCTCCAAATAGTCAAGACGGCCAGATGTCCTCCAAATGGCCAGACTGTCAAATGTCCTCCAAATAGACAAGACGGTCAGATGTCCTCCAAATAGCCAGACTGTCAAATGACCTCCAAATAGTTGGGACGGCCAGATGTCCTCCAAATGGCCAGACTGTCAAATGTCCTCCAAATAGTCAAGACGGCTAGATGTCCTCCAAATGGCCAGTCTGCCAAATGTCCTCCAAATAGTCAAGACGGCCAGATGTCCTCCAAATGGCCAGACTGTCAAATGTCCTCCAAATAGTCAAGACGGTCAGATGTCCTCCAAATTGCCAGACTGTCAAATGTCCTCCAAATAGTCAAGACGGCCAGATGTCCTCCAAATGGCCAGTCTGTCAAATGTCCTCCAAATAGTCAAGACGGCCAGATGTCTTCCAAATGGCCAGACTGTCAAATGTCCTGCAAATAGTCAAGACGGCCAGGTGTTCTCCAAACGGTTGAGGCGGTCAAATATCCCCTGAACTGACTGGCCGGGGGGGGGGGTGTAAAGAAAGCGGCAAAACTATTGAATGGCAAGTGAACATTTTACTTTCTAAGCAAATTAATTTTTCCTTTCTGCTCCCCCTCCCCTCTTCTCTCCCGCTCTCTCTTTCTATCTACCTATCAGAAAATATATCTATCTATCTATCTATCTATCTATCTATCTATCTATCTATCTATCTATCTATCTATCTATCTATCTATCTATCTATCTATCTATCTATCTACCTATCTATCTATCTATCTATCTATTTACCTATCTATGTACCTATCTATCTACCTATCAGTCAATCTATCCACCTATCTATCTACTTATATATCTACCTATCAGTCAATCCATCTACCTATTTATCTACCTATCAGTCAATCTATCTAACTATCTATCTACCTGTCAGACAATGTATCTACCTGTCTATCTACCTATCAGTCAATCTACCTATCTATCTATCTACCTATCAGCCAATCTATCTACCTATCTATCTACCTATCAGTCAATATATCTAGCTATCTATCTATCTATCTATCTATCAATCTACCTATCTATCTATCTATCTATCTATCTATCTATCTATCTATCTATCTATCTATCTATCTATCTATCTATCTATCTACCTATCTATCTATCTATCTATCTATCTATCTATCTATCTATCTATCTATCCATCTATCAATCTATCTATCTATCTATCTGTCTATCTATCTATCAGTCAATTTATTTACCTATCTATGTACCTATCTATCTACCTATCAGTCAATCTATCTACCTATCTATCTACTTATCTATCTACCTATCAGTCAATCCATCTACCTATTTATCTACCTATCAGTCAAACTTTCTAACTATCTATCTACCTATCTATCTACCTGTCAGTCAATCTATCTACCTGTCTATCTACCTATCAGTCAATCTACCTATCTATCTATCTACCTATCAGTCAATCTACCTATCTATCTATCTACCTATCAGTCAATCTATCTACCTATCTATCTACCTATCAGTCAATTTATCTACCTATCTATCTACCTATCAGTCAATCTACCTATCTAACTATCTACCTATGTCAATCTATCTATCTATCTATCTGTCTATCTATCTATCTATCTATCTATCTACCTATCTATCTATCTACCTATAAGTCAATCTATCTATCTATCTATCTATCTATCTATCTATCTATCTATCTATCTATCTATCTACCTATAAGTCAATCTATCTATCTATCTATCTATCTATCTATCTATCTGTCTATCTATCTATCTATCTATCTATCTATCTATCTATCTATTTATCTATATCTATCTTTCTATCTATCTATCTATAAGTCAATTTATGTTTTTTTCAATCTATCTATCTATCTATCTATCTATCTATCTATCTATCTATCTATCTATCTATCTATCTATCTATCTATCTATCTGTCTATCTATCTATCTATCTATCTATCTATCTATCTATCTATCTATCTACCTATAAGTCAATCTATCTATCTATCTATCTATCTATCTATCTATCTATCTATCTATCTATCTATCTATCTGTCTATCTATATATGTGTCTATCTATCTACATTAATATGTCATCTATCTATCTATCTATCTATCTATCTATCTATCTATCTATCTATCTATCTATCTATCTATCTATCTATCTATCTATCTATCTATCTATCTATCTATCTATCTGTCTGTCTGTCTCCTCTCTCTCTCTCTCTCGCTCTCTCTCTCTCTCTCTCTCTCTCTCTCTCTCGCTCTCTCTCTCTCTCTCTCTCTCTTCCCCTTCTCTTTTCCTTTCTCTCCTCTCTCCGCCTCTCTCTTTCTCTCTTTCTGTGTCTCTGTCTTTCTGTTTCTGTCTTTCTGTTTCTGTCTCTTCTTATCTCTTCATCTCTCTCTCTCTGTTTTTCTCTCACTCTTTCGCGCTGTCTCTTTCCAGTGGCCCTCAGGCAATTGGCTGCAAAAATGTATATCAGAAAGATTTGTCTAATCCTTTATGAAGTTGTGAAATCTTTGGATAGGTGTGAGAGTTTTGATGAAAACGTTGTCACCGACATGACAGAAGTCGGAAGAAAATTGTGAACAGATCAGAGACGACATTGACCAGTTCCTTGGCGCTACTAAACATGTCCTCGGTAACATACATGTCCTGGGTAACATACATGTCCTTGGTAACATATGTTGCGAATTCTGAACAACGCACATTAGCAATATACTGAAGAAGACTTGAAGTAACATGAAATTAAACTGTTTATTGACAAAGAAACGACTTATTCGTGAGGAAACTTCTTCTCCTTCATGTGAATGAATGAATGACTACCTGCCCCGCGTGCTTCATGAGAGTGAAAGAATGACTACCTGCCCCGCGTGCTTCTTGTGAGTGAATGCCTGACTACCTGCCCCGCGTGAGTGACCTTTTTTCCCTTCTCTACTTCCGCCCGAGCGAAGAAGTAAACAAACCAGATAATGGGATAAAATAAGCCAAACAGAGTTAGCCGCGGTGCCAATTTGGGAGATTTCTTCTGATATGCAACATACTCCCCACCTTGGACTACTAAATACATGTATAGAGTCCAAAATAAACACAAATGACTCAAGGGTAAGTGCACATGAAGGCTATAAAACCTCCAATACTAAATAATTCAAACTCACATTTGGGAAAGAGAAGCAACCGCGACTGATTACGGTACATCAATATGTGTATTGAGTAATGTGGTGTCAAAGAGAATGTAGAATTTACATGTAGTGTAGAAATGCAGTGTCTTGCAACTTTAAACAATATTAAAGCACTGCCAGTCACTCTTCCTTCACACACACGTCTATTTATATTCCGGAAGACTGCCGGCTTAAGTTTCTAAACATGAAAGCAAAGTGAATAAATCAAACAGTATGATTTCAAAGTAAATCATTAAATCAAATAAAAGTAGAGAAAGTACCCTCTCAATCTGATTTCACGCACCCAGGGTGAAAACAAATCCAGCGTATCTATACCCCAAATGAAGGGGAAATGTTTAGTCTTAACTGAAATGAATAATTCTTGCAACTTTAGAAACGTAAGAGACTGGACTTCTTCTGAAACCTGAGTCACGAATGGCAAGAAATTGACACTAATGAACAAAAAATTGCAAGCTGATGACATGTTTCTTAAAGCCTTACTGTTTTTTCAACACAAAGTTGTATCAAAGTACACATGAATAAGATAAAATTATGGTATACTTCATAACATAGAACAATAACAATATATGTAACAAGTAACAATGGACTCATAGGAAATCCCCGACAGAAATGCTGATGATGCCGATATGTAGGATGAGTTGGGAGAGCAATTGAAGGTTATCATAGACTGAAGCATAACGTTGAACATAACGGTCAGAGATGTCCATCAGAATCCAGAGCAACAAGATGTTTAGTGATAACGATAACAGAATTGTGTACTACTACTACCAGATTTAGTAAAAGACCTTAGATTTACACAAATAGCATGATCTACAAATCTAAAACGGTCCTGGGGCGGACGGTTCGACCAGCTCTAGTGGCAACCGATTTGTCACTTTCAGCTACCTTGCCATTACCTGGTTGGTTAACTGTAGAGTTTCTCTCTGCTTGTTCTCTCTGCCGAGAAGGAACGTCAACTTCATGAGGGTAGTCATCTGTGTCTCTCAACATAGACAAATCAGAATCTGACTCACCTGATTGTAGTTCCAAACTGTGAATTCTCTGGATAGACCTGACTAGCAACCCGCTGGCAGTCCGAACTTCTACTGTTCGAGGGATACCATCTTTACCAGTGAAGAGTTTGGTCACAACACCTATGGGCCAATGGAGACGCGGTGTGTTGTCCTCCCGTATTATTATCACCATACCTTCCTTGATAGAACCTCTGCGACCATTGGTCTTCACTTGGGGAAGATTGCGAAGATAATCCTGGCTCCAAACCTTCCAAAACTGAGTGAGAGTTGCTTGTTGAGCAAAGTACTGTTCGGTTACAACCTTCTGATTAACTGAAGAAGAAAGGGCATCCATGGGTAACATATGACATCCCTTACCGAGAAGAAAATGAAAGGGTGTAAGAATCTTGTTTTCTTCCGCATCGTCATGTACAGCAGTCAAAGGTAGGGAGTTGATACATGCCTCAACTTCCTGTAAAAGAGTGTCTAATTCAGTCCTCGGAAGAGAACTACCACCAATTGTTTTCCTCAAGATGGATTTGACACTACGAACCATCCTCTCCCACCAGCCTCCCCACCATGGGGAGCGAGGAGCTATAAATTTCCAACTTGGACACATGGTTCCAAATGCCCTTGTAAGCTCGCGAGACCCACTAATGAAGGTTTTTGCATTGTCTGAATAGATAATGGTGGGCATACCTCTTCTTGCCACAAAACGGCGAAAGGCCATAAGGAAATCAGACAGTTTAAGAGACATCACTAACTCAAGATGGATGGCTCTCACCACGCCACAAGTGAAGAGAAGAATATAAAACTTCTGATCCTTGTAATCGGAACAATACAAAGGTCCTGCGAAGTCGAGACCAGTGACTGAGAAGGGTGTGGCTTTTGTTACCCGTGATTCTGGTAATGGAGCAAAAGGTTCATTGCAAGGACCAGCATCGAAACGCTGGCAATGAAAGCACTCTCTCTTGACTTGTCTTGCCAGAGCTCTTAAGCCAATGATCCAAAATTTGTCTCTCAAAGAAGACAACATCAAGCCAACCCCAGCATGTTTGAAAGTTTGGTGGTAAAACCTAGTCAACAAGAGGGCCACATGACCTTTGGGCAAAATGATAGGGTGTCTTTCATCAAAGGACAAGGCTGAGAACTGGAGCCGTCCTCCCATCCTCAGTAATCCCTTTTCATCCAGAAATGGGTGCATCTTATAAAGAATGGAGCTCCTGGGAATTTCCTTTCCCTCTTGCAAAGATCTGATGTCAGAACAATAGTGTTCTCGCTGAGTCACCCAAAACAATTTAGTCTCAGCATCTTTCAGTTCTTCTGTCTTTAGATGCCTGGAGGCTTTGCGAGCACGGCGTCCAGATAAATTTCCAAAGAAACGGTAAATCCACGCTAGGATCTTGACTAATTTGGACAATGTGCTCCAGCGTTCCACTGGAAGGACTGGGGAGGTAAGGGTGTCGCTATGACAGACTGTCGTTGCCAACCCCACTTCCTCCTCCAAACCCACCTCAGCGTCCACCACAGAAGACAGGTTATGTTCTTGTTCAGTGATGACGTCGTCAAAATGTAGCCAACTAGGGCCCCTCAACCACATACAAGAAGCAATCAACTGGGAGGCCGAAAAGCTTCTAGTGACGAAGTCTGCAGGATTGTCTGTTCCTGCACAGTGAGACCAGCAACTGGGGTCGGTGACACTTTGGATCTCCCTCACTCGATTGGCCACAAAGCATTTCCATTTGTCGGCCCTGCTCTTAATCCAACTCAAGGTAATCATGGAGTCAGTATAGCAGAAATAAGTACATTCAGTACCCACAATGTGAGACTCCTGAATGAATTTCAATGTTCGAGCACCAAGCAGTGCTCCCATCAGTTCCAAACGAGGTAACGTAATCCTTTTCACAGGGGCAACTCGCGCCCTGGAAATCATAAGAGAGACATGATACCCATTTTCGTCCTGCACTCGGAGATATGCACAACAGCCATAACCTTTCTCCGAAGCGTCACAGAATATGGGGATCTCAGGGTTGCTCCCTGTACTCCATGAGCCATGCACATAGCAACGAGGAATGTTCCATGTTTGCAATAAAGCAAGATCTTCAAGCCAACCATGAAATTCATCACTGATGGATGGGGGGACCTCCAAATCCCAATCTATCCCTAATAGCCACAGTTCTTGAAATAAGAACTTTGCTCTAATGGTAAAGGGAGTGAGAAACCCAAGAGGGTCAAACAAACGGGCAATAAAACTGAGAACAACTCTCTTAGTGATAATGAGTCCAGATGGAATCTCAAGACTGGTGAACGAAAAAGAGTCAAGAGCACAGCTCCACTTCAGTCCGAGTACCTTTAAAAAGTCTGATTCCAGGTTTGAGAAGTTCTTTTCCACACCACAAAGTTCATCTTTGTTGGAAGACCACTTGGTCAAGCACATGCCAGCACTAGATAAGATGTCTCTAGCTTCGGAGATGATAGAGTGAGCCTCCTCAAGAGAATCAGCCCCTGACAGAAAATCATCAACATACAGATTGGTTTGTAACTCTGAGATAGTCTTACCAACAGGAAATTTCGACAAATGATGTTGAATTGTGGCATTCAACAGGAACGGACTTGCCTTGTTGCCGAAAGGCACTCTGTCAAATTTCATTACCTTTGTTCGGTCACCAAATCTCCACAAGAATCTGTGAACATCTTGATCTTTGAGGTCTACTCTGATCTGCAGAAAGGCCTTGGTGATGTCAGCAGTGATAGCTATGGGAAACCTCCTGAATCTCATGAGAATAGAAACAAGATTTGGAATCAAACAAGGACCCTTTTCTAGACAATCATTGAGAGAAATCCCATTAAAGCTTGATGCTGATGCGTCAAAGACTGGTCTTACCTTTGTTGTTGAACTTGACTCTCTTACAACAGGTCTGTGGGGCATGTAATAAATCGGACGAGAACCGTGTTCTTCCTCAGGGGCAATTTCCTTGATGATTCCCAAACTCTCTAGCTCAGCCAAAACCTCATTATACTTACTGTCAAGTTCAGGATCACGGGCCAATCTGCGTGTCAAACTGTCCAAACGCTTCTCAGCTAACGGCTTGTTGTTCAACAGCTGACTCCTCATGACCTCGGACTTCCAGGGCAAGCTCACAGTGTACCTACCATCTTCATACCTAACGGTTCGGTTAAAGTCTGCGAGCACTGTATCGTCTGTCGTCTCTGCATAGTCCTTGACTCCAACAGAGTCCAGTTCCCATAAACTCCTGATAAGGCTATCTGACACAGAGGTGGTGTTAGTGTGACAAAGAAACTGAGAGGAACATATGTTACCTTTCCCGACACTAGGCCAGGTTCCTGATAAGATCCAACCCAAAGAGGTCTCCTGAGCCACTAACCCGACAGATGAATGGACATAATTCGGCTTCATAAACTGCCAATAGTGATCAATTCCTATCAGGATGTCAATCTTGATAGGATTGTCTGCTGAAAAATTCTCTGTGAAAGGTAAGCCAACAAATACCCCCATGTGCGAATCAGGTATTCTTGTTCTAAACATAGGTGCACAGATAGAATCAATCTCAATCAAATGTAGATATTGGGCAGGTGTGCCGAGAGTCAGTTTGTAAATGTTACGAGGGCTTTCTTTACCTGGTTTCCCTCTCCCAAAACAAGAGTAAGAAACTGACTCTCGACCCAACGGCCCAAGACCCAACTCATGTGCTAGACGTCTAGTAATGAATGACCTGTCGGCACCACTGTCGAATAGGATGGACACACTGTGGCTCCCCACCTTACAATGAACTGTTTGCATAAGAGTTGTGGCACCCAAGGTTTGTGAATGTGTGTAATTGATGCCAACTACGTGCCCATCCGCACCGACAGAAGCCCCGGCAGATCCAACTTTCCCTAAGGGAACTTTAACATCCTGACTAGGATAAATACTTTTCACTGTGGTATTTATACCATGATCCGAGTGAATAAAACGCTTGCAGAGGAGTCTGTGGTGTTTTCCTCTACACAAACCGCACTGTCTCTTGCAGTCTCTGGCGATGTGATTACCACTTAAACAAATAAAACAACGTTTTAGGTTTCTTAGTTTGCTCTTCCTTTGTTGTACATCCAAGTTATGTAGCTGAGCACAATCTGATGAGAAATGGTTTTCGTTGCAAAACACACATCTTACGTTTTTCTCATGAGTATTAGTAGAGTTCGAGGCACTGGGAGGTCCACCTGTACCCGTGTTGATGGACAGCGCAGCCCCTGTTTGTCGTCTTCTTGCCCCTTCTGAGGAGTTGGTGGAGGGAACGAAATTGTTTGCCCTTTCTCGCCTCCTTATCTCGTCGTAAATAAAGCTCATGAGGAAGGCAAGGTCTCCTTCCTTCCTCTCTCCCACCCTCGCCCACTCTAGACGGATGTCTGCTGGAAAACGGTGCAAGATGAGTGGAGTGAGAATTACCCCGTACGTGTTTTGTGAGATACCAAGGTTTTCCAAGCTCCTCACGTGGGCCTGCAGCTCGTCATGCAAGGCCCACAAGCTGTTGCCTCCCTTCCGAGGTTGACTTGTGGCCAGAAGTTGGCTGATGTGGCTGAAGATAATTCTTTCTTTTCTGCCAAAACGTTTGTGTAGGATGTCAACGGCAGTGTCGTAGTTTTCGGCTGTGGTCTGCAGACCCTTGATGGCTGCTGCTGCCTCGCCCTTGAGTAGGGACTGCAGGTACGTAAATTTTGTGATTTGAGCCAGACCAGTTGAAGTATGGACCACTGCAGCAAATCTGTCCCAAAACGATGTCCATTCTGTCACTTCCCCACTGAACTTGGGAAGCTCAAGTTTAGGTAATTTCGCTGTGGCTTGTGATGGTTGGTGGGCATCTGCCGACGCTATTGAGACACGATCCGACACCAAATCAATTTCATTAGGTGGTCTGACACTTGCGGAGATTACCTCTTGGGCCTTGAGGTAGACTGTGCATGCAGCGTCTCTGTAGTCTGCTGATGTTGCAATGTCACCCTCCAGATCGTCAAGGTTGATGACTGCTTCGACGCTAGATTGAGCAGTGTCGAACTTGTCAAGCCTTGCTTGAAACTGGGTTACGTGGAATCTTACTTGTGGAAGATCTCTCTTTGCTGCATCAAGCAAGGCCTGGAGAATATTTGATTCTCTGGTAAGCCAACTTTTGGCTGACGTGCGCAAACGTTGAGCTTGTTCGAGCGTTAGGTTTTCTGCCATGACGTGATAATGTCTAGGAAGATGTAACTAAACTAAACAGGTGTCTGTCCGAAGATCAGGTTACTGATGAATGATGAATGAAACCAGACCTACTCGAATCCAGATCTAGATCTAGGTTTGGAGACTTGAAAATGAAACCGATTCAACTTCTTAGTAGTCTGTAGGCTAGACTACAAATGTCAATGATGAATATGATAATGAAAAGACCGACATCGTTTACTTAACTGTTTGAAGCACTCTTCATCGACTGCTACTGGGACAGGGCTTGGCTTACGTGATCTGATGGAACTGGAATGTTCTCAACGAAACTTCCCGGGTTTCGGCACCATGTTGCGAATTCTGAACAACGCACATTAGCAATATACTGAAGAAGACTTGAAGTAACATGAAATTAAACTGTTTATTGACAAAGAAACGACTTATTCGTGAGGAAACTTCTTCTCCTTCATGTGAATGAATGAATGACTACCTGCCCCGCGTGCTTCATGAGAGTGAAAGAATGACTACCTGCCCCGCGTGCTTCTTGTGAGTGAATGCCTGACTACCTGCCCCGCGTGAGTGACCTTTTTTCCCTTCTCTACTTCCGCCCGAGCGAAGAAGTAAACAAACCAGATAATGGGATAAAATAAGCCAAACAGAGTTAGCCGCGGTGCCAATTTGGGAGATTTCTTCTGATATGCAACAACATACATGTCCTGGGTAACATACATGTCCTCGGTAACTTACATGTCCTCGGTAACATACATGTCCTCGGTAACATACATGTCCTCGGTAACATACATGTCCTCGGTAACATACATGTCCTCGGTAACATACATGTCCTCGGTAACATACATGTCCTCGGTAACATACATGTCCTTGGTAACATACATGTCCTTGGTAACATACATGTCCTCGGTAACATACATGTCCTCGGTAACATACATGTCCTTGGTAACATACAAGTCCTCGGTAACATACATGTCCTTGGTAACATACATGTCCTTGGTAACATACATGTCCTCGGTAACATACATGTCCTTGGTAACATACATGTCCTCGGTAACATACATGTCCTTGGTAACATACATGTCCTCGGTAACATACATGTCCTTGGTAACATACATGTCCTTGGTAACATACATGTCCTTGGTAACATACATGTCCTTGGTAACATACATGTCCTTGGTAACATACATGTCCTTGGTAACATACATGTCCTGGGTAACATACATGTACTATCTTCGCCTGTCAGCGGGGAGGACCGGGAGGGTTGTACGATCGTGCACATCCTATGTGACTTTGAGGATTTTTGTAACAATGGTGTCATTGACAAAACTGATCACTGTTAGTTTGCTACCCACTAATGATGCAATGAGAGCGTCCACGGCTTTGTTGACACGTTACATGAGACAAGTCCTTGTCTGACTTGCCGAACACGGGACAGGTTCTAGTTCTACGTCATATCACAACAGATGCTGGAGCCGTGTCAGGTCATGTCCAGATCCTCCCGTCCCTCGTAGCGTCAAGGACCCTCCAGGCAACAGCCCAGCTGGTGCTGAGCGATTTGTATTGCGCCACAGCTGGTCGGGCTGCAGTTGTGGGCCGCCGCTGGATGGAGATCTCAGGATGTCATTCCTGGCCTACAGCGGGAGATCTCAGGCAGGATTTAGGACAGTGATCAATCTGTGCTCAACTATGGTGTGTGTGTGTGTGTGCGGAGGGGGGGGGGAGAAGGGTGGTGGTTTAAATGAGTGTTGAGTAGGGGGAGAGTCGGTGGTGCAGGGGAAGAAGGGTGATGAGGGAGGAAGCAAGAAAGACCAAAACTCCAGATTAACTAATATGAAAAATGTTCGATGGAAACAGAATGTATGTAACTTCCTGCATGCAGCAAAGCTTGGAGGGAGGGGGTGGGGGTGGAGGGGGGGGTGGTTAGTATGGCGGGATGGGTAAAACTGTAAACAGTGATAGAATGAAGGTGTTTTGAGAGTGGGAAGAGAAAATGCACGATTTTCTGCGAGTTGAAGATGGACTAGAGTAGGAACACTGGTCGATTGGAGCACCGGTCGATTGGAGCACTGTGATATTTGCATACACAGAAATACCGATCGACCTCTGGATTGACTTAGTGGTCCAGATGAATGAAGTCAATCAAAGAAAGGTAAACACACAGACAGACAGACAAACTGACATATCAGTAAATAAGGAAAATTACAGGAAATCAACGATTATTCATGAGAAAAGAAAACTTTTAGTGTAACGTATGAATGGTCAAGAGACGACAATAGGGAAATAGATGGCACATTGGGTATACCAGATGGCACATTATTTGTAATAGATGGCACATTGGGTATAACAGATGGCACATTATTTATAATAGATGGCACATTGGGTATACCAGATGGCAAATTTTTTGTAATAGATGGCACATTAGGTATAACAGAAGGCACCTTAGGTATAACAGATGGCATATTAGGTATAATAGACGGCACCTTAGGTATAAAAGATGGCACATTATGTTTAACAGATGGCACATTAGGTATAACAGATGGCACATTACGTATAATAGACGGCACCTTAGGTATAACAGACGGCACTTTAAGTATAACAGACGGCACTTTAAGTATTACAGTTGGCACATTAGGTATAATAAGTGGCATGTAAGGTATAATAAGTGGCACGTAAGGTATAATAAGTGGCACGTAAGGTATAATAAGTGGCATGTAAGGTATAATAAGTGGCACGTAAGGTATAGTAAGTGGCACGTAAGGTATAATAAGTGGCACGTAAGGTATAATAAGTGGCACGTAAGGTATAATAAGTGGCACGTAAGGTATAATAAGTGGCACGTAAGGTATAATAAGTGGCACGTAAGGTATAATAGGTGACACTGAGGTATAAAAGATGACATGTAGGTGCAGTAAACTTTAATGACCGGCAGTGGCGAACCAGAGAAGAGTACAGAAAGAACGATCACGTGTGTGTGTGGAATGAGAAGAGTGAGAAAGACAAAGAGAGAAAGAGAGACAGAATGAGAGGGAGAGACAGAATGAGAGGGAGAGACAGAATGAGAGGGAGAGACAGAATGAGAGGGAGAGACAGAATGAGAGGGAGAGACAGAATGAGAGGGAGAGACAGAATGAGAGGGAGAGACAGAATGAGAGGGAGAGACAGAATGAGAGGGAGAGACAGAATGAGAGGGAGAGACAGAATGAGAGGGAGAGAGAAGGAGAGAGAGAATGAGATAGAGAGAGGGGGTTAGAGATAGACAGAGAGAGAGAGAAAGGATAGAAAGAGACTAGTTGAAAAACGAAGGTGCGGAGAAGTACAAAAGAAAATGTGTATCAGCCAGTGTAGCATGTGTGCGTGAGTGTGTGTTCGTTGGGGGAGGGGGGGGGGCAAGGGATTGGGTCGGGGGAGGAGGGGGGGGTGGGAGATGACAAAATAATTCAATGTTGGTTCCCTCAGGAATCTGTGGGTCAATCCCTGACCATTGGAGCGGTCAATGGCATTCTTCCCTCTCTCCCTCCCCCGCCCCCACGCTCCACGTACACGAATTCTACCTACACCCACCCACCTCTTTTTCTCCGCGTCTAAGATCAAACCTACCACAGTTTCTCTATGAAAGAAAATCTGTGTGTGTGTTAGAGAGAGAGAGAGAGAGAAAGAGGGGGACAAAAAGTCTCGTTCTCTCTCTCTCTCTCTCTCTCTCTCTAGCTTTGTTTTATTGATGTTTTGGACCGGACTTGAAATACACGAAGTTCTAGAACACACTCTCATTAAAGGTACACAGATCTAGGTGCTGGCCAGAATTTAGAATCCGTTTAATGTTGGAATTGTAAGCTGCCTCCCTGGGGATGTCCCCCCCCCCCTCCGGCATCTCGTGCGTTGCTGTAGCCCTTGTCTATGACCTTGCTGTGACCTTGAGACCACATCCTTCTAGATTCTGCTGTTTACAAGAGGCTATTTCATCACGATACATCGACCGTCAATCTACTCATTCATCATGAGATACATTTTTCTTTTTGTTTTACCACCGTCGTTGTCAGTGATGAGATCGCGACTTGACGTCATTTTCTACCTGCTGTG
Organism: Onchidella celtica; assembly: GCA_963931925.1. Classification (NCBI taxonomy): domain Eukaryota; kingdom Metazoa; phylum Mollusca; class Gastropoda; order Systellommatophora; family Onchidiidae; genus Onchidella; species Onchidella celtica. Next base: position 447,127 of record OZ007573.1, read on the forward strand.
GTCATTGTTGGCCTTACACACTTTTTGTTTCCGATAATTTTGTGTTCAGCCACCGGCATCGTTTTCCCAAATTAATTGATCGATTTCCTTTAAAGGGATTTTAAACGAGCCTTTGGGTGATTGGTTTTCAATCGTCACTTTTGGTTGTTTAAATCTAATTTTCTGTCACGCTATTCGTCTATTCATGACTTTAACTGAAAATAGGATGTTTAGGACATCGGGACAATAAATATGACTATAAATGTTCAGGAAATGTGGACGATACGTCACAACGATACCTCCGACCATAAAGTTTTCAGAGCATACCGACTGTATCATCAAATGTTCAAGCCCTTCAGACAACGCATCTAACTATGAGAATGAATGTTCGGGAATTACGGAAGTTACAATAGGATAGGAGGATACAGGAAGATACAGTAGGATAGGAGGATACAGGAAGATACAGTAGGATAGGAGAATACAGGAAGATACAGTAGGATAGGAGGATACAGGAAGATACAGTAGGGTAGGAGAATACAGGAAGATACAGTAGGATAGGAGGATACAGGAAGATACAGTAGGGTAGGGGGATACAGGAAGATACAGTAGGATAGGAGAATACAGGAAGATACAGTAGGATAGGAGGATACAGGAAGATACAGTAGGATAGGAGAGGATACAGGAAGATACAGTAGGATAGGAGGATACAGGAAGATACAGTAGGATAGGAGAGGATACAGGAAGATACAGTAGGATAGGAGGATACAGGAAGATACAGTAGGATAGGAGAGGATACAGGAAGATACAGTAGGATAGGAGGATACAGGAAGATACAGTAGGATAGGAGGATACAGGAAGATACAGTAGGATAGGGGGATACAGGAAGATACAGTAGGATAGGGGGATACAGGAAGATACGGATAGGAGGATACAGGAAGATACAGTAGGATAGGAGGATACAGGAAGATACAGTAGGATAGGAGGATACAGGAAGATACAGTAGGATAGGAGGATACAGGAAGATACAGTAGGATAGGAGGATACAGGAAGATACAGTAGGATAGGAAGATACAGGAAGATACAGTAGAATAGGGGGATACAGGAAGATACAGTAGGATAGGAGGATACAGGAAGATACAGTAGGATAGGAGGATACAGGAAGATACAGTAGGATAGGAGGATACAGGAAGATACAGTAGGATAGGAGGATACAGGAAGATACAGCAAGATACATGTCACTGTGATTTGTTGTGCACAAAGAAATGCCTGCCACTTCTAGTTGTTCACACAAATCGTTGCAAAATCTGTCGGCCAACAAACGACGCGTGTCACGGGAACCATAGAGAAGCGTACATGAACTGGGTATTTATATCGATACCTTGTAGACATTGATCTGACATTATGGCTCTGAAATGTCCAGCTTACTTACAAGTCGACAAAATGGAATTAATTTCTCTCTGCATAATTATATAGACACATTTTTTTCTTCATTCCTACACCCCATTTATTTCTACTTCCAACAGTTTTATTGGACTGCTAGAGATTCCCACTTAAAACACTAATTTATTGTACTGGTAGGGGTTGCCATTTGCCCTTTTTTATATACCGCTAGAGATTCCGACTTACCAAATTGTACTACTAGAGATCCCCACTAACCATGGTTGTATTTCTAGACTTACAACAGTTGTACTGCTAGAGATTCCCACTTACCACAGTTGCACTGCTAGAGATTCCCACTTACCACAGTTGTATTGCTAGAGATTCCCACTTACCACAGGTGTACTGCTAGAGATTCCCACTTACCACAATTGTGCTGCTAGAGATTCCCACTTACCACAGTTGTACTGCTAGAGATTCCCACTTACCACAGTTGTACTGCTAGAGATTCCCACTTACCACAGGTGTACTGCTAGAGATTCCCACTTACCACAATTGTGCTGCTAGAGATTCCCACTTACCACAGTTGTACTGCTAGAGATTCCCACTTACCACAGTTGTACTGCTAGAGATTCCCACTTACCACAGTTGTACTGCTAGAGATTCCCACTTACCACAATTGTGCTGCTGGTGGTTCCGACGCTCGCTTTGGCAGGAGAATTTTGATTGCTGTGGTTGTTGTAGATGTGATGTTGATGAAGTTTAGCAACTGGAGATGCCGGGACTGAAGACGCCGTGTCTCCTTCATTGAGAGGTCGGGAATGGTTGCCGGATGTTGTACTTCCGGCAGATCTGGTCCTGCGCACTGAAGATTTCCTGGTGTTCTTTCTGACCAGAGTGCCGGTTCTCATTAACATTGACATCTCAACTTGAGAATGACGTCACATGTTAGTTGTGTTCTGCCACAGGAAATAGAATGTCAATATTATTGTTTTTTTGTTTGTGTGTGTGTTTGTTTGTGTGTTTGTTTGTTTGTGTTTGTTTGTTTGACTTCCGTTGTACAAATTCCAGGAATGACTGACGGAAATGCTTTTCTATCAGTTACAACAGTGACGCCATGTGTTCATACATGGAGTGTGTATGAGAGAGAGAGAGAGAGAGAGAGAGCAAGAGAGAGATAGAGTGGGGGGGGGGGGGGACTTTTCGGTGGATGTAGTAAAGGAATCAGATATAAATGATACAGTCCAGTCATCCATTGAAGGAATCAGTCAGGAAGGACAGACGAGCATTTGGTTTCAGTCTCAGATTCACGTCCATCTGATCACGTGTCCAGATTGCCCTACACTGTCCTGAGGATAAAATTCATGAAACACTCAAACTGTGTCAGTGACTCTTGCGCTTAAAAAACTTGAATTCATGACCTTATAAACAAGTGGGCGTCTGTTTCCATTTAAAGGGGTCCCATTAATTTTATTCTGGCTAGTCCGCACGTCTAAGCATGTGAGCGATGCCTTTATGACATTGGAAATGGCTTGTTGTATACAAAGACTAAAACCTGGACACAAACTCAGGAAATGCCTTATCTCTGCAGACATTTCTATCCGCGGGAATGGCACAATCTTTTTTCAGGAAACTCTGTCTTTCCAGCAGATCACATGGGAGTCACCTAAGCAATCTTACACAAATGAAATGACCATTAAAAATAATTTTTCTGGCTGGCGTTTGTGTCAAATGTCATCTTTACAGCAGATCATGAGTCTCTAGCACTAAGAAAGTGTTAGAATATCCGGTCGATTTGCCCAACCAACTGACTCAGTTGCGAAAATGAGGTTGATGTAAAAACAACTTGTTTTCCTTTTCTTTCAGTTTGACCAAATATAGTGCAAATAACTGTCCTATATTCAGCGGAGATAAGAAATAATTGATATTTTATATACTTTTCTCCAACATTCTGGTTTTTGAAATGCAATTTCTTGATCCATATAATATCAAAGGGAATTGAACAGATCTCAGACGTCACAAGTGCGGTATTGGCAGATGAGAAGTCACCAATGGGATATGAGAAGTCACCAATGGGATATGAGAAGTCACCCATGAGAGGGCAGAAATCACCTATCAGGCAAGAACTCACATGATGCAAAACTCGCGAGAATAACGAATTTTTGAGTCAGGAAAGAGAAACGGGTTGTCTTCCCTTCACACATCCTCCTGCCGCCACCCCACCCCCTCTCCCATACTCCTGGCGCCATCCCACCCCCCTCCCATACTCCTGCCTCCATCCCACCCCCCGTCCCACACTCCTGCCTCCATCCCACCTCCCTCCCATACTCCTGCCGCCACCCCACCCCCCTCCCACACTCCTGCCTCCACCCCAACCCCCTCCCACACTCCTGCCTCCATCCCACCCCCCTCCCATACTCCTGCCTCCATCCCACCCCCCTCCCACACTCCTGCCTCCATCCCACCCCCCTCCCATACTCCTGCCTCCACCCCACCCTCCTCCCATACTCCTGCCTCCATCCCACCCCCCTCCCATACTCCTGCCTCCATCCCACCCCCCTCCCATACTCCTGCCTCCACCCCACCCCCCTCCCACACTCCTGCCTCCACCCCACCCCCCTCCCATACTCCTGCCTCCATCCCACCCCCCTCCCATACTCCTGCCTCCACCCCACCCCCCTCCCATACTCCTGCCTCCATCCCACCCCTCCCTCCCATACTCCTGCCTCCATCCCACCCCCTCCCACACTCCTGCCTCCACCCCACCCCCCCTCCCATACTCCTGCCTCCATCCCACCCCCCCTCCCACACTCCTGCCTCCATCCCACCCCCCTCCCATACTCCTGCCTCCATCCCACCCCCCTCCCATACTCCTGCCTCCATCCCACCCCCCTCCCATACTCCTGCCTCCATCCCACCCCCCTCCCATACTCCTGCCTCCATCCCACCCCCCTCCCATACTCCTGCCTCCATCCCACCCCCCTCCCATACTCCTGCCTCCATCCCACCCCCCTCCCATACTCCTGCCTCCATCCCACCCCCCTCCCATACTCCTGCCTCCATCCCACCCCCCTCCCATACTCCTGCCTCCACACCACCCCCCTCCCACACTCCTGCCTCCACCCCACCCCCCTCCCATACTCCTGCCTCCATCCCACCCCCCTCCCATACTCCTGCCTCCACCCCACCCCCCTCCCATACTCCTGCCTCCATCCCACCCCTCCCTCCCATACTCCTGCCTCCATCCCACCCCCCTCCCACACTCCTGCCTCCACCCCACCCCCCTCCCATACTCCTGCCTCCATCCCACCCCCCCTCCCACACTCCTGCCTCCATCCCACCCCCCTCCCATACTCCTGCCTCCATCCCACCCCCCTCCCATACTCCTGCCTCCATCCCACCCCCCTCCCATACTCCTGCCTCCATCCCACCCCCCTCCCATACTCCTGCCTCCATCCCACCCCCCTCCCATACTCCTGCCTCCATCCCACCCCCCTCCCATACTCCTGCCTCCATCCCACCCCCCTCCCAATTATTGCCGCCCCCCCCCCCAATCCCTCTCCCTTTACTGCATTCTTATTCCCGTTAATTTGTAACTGTGTAAATGTCAAGAGAAACTGTTACAGCACAGCGAGTGTACCAATGAGGGTTGTGTCATCTGTTGCCACCATCTGGTCCACGTGTTCACTTACACTCACACTCACACACACACACACACACATCAGGCTGCGGTCCCGGCCACTACAACACCCCCATCCCAGCCAGCCACCCACCCCTACACCCAGCCCAGGCCACAGCAGCCGCTGCAACAGGAAGAGATCGTATTTCAAATTGCACAGAAAAAGACCAGAGTGAGATTGGCCAGCCAGGAAATGAACTTAGGACATGGCGGAAGTGAAACGCTCAGATTTTAAGCAGCCGGAAAGAAAAACAGAAAAAAGAGACTTGCCATGAAAACATGATGACGTTTGTTCTTGCTTCTCTAATTATACTTTTCTGACGGGGAAGAGACACAAAAACTGAGGGATGGGAGGAAATTGTCTTGGATAGAAAGATAATGTGAGAAAATTGAATTTTCAGTTATAAATGATTATATTCTGTAGTACTTGTAGCTAGTGGAGGGGGGGGGGTGGAGGAGGGGGAGGGGGGTTGGTTAACTCAGTAAAGAACTGGCCATGAAAACATGATGACGTCAGTGAGAAAGTCAGAGAAAAAAGGCGGGAGTGGGGGGTGAGGGGGGGAGGGGAAGGCAAGTCAAGGTCAGATGTGCTGACACTCACAACCTTGGCATGGCAGTCAATGCTTTGCCCTACCTTTTCATAAGGAAAGTTGTCATGGAAAATTGTCATAGAAAATTGTCATAGAAAATTATCATAGAAAATTGTCATAGAAAATTATCATAGAAAATTGTCATAGAAAATTGTCATAGAAAATTATCATAGAAAATTGTCATAGAAAATTATCATAGAAAATTGTCATAGAAAATTATCATAGAAAATTGTCATAGAAAATTATCATAGAAAATTGTCATAGAAAATTGTCATAGAAAATTATCATAGAAAATTATCAGAGAAAATTGTGATAGAAAATTATCATAGAAAATTATCATAGAAAATTGTGATAGAAAATTATCATAGAAAATTGTGATAGAAAATTATCATAGAAAATTGTCATAGAAAATTATCATAGAAAATTATCATAGAAAATTGTGATAGAAAATTATCATAGAAAATTGTGATAGAAAATTATCAGAGAAAATTGTCATAGAAAATTATCATAGAAAATTATCATAGAAAATTGTGATAGAAAATTATCATAGAAAATTGTCATAGAAAATTATCATAGAAAATTGTCATAGAAAATTATCATAGAAAATTATCATAGAAAATTGTCATAGAAAATTATCATAGAAAATTGTGATAGAAAATTGTCATAGAAAATTATCATAGAAAATTATCATAGAAAATTATCATAGAAAATTGTCATAGAAAATTATCATAGAAAATTATCATATAAATTTGTCATAGAAAATTATCATAGAAAATTGTCATAGAAAATTATCATAGAAAATTATCTTAGAAAATTATCATAGAAAATTGTCATAGAAAATTGTCATCAGTTTAAGAAAAAAAAGATTTATTTGCACAGAAATTGTGACCTGTAGTGACATCACGCCAGACTGCAATAAAAGTCGGGCAGCTTTTCAAACTGACCTATCAAGGGCTATATTTAAGAAATGATGTTATTGTAGTGAAGTCTGGCGCACACACACGCCGACACACACACATACACGCGCACACACACACACACACACGCACACACACACGATCGGGCGCTCATACTAGCATAATTGAAAGTAATTGGTGAGAACCTGTAAGAAAATGTCAGAAACATCAAAGTCACGGTGACACAAACATACAACTTGAAACAGGAAAAAAAAAATGAAAGGTTGTCAAGTTGAAAATAACGTAACAAAGTGAGCAGGCAAAAAGATATCAATTACTGATAATAAATTATGCATGTTTCCGTGTCTCAAGGAAGAAGTTTATCTAGGCCATAAGCAAATCAGTTACACTTTGTCCAGACTTTTCTGTCCAGTAATCGACCACAACACAAAACTGGTTCATGAAATTAAACTTCTTTGTCACAGGTATTGAGAGAGAGATCGGGCCTGGTTGAAGACTGCGCTGGTGACGTCACGGAACTTTGGCCAGGTGACCGAACTGAAAGCTCCAGCAAAGACTTCAGTCCAGTGTTGTACCATCATGCACCCTTTGACTGACACACATGTACAAAATTCATCGCTATTGGATGAGACAGTGACCTTTAGATCCCAGGGTTCAAGGTCGCCTGGGGTGTAAACGTCATGCTTTTTTTTTTTCATCAAAATTTTTTCTTGGGTTGTTTTTCTCTTCTCTGCAACATCGTGGTAGTGGTTGTTGTAGTAGTAGTTGTAGTGGTTGTTGTAGTAGTAGTTGTAGTGGTTGTTGTAGTAGTAGTTGTAATGGTTGTTGTAGTAGTAGTTGTAGTGACTGTTGTAATAGTAGGCCTAGTGATAGTGATTGTTGCAGTAGTAGTAGTAGTAGTAATGATTGTTGTAGTAGTAGTGGTAGTGATTGTTGTTGTTGTTGTTAGTGTAGTGATAGTGGTAATAGTAGCAGTGATAGTATTAGCAGCAGCAGCCTGCAACAGCCTAGCAGTGTTGGAAGAAATCCCACAATAACATGTTAGGTAAGAGCTGGATCAGCCTCCATCACGCATAATCAGCACCGGCCAGAGGATTTCGGTGTGGATTTCACCCCGGACGCAGCCAAATAGCCATGATCTTCATAATTGTCTCTAGACAACCAGATCTCGGGCGCTTGGGCGACAACCTAACAGGGTCCTACATCACCACCACATCAGCTGGGTCCTACATCACCACCACATCAGCTGGGTCCTACATCACCACAACATCAGCTGGGTCCTACATCACCACAACAACAGCTGGGTCCTACATCACCACAACATCAGCTGGGTCCTACATCACCACAACATCAACTGGGTCCTACATCACCACAACATCAGCTGGGTCCTACATCACCACAACATCAGCTGGGCCCTACATCACCACAACATCAGCTGTGTCCTACATCACCACAACATCAGCTGGGTCCTACATCACCACAACATCAGCTGGGTCCTACATCACCACAACATCAGCTGGGTCCTACATCACCACAACATCAGCTGGGTCCTACATCACCACAACATCAGCTGGGTCCTACATCACCACAACATCAGCTGGGTCCTACATCACCACAACAACAGCTGGGTCCTACATCACCACAACATCAGCTGGGTCCCAATTCATCACAACATCAGCTGGGTCCTACATCACCACAACATCAGCTGGGTCCCACATCGCCACAACATCAGCTGGGTCCTACATCGCCACAACATCAGCTGGGTCCTACATCATCATAACATCAGCTGGGTCCTACATCATCACAACATCAGCTGGGCCCTACATCATCACAACATCAGCCGGGTCCTACATCATCACAACATCAGCTGGATCCAACATCATCACAACATCAGGTGGGTCCTACATCACCACAACATCAGCTGGATCCCATATCATCACAACATCAGCTGGGTCCTACATCATCACAACATCAGCTGGGCCGCTCAGATCCAAGTCCATAATGCTGTCTGTCTGTGCGTATAACACTTCTGTAGGATATGACTGGTGGGCCTGGACTATACAGCAGCGCCACCTGAAACGAAATAATGATGACGTGCCGCGCGCTCCGTCTCAGGAATATGATAGCCAGATAAAGACATCAGTGAGGGGGAGGGGGGGGGATAGGGGGAAATCTTATTTTTTTAAATGCTGAATAAAAATGTGTGTGGGGGGGGGGTGCGCATTGTAGAACTGCAAGACTGCATGTGGGTAAAACATTGACAGACAGACAGATAGATAGTTTGACAGTAGATAGATTGATAGATAGATCAATAGATGGTCATAGAGACAGACCGATAGACAGACAAACAGAAAGATAGATAGATAGATAGATAGATAGATAGATAGATAGATAGATAGATAGATAGATAGATAGATAGATAGATAGGTAGATAGATAGATAGATAGATAGATAGATAGATAGATAGATAGATAGATAGATAGATGAAACTGTCAGAAACACAGTTGATGATACCATAATGTAGGTTTGTTTATGACTAATACTGGCAAGTAGGATGAAGTGACGTTTTCTGTTGTGTTTGTTTTCCTATCTCATCAGGCCAGGTGAGGAACAAGTCAAAGACTGAACGTGTACAGTGAAAAAGGGCACAAAGATAGCTAACTCTAACACAGGAACTATAACAGCTGTTAAAGACAGATTTGATAGACGGCCAAATTTGCCAGAATCGACCAATCAGAAAATGTGTACGATCCCGCCCGCCATAACGAGGCTGATTATCTGTCCAGGACACAAAAATATACAATTGCCCTGGGCTGGGTACTCGTTATGCCCAGGACAATCCTTGGATTTTTCTTTGACCATTTCAATTACGTTAGGGTTTTTAATAAACGGCGTTAATTCACTGTGTCGATTGAAATTTTTACTACAACATTTGAGACAGAGTTAGCGGGCAAGGACAGATCCAAAAGTGGAGTTGAACTCTTCTCTAACGTCACCAAGAGCTTCTATCCTCAAATTACCATCAATACCGTAAAACTCATAATTATTTCTGGTTTTCCTGCTCCAAAAAGAAAAGTCTCGGGATTCTCACAAATGACGAACATGGAATTATCTTTCGCCAAGTCCAGTTGAGAATATTCGAGACATTGGTGAAGACCAACTAGGTAAAACGTATTTCTGGAGGTTTTTTCCTTTTTCCCTGTGTGAGGGCGAGGCCATTCAATTATGAACAGCCTACCATTCTGATCAGATTTTTTGTTGTTTTTTTTGGTCTATGTGACCCCGTGACTAGGTAAATTCCGGGATAATTACTCCTCAGCGACTGTGTCGATACTTTAGACATAATGTCCAGATCTCCACCATTATGTCCATACTTCAGACATAATGTCCAGATCTCAATCACTGTGTCAATATTTCAGATATAAAGTGCATATCTTAACTACTATATCAGCTATACTTCAGACATAATGTCCAGATCTCAACCACTGTGTCCATACTTCAGACATAATGTCCAGATCTCAACCACTGTGTCCATACTTCAGACATGATGTCCAGATCTCAACCACTGTGTCCATACTTCAGACATAATGTCCAGATCTCTACCACTGTGTCCATACTTCAGACATAATGCCCAGATCTCAACCACTGTCTCCATACTTCAGACATAATGTCCAGATCTCAACCACTGTGTCCATACTTCAGACATAATGTCCAGATCTCAACCACTGTGACCATACTTCAGACATGATGTCCAGATCTCAATCACTGTGTCCATACTTCAGACATAATGTCCAGATCTCAACTACAGTGTCCATACTTCAGACATGATGTCCAGATCTAAATCACTGTGTCCATACTTCAGACATGATGTCCAGATCTAAATCACTGTGTCCATACTTCAGACATGATGTCCAGATCTAAATCAATGTGTCCATAGTTCAGACATAATGTCCAGATCTCAAGGTGCATGGGTTACCATTGTATGGAACAATCACAAGGTGTATGGATTACCTGCCTCAAAGCTATATGGAACAGTCACAAGGTGTATGGATTACCTGCCTCAAAGCCATATGGAACAGTCACAAGTTGTATGGGTTACCTCCCTTAAAGGTATACGGAACAGTCACAAGTTGTATGGGTTACCTCCCTTAAAGGTATACGGAACAGTCACAAGTTGTATGGGTTACCTCCCTTAAACGTATATGGAACAGTCACAAGTTGTATGGATTACCTCCCTTAAAGCTATATGGAACAGTCACAAATTGTGTGGGTTATCTCCCTCAAAGCTATATGGAACAGACACAAGTTGAATGGGTTACCTCCCCGAATGCCGACGCCTGCGAGAGATTTTGTAACCAGCACAGACAAAAGACAATTTTGGTACCTTTAACACAGCGTGGTGAAATCCCCCATCGGCCCCGTCAGGCAAAACATCCCCAAACACAGGACAGCTCCAACACATCCCAGGGATTTTCGGGGACGTTCAGAGACATATCAGGCACAGTCCAGAGATTGCAACACCCATGGCAGTGTTGGATAGGCCGAGAAATCTCTTAGCCGATGACCTGTGTTTGGGGGGTGTTTTGCTGCCAAGCTCCTGAATTTGCTCAAGCTCGTACGGAAAGAAAAAAAATCACTCGCCCCGCCAGACACGAGATGATGAAAAACAAAAAAGAAATAAAAATGCCGACGCGGTGGTCGGGACCAGATAATTATCAAGCGGTCAATGTAGCGGTCAATGTAGCGGTCAGTGTAGCGGTCAGTGTAGCGGTCAATGTAGCGGTCAATGTAGCGGTCAATGTAGCGGTCAGTGTAGCGGTCAATGTAGCGGTCAATGTAGCGGTCAGTGTAGCGGTCAATGTAGCGGTCAATGTAGCGGTCAATGTAGCGGTCAATGTAGCGGTCAATGTATAAATTTACAGAGAGAAAAAAGTGAAAAATGAAACTTAGAGAACTACTGAGTTGTGTTGTCTGTCCAGATGTGACTACTGAGTTGTGTTGTCTGTCCAGATGTGACTACTGAGTTGTGTTGTCTGTCCAGATGTGACTACTGAGTTGTGTTGTCTGTCCAGATGTGACTACTGAGTTGTGTTGTCTGTCCAGATGTGACTACTGAGTTGTGTTGTCTGTCCAGATGTGACTACTGAGTTGTGTTGTCTGTCCAGATGTGACTACTGAGTTGTGTTGTCTGTCCAGATGTGACTACTGAGTTGTGTTGTCTGTCCAGATGTGACTACTGAGTTGTGTTGTCTGTCCAGATGTGACTACTGAGTTGTGTTGTCTGTCCAGATGTGACTACTGAGTTGTGTTGTCTGTCCAGATGTGACTACTGAGTTGTGTTGTCTGTCCAGATGTGACTACTGAGTTGTGTTGTCTGTCCAGATGTGACTACTGAGTTGTGTTGTCTGTCCAGATGTGACTACTGAGTTGTGTTGTCTGTCCAGATGTGACTACTGAGTTGTGTTGTCTGTCCAGATGTGACTACTGAGTTGTGTTGTCTGTCAAGATGTGACTAGTGGGTTGTGTTGACTGTCCAGCTGTGACTACTGAGTTGTGTTGACTGTCCAGTTGTGACTACTGAGTTGTGTTGACTGTCCAGCTGTGACTACTGAGTTGTGTTGACTGTCACAACTAAAAACTCATGTGTCAGACCAAGGAAGAAACAGCAATGTGTTTGTAGGTTTTGAGTTTGAATTCGGGTATTCACTGGTGAGTAAAATGGTGGCAGAAACAAAAAACAATTTAAAAAGCAGTAGGAGAAAAAGTCAGTTGAAGGCAAGGAGCTTATAATACCACTGGAGTGCGGGGCAGCGACGTAACGCCTGTCAGGTATGGGGCCTCGGCAGCCACACTTTGGGGGTCAAAAGATCTGCCTAGTGTAGTACATAGTACCGGTACCAGTACGGTTGTGTTATACACTGTGTGGTCTATCTTTCCCACTGTGCAAATGCATTAATTTAGACTTACCATTTGTTGTGTGTGTGTGTGTGTATGTGTGTGTTTGAGTATGCAGATGTTCCTCTGCAAATGACATCCAGTCGAGATTCTTTTGTTGTTGTTGCATAGCCTACACTTTTGACAACTGCACACAGAACATTTATTTACTTTTTCTTTGTTCTCTATATATTGTTTAAATATATTTAGAAAATCTTTATCATCCCAAGTTTTTAACGTTCCGGGTTTGTGGGTTAGTAGTTCAGCATTCCCTGCAATAAATTTCCACAACGTACTATTAAAGTCTATAGTTTCGCCAGCAACAATGGTGTTGTTTACAGCGCTGCCTCGAATCTGGGTCGTCTTGTCACCTTGTCCCAGGGCTGTTGTGTTAATTAAAGAGGTAACATCACATTAAACCTCTTAGTATTCTATCCTCTTTGGACTAGAATGTAGATCAAGTGCGCTGTAGCTACCTTCCGTCAACATCCGGCGGGATTTTCAGTTTTGTTTGCACTCTTGGCGGCGTCTGCTATGTTATAGGCATGAACATGCTGCGTACATCTGCACGTGAATTCTTCAAATTCAACCTTTGATGCAAGTTGCGACGGCAATGATGTAGTGATGGATAGCAATTCAATCAATTGGAACGACAATGCCTTGGTTAGAGCTTGCTAAATCGACGTCAACGGCCACGAAATCACACAACTAGATGTAATACTGTACCACCTACGGTCTCAACTGAGGAAGAGAGGGTGGCCATAGGGTGGAGGAGCAAAAGATTTGTCATTGATCCATCCCAACATTTAGTTTACACAACATGCAGTCACACTATCAAGGTAAGTTGCAAATCTTATTCTCATGGACATAATAGGCTACCATTTTTGGACTAGAAATAGATCTATTTAAGATCTCCCTTTATTAGTAAAGAAAAGAAGGGAAAAAAGGAACTTAAACCTCATAATATTCAGTCCAGCCTGATTTATATATTTGGAAATTGCATGAGCTACAATTCTTTTAGGTAAACCATTAAGCCTAAAGAATCCTGGCTATACATGTATTGTTTGTATTTAACTTTACTTCATGCATTTCCGTTATATTTCCTGGCTCTTTTATGTATATAAATTATGATATATTATGTTTGATATTTTTCAGGTCCTGTTTTTGGCTTGCAGAAATTCTGCCGGGCATTTCGGACTACTCGGAGGACTCCCATTTTCTATAAATTTACTAGACACTACATGTGTTTTTTAGTACATGTGAATTATTGGAGTAATTGAAATAAATAGGAAATTTCTGAGTTTGTGCATGTTGTGCTTATTTCATTGGATTATTATGAATTCATGGAACCCAAGGTAAGACTACCTTCGTCACAGTTTTCATATAATGCGCTGATTATTCATGATATTTCATTTAATTTAACGGAAATGAATGTTCTTATTTTTTCAGACCTTGACTAATTAAAGTACAATAGTGTAACAAATCCCAGACTGGGAGATGTACTGATTATGACAGGACAACAGTCACGAACAGACAAGTATAACACTTAACAGAACAACCAAACAGGCTCACACATTTATTATACATAAAGATAAAGATATACGTGCAATTACATAGGTTACATTATTCAATTCAAATACCATCCAATGGTCATTATTCCAACATTCATTCTTTCTCCGGGTCCACAACCCGATAGTTACTTTTCTAAATATGCTCCGGCCTCAGCCTCACATCAAGGTATGTACTACTTGCGGCCTATCTTACTGGCTCCTGCTCAACCTAACCTCAATATCTCAATATCACCTCAATATCTCAATATCACCTCAATATCTCAATATCACACTAATATCTCAATATCACACTAATATCTCAATAATATCTCAATATCACATTAATATCTCAATATCACACTAATATCTCAATATCACACTAATATCTCAATATCACATTAATATCTCAATATCACACTAATATCTCAATATCACATTAATATCTCAATATCACACTAATATCTCAACATCACATTAACATCTCAATATCACAATATCTCAACATCACACCCATATCTCAATATCACACTAATATCTCAATTCGTACGTCCCTGCCTGTGGCCAAACTGCCACGACTAAGGTGCCCTCGCTGTCCTGCGCAACAGCTTCACTCCAGCTGGCCTTTGGGTAGCCTTCTGCCCAACCCAAGCATTTCCCTTATGCTGGCCTATCCCCGGCACTAGTCTCTCCACCATGGGTGCCTCACTGCCCGACCCCGACACCTATAAGAATAACATTACATCTCTATAACACCATACAATTACTATCCACTTCACCACTCATTACGAACCATCAAGCGTACACACAACAGTCCACATTTCACTCACCACACATCTGCACTTCTCTACGGTAACACACCTCCACCGTATTACACAGTACTCAGACTCGCTACGAATCCATGATCCTAACTTACATCTATCGCTCATTGCGCACATCTCTATACACAGTAATCAATGACTTTCACATTCCTCACATATAACTTATTTACACCATGGTCATAGGAGAATATAGTACATCAATCATCATACTTATCAATCATAGTTCAACCTACCAGTCATCACTGGAAAACACAACAATCTCCCGACTGCTTTCTTCACGTCTGTCCCCTTGGACTTTTCGGCTTGCAGTGATCTGACTACTCAGATCCTGCCTCGTCTAAGCCTCAACTCAGTCACAACACGCACGCTTCAAGTCCCCTTCCCCGCACTTATTAACTCTCGCTCACTCGCTCGTGACAAATAGTACCAGTGGACTAAAATTACTTAGTATTTAATTTTTTTTTTCACTTTCCATCTACGCTTTAACCCTGCCGAATTGTGTTTTCGTTGTATGTATGCAACATTTTTTCTGTGTGACATATTAAATTATGTGAGAAAAATTTTAAAGTTAATTAAATTCTAATACCAAGATAGAGTATTCAAAGACCTTTTTTAATTCCTATGTCAAATATACTTAAAATGACAGAGATATCAGTGTATGCATGTTACATGGCAACACTCTCACTGTCAGTAAATACAAAAATAAAGGTATGGATTTTCACATTTTCATAACTTCTCTCATTGGCCATGAATTCTGGATATATTTTTTTTTTTAGCAATTGAAAGGAAAATGGACGATACAACTTTCTCTCACATGTATACCATGGGCCTAAAATGAGAAAATCTTTGAGTAATTGCAAGCTAAAGTTGTACAAAATTTGACAATATTTTTATGCTAAAAATGGTCAATTTTCAACCCACTAAGTTTTCATGAAAATTCCACCAGATTATCTCAAAACTTACATAAATGATTAAGGAATTCAAAAATCTTTTCAAATATACATGTATGCCAAACAACTGAGCTATCTTGGTTTTCCTGAGGAAATTCCTCATAATTTCCCAGTTCAAACTGACCAGTTTCTGTGGCAGTTCCAGAGACAGGTGCCTCAGGAGCCAATGGGTTAATTGCCAACAAAAAGTCGCTAAGAAAACTGAAGAAACACACACACACCATTAATGAGATGTTAGTAAAGCCCAATGCATAGCAAGTACCCTCTTCGACCCCCAGAGGATGGCGATACAGCCACCGTGTCTGACACGCTCAGCCCTCTTTACTTTGTGTGGGCCGCGAGCGAGCTCCGCACTCCAGTGCTGTAGTATTATAAGCTCCTTGGTTGAAGCTCAAAATCTTCAGTACTGACATAAAAAGGTTAAAATGAGAATGTTGACAAATTTTGAAGTGATGGCACAGTCGATTTGTTTGTTCGTTTGTTTGTTTTGTTTGTTTGTTTGTTTGTTTGTTTTGTTTGTTTGTTTGTTTTGTTTGTTTGTTTGTTTGTTTGTTTGTTTGTTTTGTTTGTTTTGTCACGAGTGGAGTGAGCGATAGTTAATAATTACGGGGGGAAAGGAGGAGAGTAAAATTAACGCACGTAGACAAGTAAGGAAAAGCGTGCATGTTATGAGTGGTGGGGGTCTGAAAGAGGCGAGAGCGCTGTATTACTATCACTGCAAGTTAGAACGTCCTAAAGAGCGGACGCAAGAGAAAGCCCAGTGGGCGAACATAAGGGGAGCAGTCGGAAGACTAGTGAGAGAGTTTTTTCCAGTGATGACTGGTAATTGAAACGATGATTGATAATTATGATTGATGTATTATATTCGTCTATTACCATAATGTAAATAAGTGTATGTGAGGAATGTGGAAGTCCTTGATATTGGATATAGCAATGTGCGCCATGAGCGATAGATGAAAGTTGAGTTCATGGATTTGTAGCACGAGTGAGTATTGTGTACTACGATGGAGGTGTGTTACCGTAAGATGTTTGGTGAGTGAAATGTGAACTATTGTGTGTACGCTTCATGGGTTGTACGGAGAGGTGGAGTGAATAGAAATGGTATGGTATTATACCAATGTAATGTTATTCTTGTAGGTGTCGGGGACGGGCCGAAGAGCCACCTCGGTGAGCACAGGGGATAGGCCAGCATAGGGCCGGAGGCCACACATAGGCCAAGAGTGAGGCTGTCGGTGCAGGACAGTAGAGGCATATAAAGTCGTGGCAGTCAGGCCACGGACAGGGACGTAGATATGAGCGTGAATGTGCTAAGTGAAATGATAATGTACTATTGCCATGTTGATGGGCTATTGAAATGATAATGTACGATTGCCATGTTGATGGGCTATTGAAATGATAATGTACTATTGCCATGTGATGGGCTATTGAAATGATAATGTGCTATTGCCCTGCTGAGGTGCTAGTGGAATGCTAAGGTGTTATGGCAATAGGAAGGTGATATTGAGAGACTGCGGTGCCAGTGAATTATTAATGTGCTATTAAGACCCTGAGGGGAGAGGCTGAGGCCGAAGTGTCTTTAGGAAGTAACTACCGGGTGGTGGATCCGAGGAAGAGTGCATGTGGGAATAAGGCCGTTGTACGGCAGTTAAATTCAATAATATGATGTATGTAATTGCGCTATTATCTGTATAATTATGTTTAATAAATGTGTGAGTCTGATGGGTTGTTCTGTTAAGTGTTAAACTTGTTCGTTCGTGATTGTTGTCCTGTCATAACTTATTACATCTCCCAGTCTGGGATTTGTGACATGTTTGTTTGATTGTTTTTTTGTTTGTTTGTTTGTTTTGTTTGATTGTTTGTTTGTTTGTTTTGTTTGTTTTCTTTGTTTGTTTGTTTTGTTTGTTTGTTTGTTTTGTTGTTTGTTTGTTTGTTTTGTTTTGTTTTGTTTTGTTTTGTTTGTTTGTTTGTTTTGTTTTGTTTGTTTGTTTGTTTGTTTGTTTGTTTGACACCCTGAAGAGAAAACCGGTGACTCGTGTTTAAATGTCATCGCTTCAAGTGGTCATGAAATTTTATCAAAATTTGCAGTTTCATACCATAGAACCACAGCCAAGGCCAACAAAATATACAAAGTACGGAAAAAAGATACTCCCCCTCCCTCTTTCCTGATGACAACCCCCCCCCCCCACCCCCTCACCTTTTGTGCTGTGATAAAGAATGTTGTCAATGTTTCCACTGACATAAAAAATCCTCTGAAAATTAGGCTTTAATCCAAAAAACGACTGACACGGAACTCAAACTTGGACAAATCATCAGGAAAAGAAAAGCAAAAACTGTCAAGTTTTATAACTTTAAATGCTCAAGTTTATGCAGTTTTACATTTGGATTTGTGTGAACAGATGAATTAATTTGAAGGGATGATTGGATGGATTTTTCAGTGTCTTTGAAGGGAATGATAAACGAATGTTATGAATGATCAGGTCAGAGATATTCTGTTCAAAGGGAGTGGCAGAACACTGGGCTGACATCTACACCCGATGAATGGAGTTTAAAAGAAAATGAAAAATAAATATTTTAAAGGAGTGTCAAAAGAAAGAAGGGAAAGGACCAGTACCGACCGTTCAAACTCTCACAGTTTTAATAATGTTCTACATCACTGACACCTTTGAGCTCAAACACAGAATCTGCGCAGTACCAGCCCCATGCTATCGGGTTTTTTGTGGGGTTTTTTTTTGGGGGGGGGGGGGGGGGGGTTAGGAGAGAGGGAGGGAAGTATTTGTAGAGAAAGATGTCGCCGTCTGTATTTATGCCATGCATTCACCAGAAAGCTCGGGGCGTGTCACACTGTGGGGCGTGTCGCATGATGAAGACATTTGTGTGTGTGAATCTTGTCCAGCAGTTTGAGATGATTTGAACTGAACTTGGCAATGTTTGCAGATGTAAGAAATGCTCGTTTGATCATCTATTCAATTATGACCAGATATTCCCACAGTCAGTTGCCATAATTTTACACAGCAAATGGAAAGTGGGGCCATTGCATGGGGCGGGGGGGGGGGGGTAGGCGAGGAGGGGAGGGGAGGGGATGGCCGTGCTTGAGAGGGGCCGGGAGCAGATGTTACCAAAATTTCTCCAATGAGGGATGTCCACCTAGACTTAGTAGTTAGGAATGATCATGTACATGAGGCAGTGGCTAAATTTGCCATGCAGGGGAGACTACTGCTTGGTTACCAGGTGCTGTAATCGATACATTCTGGATGAACTGAGCATGGGCTAAAACATCTTTTATTTTTAAGTTTTCTGGACAATTTGATCAATCCCTGGCCTGGACCTTTCCTACAAAACTTAAAAAGTGTCGGCACATGAAACATTATAACATTTTTCATTGCAATTTTCGAATGTCAGATCAGCCTAGAGGACTTCATTATCTATGAGTAAGGTCAACAAAATTGTGTATGTAATAGCAGTACATCTAAATCTATCAAGATTTGTCCAATACTCACTGGAAATCGGAACATTAAACACAATATCCATGACAGTTCAAGGAGCCACATGACAGGGCCTGGACTCGAGAACACTCAGAACAGAATAAAATCAACATCTTGTGTCAGATGTCTCACCTTAGTCAGCGGGAGACAACCCAGCCACTGCAACATATCAGCGAGTTATCTCTCCCCCAACACACAACCAACCCCCACCCCCACACCCTTCCTCCTCCCCATACTCCAACCAGTCACGTACTCAGCCTCTCCTCGGCGCGTGCCATGTGGAGTCACAATCTTCCTGCCTGTGCGTGCATTGCGTCATTAGCGTCAGATTTCAGCTGCTGGAACTGGGTTGGTTGGCTGGTTAGTTGATTGGTTGGTTGGTTGGTTGGTTGATTGATTGGTTGGTTGGTTGGTTGGTTGCTTGGTTGGTTAGTTGGTTGGTTGATTGATTGGTTAGTTGGTTGGTTGATTGATTAGTTGGTTGGTTGATTGATTAGTTGGTTGGTTAATTGATTAGTTGGTTGATTGATTAGTTGGTTGGTTGATTGATTAGTTGGTTGGTTGATTGTTTGGTTGGTTGGTTGGTTGATTGATTAGTTGGTTGTTTGATTGATTGGTTGGTTGGTTGGTGAGTTGATTGTTTGCTTGATTGGTTAGTTGGTTGGTTGATTGGTTAGTTGGTTGGTTGATTGATGGGTTGGTTGGTTGGTTGGTTGGTTGATTGGTTGGTTACTTGATTGATTGGTTGTTTGGTTGGTTGATTGGTTGGTTGATTTTTTAGTTGATTGATTGGTTGGTTGGTTACTTGATTGATTGGTTGGTTGGTTGGTTGATTGGTTAGTTGATTAGTTGATTGATTGATTGGTTGGTTGGTTGGTTGGTTGATTGGTTGATTGGTTGGATGGTTGATTGGTTGGTTGGTTAGTTGATTGATTGTTTGGTTGGTTGGTTAGTTGAATGGTTGGTTGGTTGGTTGATTGGTTGGTTGGTTGGTTGGTTGATTTGTTGGTTGATATTTTGGTTGGTTTGTTGGTTGGCTGATTGGTTGATTTGTTGGTTGGTTGGTTGGTTGGTTGGTTGGTTGATTTGTTGGCTGGTTTGTTGATTGGTTGATTGGTTGGTTGGTTGACTGATTGGTTGGTTGGTTGGTTGGTTGGTTTGTTGGTTGGTTGGTTGGTTGATTGGTTGATTTGTTGACTGTTTGGTTGGTTGGTTGGTTGGCTGGTTGGTTTGTTGGTTGGTTTGTTGATTGTTTGGTTGGTTGGTTGGTTGGTATGTTGGTTGGTTGATTTGTTGGCTGGTTTGTTGGTTGGTTGGTTGGTTGGTTGGTTGGTTGGTTGATTTGTTGGCTGGTTTGTTGGTTGGTTGGTTGATTGATTAGTTGGTTGGTTGATTGGTTAGTTGGTTGGTTGATTTGTTGATTGGTTGATTGGTTGGTTGGTTGGTTGGTTGGTTGGTTGGTTGATTGGTTTGATTGATTTGTGGGCTGGTTTGTTGGTTGGTTGATTTGTTTATTGGTTGGTTGGTTGGTTGGTTGGTTGATTGGTTGATTCATTTGGTGATTGGTTAATTGGTTGGTTGGTTGGTTGGTTGATTGGTTAGTTGGTTGATTGATTGGTTTGATTGATTTTTGGCTGGTTTGTTGTTTGGTTGATTGGTTCATTGATTGGTTGGTTTATTGGTTGGTTGGTTTGTTGGTTGGCTGATTTTTTCGTTGGTTGGTTGATTGATTTGTTGATTGGTTTGTTGGTTGGTTGGTTGATTTGTTGGTTGTTTGATTTTTTGGATAGTTGGTTGATTTTTTGGTTGGTTGGTTGGTTGATTTGTTGGTTGATTGATTGATTTGTTGGTTGGTTTGCTGGTTGGTTGATTGGTTGGTTGGTTGGTTTGTTGGTTGATTGGTTGATTTGTTGGTTGGTTTGTTGGTTGGTTGATTTGTTAGTTGGCTGATTGATTGATTGGTTGATTGGTTGGCTGATTTGTTAATTGGTTGGTTGGTTGGTTGGTTGGTTGGTTGATTTGTTGATTGGTTGGTTGGTTGGTTTGTTGGTTGGTTGATTGGTTGATTGGTTGGTTGGTTGATTTATTGGCTGGTTTGTTTGTTGGTTGTTTATTGGTTGATTGATTGATTGGTTGGTTGGTTGATTGGTTGGTTGATTGGTTTGTCTGTTGGTTGATTGGTTGATTGGTTGGCTGTTTGATTTGTTGATTGGTTGATTGGTTTCACCTCCGACAAGGTGACAACACGCCAACCAACTAATCGTGTTTCAAAAAGATGTTCCGGACGCTAAAGAAGGGTTTCTCATGTCAGAGGTCACAGTTCACTGATCCGGCAGTTCATTGTGATATCTGAGCCAGGCATAGACATGTTTGTGACCAGGTGTGAAATTGTGTTGATCAGTAAACAACCGAGATGACGAGAAAGTTAGGATGGCTGAGCTCCCGCCGAGAAAGATTTGAGAGAGAGCGAGATAGAGTTGTCTGATCTTCCCTAGTTACAACCAGCAGAGAGGTGGCTGGGGACAGCTGTGGCTGGAGACAGCTGTGGCCTGGACACTCACAGCGGGAAAGCGGCAGAGACTGATCAACTGACAGACAAGTCACAGAGAGGATGGACGGCGGTGGCGGAAGGGGCGTGGGGGGGGGGTCGGCACAGAGAATGTGAAAGAGATTAACCAGTTGCCACCCGTCCTCATGCCTCCACCCTCAATCTCTACCTCTCTCCCTTAGTCTGTGCTATTTGACATAAACAATTTTTTGGAGACAGTAGGATCATCATTGTGGTAGATGCCACTGTCAGTGAGTACACAGAGTCGTTAGTTACCGTGGTGAGTGAGTACATAGATTCTGTAGTTATCGTGGTGAGTACGCATATTCTGTGGTTATCGTGGTGAGTGAGTACACAGATTCTGTAGTTGTCGTGGTGAGTGAGTACACAAATTCTGTAGTTACCATGGTAAGTGAGTACATATATTCTGTGGTTATCGTGTTGAGTGAGTACACAGATTTTGTAGTTACCGTGGTGAGTGAGTGCACAGATTCTGTAGTTACCGTGGGTAGGTGAGTACATAGATTCTGTAGTTACCGTGTTGAGTGAGTACACAGATTCTGTAGTTACCGTGGTAAGTGAGTATATAGATTCTGTAGTTACCGTGGTGAGTGAGTACACAGATTCTGTAGTTATCGTGGTAAGTGAGTACACAGATTCTGTAGTTACCGTGGTGAGTGAGTACATAGATTCTGTAGTTGTCGTGGTAAGTGAGTACACAGATTCTGTAGTTACCGTGGTGAGTGAGTATGTCATGATTCGGATGTTGTTAAAACTCACGCAGAGAGTGAGTTGTTGTTGTTTTACCAGGGCCATGAGAAATTGGCTGGTGGCCTTGAACGGTCCTCGCCAAATTATAGTTGGTGAGTAAATAAATGTAAAGTTAAACTGTTAGATTCACGCTTGTGGGTTTTAATGTTCGTGATTAATAAGTAATGGAGTAGGGGTGAAACAAGGTGGGGATAGTTGACATTGTTAAGTATGACTAGACAAGTTTTTTCACGTTAACTGGCTGGTAGAATAGTGCAGACGTATTACTACAATTAAAATGGTGGGAGGTTTCGACCTATGAGATAGCTGAACTAATTGGGCCCGCGGACTAGCACGCTGGGTAGTTAGATAGTATAAAACATCGTGTAACGTTCAGATTTGGTGAATACAGACGAGCAGAAGCATCGTGTCGTGAAGTATCTCCGGTTGACCAGTACCTGAACTGTGTGCTTTGAAGACAAGAAGTCCTTGCTAACGGACTGACTGAGCTCTAGAAAGAAAGGTCTGAGTGGGCTGACCTTTGAAAGCCCACGCTGCGCTATATTGATGTTCGCGCCTACCAGTAGGCGTGAGCAATGGTAATATATCTTATTTATTCAAGTATAATAGAGATCGGAGATAGAGAGAGAACTACAGCCTCATAGGAAGACTAAGGAAACCCCAGCTGGCACTCGACCACGAGTGTCCTGTATCATAGATCTATTGCCATAGTATGATTGGAATAATATAGCACATTGTTGATGAATTGAATAGTGATTGTGCATAAAATATAGTCTTTTGGCAACTGCTTAAATTACCTACAAGCCGAAGAGTGCTTCTGTAGGCTTTGAACGTACTGGGCTCTCCTAACATTTAAGCCCATATGATTTATGGAGAGTTTGCCTGGCGACTGGCCAGTGGCGACTCAACTGTCACTTTAAATTGATATCTAGTTTCGTATAATATACCTATTTGCTATTGATTGCAGTAGTGGTTGGATGGGATCGAGACTCGGCATACCTCTTTTTGCCAGACTAGCAGATCTAGATGGCGTTTAAAACGGATAGGAGATTTGCTTTGCCTTGAATAGTTCTGTAGGGACCTGTTATTCGTATAGATTGTTAGCGTTCTATCTTCCTCGTACTTTTAGGAAGACGTCTCTCCTGTTCTTTTTCTTACCTTTCTGTACATAGTTTCAGGTTAGTCGGGTCTGTTGTCGTTCGTGCTTTCTGTTAGTCTAGCGTCTTATTGTAATTTATCGTTCGTTCTGTTACTCTTGCGTCTTGTTTGTAATGTATTACCTTTTTATATATTCGTTATATAGTATTTATCTTTCTTGGTTACACTTATTTTTTTATATTTTTTTTTATTACATACTTCCATTGATTCACGTGTTTTGACACGTTGAGCGGTTTTTAGAGGTAACTTGGCTTGGTGAGAGGGAAAAGTTTTTAAGAATTAACCCTCCTGTGCTGTAGAGTGACAACACTGTTTAAGTGACAACTATTATTGAATTGTTGGAATCCGTGCAGTGAGTACACTGCCAGTTCTTGCTAATTATTAATTTATACCGATCTCGTCTTTAAATTGACGGGCTTCCGAGAGGACAGTATTAGACTGTTCAGAGAGGTGACCTTTTTTTTTTTTGTGTAGTGATGAATAGTGAGTATTGGTTTTATTGTCGGCTGGTGCCGCCGCCCGAAGGAGCAATAAATTGTCTCAGGGGAAGAGTCTGTATCAGTGTCGAGGTGATATCAATATAAGAGCTATGTGAATTATATATATTGAGGATACTTTTTTTTTAGTCGTCTCCGTATGACGTCGACCCGAGGAGAGCAATAATGAGATTGCCTCGTGGGATGGATGATATTGGTATTTTTCGATTATTTAAGAGATGTTTGGCAGTGCTAACGTAGTACACTGCGTATTCGTGTTTTGAGAGATATTTTGCAGTGGTAACAGAGGACACTGCGTGTTCGCGTTTTGAGATATTTTGCAGTGGTAACAGAGGACACTGCGTGTTCGCCTTTTTGAGAGTTTTTTGCAGTGGTAACAGAGGACACTGCGTGGTCGCGTTTTAAGAAGTTTTGGAGAAGTGTGGAGTTGTTTTTTACACAACCGATTATGACTATGGTTTTTCCGCGTTTCGTGGACCATCTAACGTAATACTATATATGACAAGTAAGAATAACCGATTATGATTGTGACTATCCATGTGGCCAGTGGATGCGTTACCTAAGAACATACCCGATATGGATATTGAATTGAACCGATTATGACTATATTACCGAGATGACTGTGACACTTGACGTGTGCATGGCTTGCGTACGGAAACGGCGCATTAAATTAACTGCTATCGCCTCGTGGCATCTCATCTATACCGGATTGGATGTTGGAAAGATTTAATTGTAATGTTATTTGAGATCTAGATTAGTGTTAAATGCGAGAAGCGCTACATGAAATTTGAACGAGAACATCAGATTAATTTATCTTAAGGACGCTTCTGTTAGTGTTAATTAGGCTTAACTATGCCGAAATTTGTAGTTGTGATAGACCAGAATTTTTGTTCTCCTATTTAGATCTGTCATATGTATTGGCGTTGGATGGGATTGACACCTCATTCTGAGACCGAGGGATGGTATCACATATTGTTCACCCATTGTGAACACTTTTCACCTACCCCTTTGCTTTCCTTTGATCCAACAGCTATTTTACTGACGTCGACCCGTATTTTGGCCACACCAGACGTTGTTGCCCAGGGTCGAGGACGAGAAGTCATGGCAGACCAGGAGTCCAGATCCACTAATGCCATCGATGCTACTATAGTTATCTTTTCTTGAGTATTATTCATTGTATGTATGCATTCCTGATGACATTCGCACAGGATCAATGTTGTACTCTAAAATTTTCGAGTATGATTGTTAATGTCTACGTATTTAGAGGTAAGATTTAATCATCAGAGAGATATATACTTTTGGACGGAGCCTTAAGATTTTCATGAAGTTTTGTCCATCAATGATACCCGTCCTGTAGGTTTTTTTTTCAACTTTAGTAGTAGTCTTAGTTATTACCTAGTTAAGTTCACCTTCGAGCAATTTCTCGACTCATGCCTTCCCCTTACGATAATCAGTTATATCGTTAAAATTGCAAATTTTAACTGGGGTGGGGGATGTGTCATGATTCGGATGTTGTTAAAACTTGTCTAGACATACTTAAACAATGTCAACTATCCCCACCTTGTTTCACCCCTACTCCATTACTTATTAATCACGAACATTAAAACCCACAAGCGTGAATCTAACAGTTTAACTTTACATTTATTTACTCACCAACTATAATTTGGCGAGGACCGTTCAAGGCCACCAGCCAATTTCTCATGGCCCTGGTAAAACAACAACAACTCACTCTCTGCGTGAGTTTTAACAACATCCGAATCATGACAGAGTACATAGATTCTGTAGTTACCGTGTTGAGTGAGTACATAGATTCTGTAGTTACCGTGTTAAGTGAGTACACAGATTCTGTAGTTATCGTGGTAAGTGAGTACACAGATTCTGTAGTTACCGTGGTGAGTGAGTACATAGATTCTGTAGTTACTGTCATGATTCGGATGTTGTTAAAACTCACGCAGAGAGTGAGTTGTTGTTGTTTTACCAGGGCCATGAGAAATTGGCTGGTGGCCTTGAACGGTCCTCGCCAAATTATAGTTGGTGAGTAAATAAATGTAAAGTTAAACGGTTAGATTCACGCTTGTCGGTTTTAATGTTCGTGATTAATAAGTAATGGAGTAGGGGTGAAACAAGGTGGGGACAGTTGACATTGTTAAGTATGACTAGACAAGTTTTTGCACGTTAACTGGCTGGTAGAATAGTGCAGACGTATTACTACAATTAAAATGGTGGGAGGTTTCGACCTATGAGATAGCTGAACTAATTGGGCCAGCGGACTAGCACGCTGGGTAGTTAGATAGTATATAACATCGTGTAACGTTCAGATTAGGTGAATACAGACGAGCAGAAGCATCGTGTCGTGAAGTATCTCCGGTTGACCAGTACCTGAACTGTGTGCTTTGAAGACAAGAAGTCCTTGCTAACGGACTGACTGAGCTCTAGAAAGAAAGGTCTGAGTGGGCTGACCTTTGAAAGCCCACGCTGCGCTATATTGATGTTCGCGCCTACCAGTAGGCGTGAGCAATGGTAATATATCTTATTTATTCAAGTATAATAGAGATCGGAGATAGAGAGAGAACTACAGCCTCATAGGAAGACTAAGGAAACCCCAGCTGGCACTCGACCACGAGTGTCCTGTATCATAGATCTATTGCCATAGTTTGATTGGAATAATATAGCACATTGTTGATGAATTGAATAGTGATTGTGCATAAAATATAGTCTTTTGGCAACTGCTTAAATTACCTACAAGCCGAAGAGTGCTTCTGTAGGCTTTGAACGTACTGGGCCCTCCTAACATTTAAGCCCATATGATTTATGGAGAGTTTGCCTGGCGACTGGCCAGTGGCGACTCAACTGTCACTTTAAATTGATATCTAGTTTCGTATAATATACCTATTTGCTATTGATTGCAGTACCTCCATAGTTACATGAATATCAGTTGGTTAAGTTATTAATTAGAGTTTTTTTTTTGGTTTGGATATATACCCCTATTGTCTTTTGTTTTGTTATTAATATTTATGTAAACTATGGCCTGACCGGCCTGACATATATACGCTCTAGTTATTTAATACTTTTCTTGTGTGGTTGTGTCCGAGTGTGAGTTAGCTGCCTCTCGTGCAGTCGTAACATCCCCAAGACCCTAACTCTGCTCGTGACATCTGGAGGGGACCCCACTGACATCTGAAGAGGACCCGTCACCCTCTGACATCTAGAGGACACTACTATCATCTGATGAGGACCCCGTAAACAGCTGCAGGTCTACCACTCTAGACTCCACTGTTATTTATGTCATTTTTGTAGTTTATAGTTTTGTATACTGCTAATTTTTTTTTTTTGTTTCTCCCCCACATGTCTGGCATGTCCTCTCGTCATTGATCCTGGGACCACTACGAGGGACTGACAGCTAGCATCAGGAAAAGACAAGACCAGCGCTGTGGACCAAAGGAAAGAGCCAGTCCATTTTGCCCAGTTAAGTGAACCATCTGTATTTGTCTTCGTTTGAGGGGTTCGTCGTTCCAGCTCCCCTACTTTTGACAGGCATTATTTTTTCTTTTGTGTTAGATTAGATAGGCGGGAGGTTGGAAGGGATCGAGACTCAGCATACCTCTTTTTGCCAGACTAGCAGATCTAGATGGCGTTTAAAACGGATAGGAGATTTGCTTTGCCTTGAATAGTTCTGTAGGGACCTGTTATTCGTATAGATTGTTAGCGTTCTATCTTCCTCGTATTTTAGGAAGACGTCTCTCCTGTTCTTTTTCTTACCTTTCTGTACATAGTTTCAGGTTAGTCGGGTCTGTTGTCGTTCGTGCTTTCTGTTAGTCTAGCGTCTTATTGTAATTTATCATTCGTTCTGTTAGTCTTGCGTCTTGTTTGTAATGTATTACCTTTTTATATATTCGTTATATAGTGTTTATCTTTCTTGGTTACACTTGTTTTTTTATTTTTTTTTGATTACATACTTCCATTGATTCACGTGTTTTGACACGTTGAGCGGTTTTTAGAGGTAGCTTGGCTTGGTGAGAGGGAAAAGTTTTTAAGAATTAACCCTCCTGTGCTGTAGAGTGACAACACTGTTTAAGTGACAACTATTATTGAATTGTTGGAATCCGTGCAGTGAGTACACTGCCAGTTCTTGCTAATTATTAATTTATACCGATCTCGTCTTTAAATTGACGGGCTTCCGAGAGGACAGTATTAGACTGTTCAAGGAGGTGACCTTTTTTTTGTGTAGTGATGAGTAGTGAGTATTGGTTTTATTGTCGGCTGGTGCCGCCGCCCGAAGGAGCAATAAATTGTCTCAGGGGAAGAGTCTGTATCAGTGTCGAGGTGATATCAATATAAGAGCTATGTGAATTATATATATTGAGGATACTTTTTTTTAGTCGTCTGCGTATGACGTCGACCCGAGGAGAGCAATAATGAGATTGCCTCGTGGGATGGATGATATTGGTATTTTTCGATTATTTGAGAGATGTTTGGCAGTGGTAACGTAGTACACTGCGTATTCGTGTTTTGAGAGATATTTTGCAGTGGTAACAGAGGACACTGCGTGTTCGCGTTTTGAGATATTTTGCAGTGGTAACAGAGGACACTGCGTGTTCGCGTTTTGAGATATTTTGCAGTGGTAACAGAGGGCACTGCGTGGTCGCGTTTTGAGATATTTTGCAGTGGTAACAGAGGACACTGCGTGGTCGCGTTTTAAGAAGTTTTGGAGAAGTGTGGAGTTGTTTTTTATACAACCGATTATGACTATGGTTTTCCGCGTTTCGTGGACCATCTAACGTAATACCGATTATGATTGTGACTATCCATGTGGCCAGTGGATGAGTTACCTAAGAACATACCCGATATGGATATTGAATTGAACCGATTATGACTATATTACCGAGATGACTGTGACACTTGACGTGTGCATGGATTGCGTACGGAAACGGCGCATTAAATTAACTGCTATCGCCTCGTGGCATTTCATCTATACCGGATTGGATGTTGGAAAGATTTAATTGTAATGTTATTTGAGATCTAGATTAGTGTTAAATGCGAGAAGCGCTAGGTAATTCTTAAATCAAGAGAAGCGCTACATGAAATTTGAACGAGAACATCAGATTAATTTGTCTTACGGACCCTTCTGTTAGTGTTAATTAAGCTTAACCATGCCGAAATTTGTAGTTGTGATAGACCCGGAAATTTTGTTCCCCTATTTAGGTCTGTCATATGTACTGGCGTTGGATACTGATTGGCACCTCATTCAGAGACCGAGGGATGGTATCACATATTGTTCACCCATTGTGAACACTTTTCACCTACCCCTTTGCTTTCCTTTGATCCAACAGCTATTTTACTGACGTCGACCCGTATTTTGGCCACACCAGACGTTGTTGCCCAGGGTCGAGGACGAGAAGTCATGGCAGACCAGGAGTCCAGATCCACTAATGCCATCGATGCTACTATAGTTATCTTTTCTTGAGTATTATTCATTGTATGTATGCATTCCTGATGACATTCGCACAGGATCAGTGTTGTACTCTAAAATTTTAGAGTTATGATTGTTAATGTCTACGTATTTAGAGGTAAGATTTAATCCTCAGAGAGATATATACTTTTGGACGGAGCCTTAAGATTTTCATGAAGTTTTGTCCATCAATGATACCCGTCCTGTAGGGTTTTTTTTTCAACTTTAGTACTAGTCTTAGTTATTACCTAGTATTCTTAGTTAAGTTAACCTTTCGAGCAATTTCTCGACTCATGCCTTCCCCTTACGATAATAATTTATATCGTTAAAATTGCAAATTTTAACTGGGGTGGGGGATGTGTCATGATTCGGATGTTGTTAAAACTCACGCAGAGAGTGAGTTGTTGTTGTTTTACCAGGGCCATGAGAAATTGGCTGGTGGCCTTGAACGGTCCTCGCCAAATTATAGTTGGTGAGTAAATAAATGTAAAGTTAAACGGTTAGATTCACGCTTGTCGGTTTTAATGTTCGTGATTAATAAGTAATGGAGTAGGGGTGAAACAAGGTGGGGACAGTTGACATTGTTAAGTATGACTAGACAAGTTTTTGCACGTTAACTGGCTGGTAGAATAGTGCAGACGTATTACTACAATTAAAATGGTGGGAGGTTTCGACCTATGAGATAGCTGAACTAATTGGGCCAGCGGACTAGCACGCTGGGTAGTTAGATAGTATATAACATCGTGTAACGTTCAGATTAGGTGAATACAGACGAGCAGAAGCATCGTGTCGTGAAGTATCTCCGGTTGACCAGTACCTGAACTGTGTGCTTTGAAGACAAGAAGTCCTTGCTAACGGACTGACTGAGCTCTAGAAAGAAAGGTCTGGGTGGGCTGACCTTTGAAAGCCCACGCTGCGCTATATTGATGTTCGCGCCTACCAGTAGGCGTGAGCAATGGTAATATATCTTATTTATTCAAGTATAATAGAGATCGGAGATAGAGAGAGAACTACAGCCTCATAGGAAGACTAAGGAAACCCCAGCTGGCACTCGACCACGAGTGTCCTGTATCATAGATCTATTGCCATAGTATGATTGGAATAATATAGCACATTGTTGATGAATTGAATAGTGATTGTGCATAAAATATAGTCTTTTGGCAACTGCTTAAATTACCTACAAGCCGAAGAGTGCTTCTGTAGGCTTTGAACGTACTGGGCTCTCCTAACATTTAAGCCCATATGATTTATGGAGAGTTTGCCTGGCGACTGGCCAGTGGCGGCTCAACTGTCACTTTAAATTGATATCTAGTTTCGTATAATATACCTATTTGCTATTGATTGCAGTACCTCCATAGTTACATGAATATCAGTTGGTTAAGTTATTAATTAGAGTTTTTTTTTTTGGTTTGGATATATACCCCTATTGTCTTTTGTTTTGTTATTAATATTTATGTAAACTATGGCCTGACCGGCCTGACATATATACGCTCTAGTTATTTAATACTTTTCTTGTGTGGTTGTGTCCGAGTGTGAGTTAGCTGCCTCTCGTGCAGTCGTAACATCCCCAAGACCCTAACTCTGCTCGTGACAGTTACCGTGTTGAGTGAGTACATAGATTCTGTAGTTACCGTGTTGAGTGAGTACACAGATTCTGTAGTTACCGTGTTGAGTGAGTACGCACTTTCTGTAGTTATCGTGGTAAGTGAGTACATAGATTTTGTAGTTACCGTGGTAAGTGAGTACATAGATTTTGTAGTTACCGTGGTGAGTGAGTACATAGATTCTGTAGTTGCCATGGTGAGTGAGTACATAGATTCTGTAGTTACCGTGGTAAGTGAGTACATAGATTCTGTAGTTACCGTGGGTAAGTGAGTACATAGATTCTGTAGTTACCGTGGGTAGGTGAGTACATAGATTTTGGTAATAGTGGAGGTGGTGGTGGTAGTGGAGGTGGTGGTAGTGGCAGTTTTGTGATGTCTACTGTGGAAAAGTTCTCCCGTATTTCGCAGACTGCAATGTCACAATAGATAGCATCTGCTGTTATCAGTCGGAGACTAGGGTTCCGCTCCTAATAATAATAATTCATCTAAAAAAATCTTTTAAAATTTGTAAAGAATATTAAATAATCCTAGTCACAATTTTATACTCAGGGGCAAAGCAACGATGATCAGTGGGGGGAAACGCAGAAAATAAAGGGACCCAAAAAAAAAAAAAAGAAGTCAGATCTTGCGGAGCCTCGACCTCCCCCTGCCCCCCAACCCCCTTCCACCTACCAACTCGGCAGGCGAGTTTACTTCTTGTAGATTTTTGGAATAGAAAAAAGGAATGAGCGGCAGTGGAGGACGAACTCTTCTGGCTTTCCGATTTCCCCGTCGACACGCTGTCTGTTTACTGTGGTCCGTTTTCTGAATGAGAAATGACGCGCATCGTTTGTTTTGGTCATGTGATTGAGATGGACGCTCGGGTGGCCGCCGCTGGCCTCTCACTTGTCAAGCGAAGGAATTGTTCCATTCAGCTTTTCAATGTATGTATGTGAAGTTAATCTGATCATTCTAGACTTTTATCACTCGCTAAAATACAGAAGGTTTTGGTTCTCGCCTGCTTGTTATGGTACTTGGGCGATTTTGTACCCCACAGACAGCTCTCGCCATCAAACATGTTTAGGTGAAAGTTTCATCGACAGCTCGATCGACCGCCATTTTACGCCGGGGAGGTTGTCACGTGACGCATACGGAGCTCTGACTAAATAAAAACCACAAACCAAAAATCCAAATGCGAATAAGCGTGGCCTATGATTTTTGTTTTGGTTCACTTTTAACTCCAGTTTCTATTAGTGTTGGGGAGAAGGTGGGGTGGGAATGGGGCATTGATGTGTTGAGAGTGGTGAAATCGTCTTTCACTAATGCTGTGCTCCACCGCTCCCTCCCCCAGCACACCATTCAGCCAGGATGTTGACACAGAGAGGAACTCACACAGTTTTAAGTCAACAACTGAAGAGAAACAACTCAGGTGTGAGAGCCAGGATGAGGACAGAGAGCAGCTCGGCCATCAGCCATGCTCGAGTGAAATCCTTTCAAGAGCTGCCCGGTCCCCGGGGCCTGTACAGATGTCCCGTGCTGGGAACTTTACTCAACTTTAAACCTTTCAGTGAGTTTTCTTGCCATGTCTGTGGGTGAGACTGAGAGAGTTCCTAACTAGGAAAAGCAGTCAACAATAGAATGAATGAATGAATGAATGAATGAATGAATGAATGAATGAATGAATGATGAATGAATGATGAATGAACGAATGAATGAAAGAATGAATGAATGAATGAACGAATGAATGAATGAATGATGAATGAATGATGAATGAACGAATGAATGAAAGAATGAATGAATGAATGAACGAATGAATAAATGAATGATGAATGAATGAATGAATGAATGAATGAATGAATGAATGAATGAATGAATGAATGAATTTTCTGCAAGCCCTGGCTGGTGCATCTGCACTTAAGACATTACAATCTCCAGTCTTCACTTCACTGCCAACCATTGCAATACAGCCTCGGCTGGATACAAAAGGACTAGCGATAGTGCAATGTCTTTACGTTGCCTTGCTTATGAGGATTTTGGGGGGGGGGGGGGAGGAGGGAGGGGAGGGCGGAACTGAGATAGCGTTAAGTTAACGCATGAAATAAACCTGACATCTGGCACATGTACCAGAGAAACGAGAAGGGGAGGGGATGTAAGTGTGATGTGATTCCGGGTTTGACTTCTCTCTCACGTGACCTGCAGCCAAGCATACAGCAGAGACGCTTGACCAGCTGCTCTACCAGATGACGGAGATGTACGGGCCAGTCTTCAGGTTGCAACTAGGACGAGATACAGTGGTGGTCACTCAGCCCACAGATATACGCGCTGTCTACACACACGAAGGAAAATATCCTACCCGCCCTAACCTTGACCTTCGCCAGATCTATTCAAGGCGGACTGGCATTGACAGCTGGGATGTGGCCACATTGTGAGTCTGTTTACTTGTTGTTGTTGGTGGTGGTAATGGAGGTGGTGGTAGTGGAAGTGGTGGTGGTAGTGGAGGTGGTGGTAATGGAGATGGTGGTAGTGGAGGTGGTGGTAGTGGAGGTGGTGGTGGTAGTGGAGGTGGTGGTAATGGAGATGGTGATAGTGGAGGTGGTGGTAGTGGAGATAGTGGTAATGGAGGTGGTGGTAGTGGAGGTGGTGCTGGTGGAGATGGTGGTAGTGGAGGTGGTGATAGTGGAGATGGTGGTGGTAATGGAGGTGCTGGTGAACTTTCCTATGTGATGATGAACTTTCCTATGTGAGGATGAACTTTCCTATGTGGTGATGAACTTTCCTATGTGATGATGAACTTTCCTATGTGGTGATGAACTTTCCTATGTGATGATGAACTTTCCTATGTGGTGATGAACTTTCCTATGTGATGATGAACTTTCCTATGTGGTGATGAACTTTCCTATGTGATGATGAACTTTCCTATGTGGTGATGAACTTTCCTATGTGATGATGAACTTTCCTATGTAGTGATGAACTTTCCTATGTGGTGATGAACTTTCCTATGTGGTGATGAACCATTATGCGTGCAGAC
The DNA here is from genome assembly GCA_963931925.1 of Onchidella celtica. NCBI lineage: Eukaryota > Metazoa > Mollusca > Gastropoda > Systellommatophora > Onchidiidae > Onchidella > Onchidella celtica. The sequence goes on from OZ007573.1 coordinate 481,437, forward strand.
ATAAAGAATAGACATTGTTTTTATGATTATGTGGTCGTCACCTGACATGCATGACTAAACCACCTAGTAGTGTATATCTATGAACTAAACTTGGTCCAAGCGACAAATTTTTTATTGATACGTCATTGTCTCTTCGGGAGAACAGCGATTGACTGTGAAACTGTGTGAAAGAAAACAATGACGACACAATGCATTTTATTAACAGACAAGGAAAAGACTGGCAGTCACTGCGCATGCCCCTCAACAAGCGGCTGGTCAAAGTCGACTCGGCCTCTCACTATTTGCAGTCCCAGAGTTTAGTGGCTGAGGATTTCGTGAGAATTCTGAGCACTCAAACTCTCCAGCCTGAAGATCTGTCTGATTTATTCTTCCGATTTGCTTCAGAAAGTAAGAAATCCCTTGACAATTTAAGCAAATGTAAGGAAAACGACGCAGAAATCTGTACATTTTTGTCTGGAAGAAATCACTTTTCATGTGTGTTTACAAAAGTTTCATTGTGACCGAATGCAGAACAAAACTGTCAGTTGTCCGTCAAGTTTAAATGAGAGCCGCTGTGAGAAAACTTTATTGTCAAACTTTAGTTATTGTTTCTTGTCATAAATTGTTCATTTTGAAACATCGGTACCAAGTTTGACCTTATTTCTATCAATATAAAAAATTGTACAGCAACTCCCAAATGTAGGACAAACGTTTAAAATACACACCATTCAATGCCATTTGGCGGGTGGGGGTGGGGTGGGAAGGGGTTTATGTGCACAAGAAATTTTTAGCTTTCCAGATCCAAGATCACCCCTCCCCCCTCCCCTACCGGTGTTAGTCTTCACTCAAGTAAAACTTGATTGTTTTCTGCTTATCAAAGTGAACGTTTGTACTGTAAGGTGCAGGCATTACAAGCGTTAACATGTTATGTAATGAAGACGTCCAGCTGGAGGTGAACAGGGCAAAAAACTTGTTAGTCCGACAAAAAGTAAGAATTGTACCCCTTGATGTTATTATATACGCGGTGTCTGAGCCGTCAAGGTCACGGTTGTCATGGCGGGGGCCATCAAAGCTGTTTCCTCCGATAGTCACGCTCCAGTGACTGAGTAGTAGGTCAGTGGTTAGCTTCTTATTGTTGTTAGCGACACGTCGCGGCTTCGAGTCCAAATTACGCGCCATTTTCAAAAATATTTGTGCATACTTTTCTTTCTGTTTTGATATTTCCACTGTAGGGCTAGGAGTCACTCACTAATTGTGTGGTGGTCAAACTTGATCTAAGGGCAAAAACATTTGGTTCTTCAAGCAGGTATGGGAGTGGTTTGTTTCAACACAAGGCTGGGACTGATGGAGGCGCAGGGACATACGGACCAGGAAACTGTGCAGTTTCTGGAGGCCACAAAAGTCGCGTTCCAAATGTTACACCGATCATTTACAGGCAAATCTATAGCTCACGGACTCTACAAAAATGAAACTTATCGCAAGTTTGAACACGCTATGGGAGTTATTAACAGGTGACAAACACACAGACAGACAGGTGACAAATAGATAGATAGATAGATAGATAGATAGATAGATAGATAGATGGATGGATGGATGGATGGATGGATGGATGGATGGATGGATGGATGGATGGATGGATGGATGGATGGGTGGATGGATGGATGGATGGATGGATGGATAGATGGATAGATGGATAGATGGATAGATGGATAGATGGATAGATGGATAGATAGATAGATAGATAGATGGAGGAATGGATGGATGGTCGGTCGGACGGACGGACGAGCGAACGGACAGACAGACAGATGGAGAGATAGATAGACAGACAGAAAGACAGACAGACGGACAAACGGACAGATAGATAGATAGATAGATAGATAGATAGATAGATAGATAGATAGATAGATAGATAGATAGATAGATAGATAGATAGATAGACATGACTCTGTCACCAATAGATATACACACAAGCACATCCAGCGGACCAGGAGATTAATGGATGCTCAAGTAAGGGAGGGAACCCTGAAGTCCACAGAACCCAACCTGCTGCTCTCCCTTCTATCAGATCCATCCCTGGGGGAAGCCCAGACCTGCCAGATTGTGGAAAGTCTATACAGCGCTGGCACTGACTCGGTAAAATCCTCCACCTCCCCTTTCCTCGCCGCACCTAAGTCAAGTCTTTCAAATTTCTTCTATTTAAGTTTAACATTTTTAGACAATTCAAAGTGACCACTTGACCCAGAAACCTGTCAGAACAACAGACAAACTGTTTGCAGTCACACAATTCCGCCTTGAGCATTGCCCAGAATTTGAGCCTATAAGAGAAAAGGATGCCATCAAACGTCTCCATATAAGGATTAAATTTCCCAACAATACGGGAGCGTATTTAGCGCAAATGATAAGACGTCGGATTAGACGCTAAAAAACGCGGGTTCGAATCGTCCCAGAGACACTTTCTAGTGAAAAAAAGGGCAGCAGAAAGGCACCTGGGAGTCATGACTTAGGTATGGCCCGGCCCCCTTAGAGTGTAAGTTCAGGGCCGAAACACTTGAACAAGGAGGGGGGAGGGGTTTCTTCTCTGAAGACTCTCTGTTGTCCGGCTCCCCCATGAGTTTCTAGTTACTACTACCATCATATCTACAGTTAGTACTCCCCCATGAGTTTCTAGTTACTACTACCATCATATCTACAGTTAGTACTCCCCCATGAGTTTCTAGTTACTACTACCATCATATCTACAGTTAGTACTTTTCTTTCATTTCTTTAACCTTCCCATCCTTGACATTCTTGTACTCTCAAGTCATACAATGGCAGAGATCAGAAAAAAACTTCATTTGGGACATTCACGACAACAGCGGCAACTTCAATACTTTTTTGAATCTGTTAGAAGTACCTGAGACGTTGTTTCTAATAGGATCACTGGAGGTTTTCCTGTGTTGTCATGCTGATAGAAAAGAATAATCAAAATACTCTACACTTACGACTAGATCTATAACTAGTGGAGAAGAAAAAGAGTTCAGGTCGGAGGCCACAGGTCACACAGAGCGATATTCTAATGCTGGTTTAATAGTCATGTGACTTATCTGGGTTTTCTAGACAGCTGGATCTCTGCAGGCATTGTTCTACAATTTGGCTAGACACCCGGATAAACAGGGCAAGCTTCTTCAGGAGCTGAACCAAGTGTTAGGGCCAGAGACTCCGGTGACCCAGCAAGCACTCACCGAGATGCATTATCTCAAGGCTTGCGTTAAAGAATCATTCAGGTGCAACATCAAATTGGCAATGGAAGCATGAAATGAGAAATGAGAGAAACTTGAGAGAAAGTGAAACTGGGCTGAATTGTGTTCTGTGGGCAGCTTAAGTAGCGTTTATTTTGGGCATTCTCTTTTGTATGTCCGATGTATTTCACTTTGTGAGATAAATAAGTCAATGCATTGTATAGTTCTGATCAAACATTTCATTTGTGAGATTTTCTGTCGACTTTGGGATTTTGTGAAGTAAACTAGATTTAAAAAGTAGTTAATAAATGTCACATCTGCGTCTGAGGTCACAACACAGCAGTCAAACTTTCAAATTCACGAAGGTCAGTCTGACATTATTTAGCTCCAAATTCTTGACTTTATTTGCGAGGAAAGAGTTCGGTGTTTGTACAATGATAACTTCTTTAGGAGTCGCCACATTCCATTTCCTGCTGACAGGGACCAATTTGTGAATGCCTTGACCTAACAACAAGAATGTTATTGGGGGTGGGCGGAGGGGAGGGGGCGTGGTCTAGTTGAAAAGCCAAATAGGGAAAGTCCTAGGGTCAGGGTTCACTGTTCACTGGTCAGCTAGTATGGAACACACTCTGTCCTCCTAACCAGAGCCCACAAACAATACCTCTACTCACAATAGCAACCTTTTTTTTTTTACTGTCAAAAGCATTCAAAGTGTTTTCTTTCTCACTGCCTCATTCCTCTAACCCCCCCCCCCCCCCCCTTTCCAAAACCTACATATATCCAGGATTCTGTATCCAGTCAGTGGAGTGATGCGTTTCCTGCCTGTTGACGTAGTTCTGGGTGGTTACCTGGTGCCAGCAGGGGTATGACATTGTGTCACTGGTGTTGCTTTTTACGTCACACAGTCAATTGTTTACATAAACCAACAAATCTGCAATCAAACCAAAGTTCAAATTTACATCAAATTCATGATCACCAGGTCTTGATTTACTGGCAAGTCGCTGAAGTGCAAGTACCCTATTCGTGGTTCATGGCCTGTCATTTGTATTTTGTGTATTTATTGACTTGATTCAACATGCAAAGTCAGATCTTCCTCCAGTTTTAGAAATTCTGTCCTTTCCAGCATAACATTCATTTATTTTTAATTGTTTATTTGCCCCCCCCCCCCCCCCTCCTCACTCTTTCTTTTAGGACCAAATGTTCAGCATTATTTTCTAATTTATCTCCCTTACAAGGTACAGATACTTCTGGGAAATGTTGTCACGTGCAAGAAAGAATTCTCAAATCCTGAACAGTTCCTACCAGAACGATGGTTGAGAACCGCTGATGTTCCACGTCCCGTCACTGTCAGGAATGCCGTCCTGCCTTTTGGTTACGGTCCCAGAAATTGTATCGGTCGGCGCTTCGCGGAGCAAGAGTTGTACCTGGCAACTATCAAGGCATGCCACGTTGAGCTGACTGTTCTCTGCTGACAAGATTTATCCTGCTATGAATGAAGTGTCACTTCCTCCTCCCCCCCCCCCTCCCCTTGTTCCTCCTTACCATTTCTTTGAAATTTCCTATCTCGGTTTTGCTGTTTAAGACTGTAAGGTTTTGTTACTTCAAAGGCTAAGAATGTAGGCTACCCGGTCTGATTTCCTCTCTGGATATTGGTATTTACTTCTGTCAAAGGTCAGTGTTTCTAGATGCATCACGCAAGAGTCACATTGACCTCGCTGATGTCCAGTGTTTGATTAAACGTCGCGAGACCGCTGAACATCCCGCCCTTCTTCCTTCGGAGAAATCTTGCTGGATCATCGTGTCATCATGGATTGTCTCCTCTTGTACAGACCTTGATATAACGCGTTAAGCCATAGCCGCCTAGCCTGTCTGTTGCATGGTATCTCACATTTAATATCTTATATTTGGTGTATTATTGAATATATCATGCACATTTTATATCAAGTGTCGTTCAGCAACATAATGTGTCTTATAATATTTGAACATGCCATTGATCGATCTTCTCCCGGAGAATTTAAATTCACGATTGTATCATTTGTCCCGGTTTTGAAATTTAAAGACTGACCAGTTTCTGGTGTTTGTGGTCAAAGCTCAGCATGGACGTCATGCTGGACACACTAATTACTCAAAGTTGTGATTTTCTTTTCTGGCTCGAAATAAAATTGTTCATGACGACAAAATTGGTTAGAGCATGAGGGATACAGCGGGGTGATCGTTGCACGTTGTCGCGATGTGGGTTACATGGGGATATTTCGACTGACACTCTTTCGAGGTCCGCTCCCACAATCGACGAACACACAAAAATAAATACTTGCACTCTAAAAACTAAATAAATCAATTGCTTTCAATTTTAGCAGAACTGTAGGGCAGTTTAATTACAGGAATTAATGTTACAAATATAATTATAAATATAAATATCAATTCAAAGGCAACTGAATCTAACTACTTGCAGGTCATATGAGTTATATGGCAAATAGAATCCGCGCACGTGGCGACGGATATAACAGTTTAAATTCTATTAATTCAATGAGACATGTTATGATATGGACATTTCCTCTAGACACGCCATGGAGAATGCTTGTACAACCATGCGTTGTCTGGCGGTAGCTCTGAAACTGTCTTCAAAAGTAAGTAGAACGGTTCACTTTCATCATTACAAATTAGTATGGACTCTCACCATGCGGCCCTCACTGGGAGTGAGAGCGCTGGATGTAAACGCTGTGGTTTTATATCAAACCAAGTAGCTTAGGCTCTGGAGCTTTAAATCAGGCTCCTCACAATGGACTGCTCAACTGCGTCTCTATGTCTCTCATCTGGCTGAGGACTATCGCCGACCACCTCGTAAATGGATTGTCTACATGTGGCCCAGAACTAAGTTCTGTATGGCCTTAAATACTGGTCTGCATCTGCAGCTTACCGTCTAATTCCTGGATTGTGATTGGTGCAACCACTTCTAGCTCAGCTGCCGAACTGAGTTATTTTAAGTAACAGCCCTACGCAACGACCTTGGGTCGACATCAAAGGTCGAATTACTTCATACAATATAATGTAATTTTATAGCAATAAATTCTTAACATGTTCAAAACCCCGAGCTTTTAGTTTTACTCTGGATCACGGTATTTTCTGTACGTCAACAGACGTCTCAATAACATTTAATTCCTACTCACCCCTTCCCTCTTTACTAACCCTAGTTCAAAACACGAGATATAAAAAGTGCTCAGTCATGCACACCTACGCTGTCCGTCTATCCTTCCCCACACCTTCTGTCTATCTTTTATAAAAAAAACTGTTCAAAACAAATTGTTTACGAGACCAAGTTATGCTGGCTCGCACAATAATTACGTTTGTAAAAATTACTCACTGCTCTCTCACAAAAATTTAGTCAGTGGAAACATTTATGAATTAAATCTGTTCTTGACACACGTTGACTCTGATTGTGACAGACACCTATGATCATTACACTTTGACATTGATTGTGACAGACACCTATGATCATTACACTTTGACATTGATTGTGACAGACACCTATGATCATTACACTTTGACATTCAGTGTGACAGACACCTATGATCATTATCTCTTACGCTACCCTACCTTCTCCCACCCACCTCCGCCAGTATCATAGCAGATACCTTACTCTAGCATGCTGTCACCAATCTCGCCCCCAACCCCCCCTCCCCCCCCCACAATCGAATCACCTTCTGCAGAGTAGTCTGTGTCTTCCATCAGTATACTATATTCCCACGTTGTTTCTTTGCCCCAAGAGAATCTGCTTGTAGATGTGCTCTTTTGGTTACCTGCGGTACACTCTTAGCTTGTCCATCTATTTGTACACCCATCAATCTCCCTATCTGTCTATCCGTCTTTCCACCAATCCATTTATCCATTCATCATTCATATACCCATTTGTCAATTAATTCCATTCATTCTCTCATCCATTGGAACCTCCATTCATTCGTTCAACCATTGGAATACATTATCCGTCCGACCATCTACTCACTGGCCACCATAATGAATCATGACACCAAAGCAAAACAGACAATTTCAAGGAATTGCTGGATATTATTTTCTCTCTGTTTCTTTCAGGTTCTACAAAAATTACACATCCAAGTTTACCCGTCGTCATGGAACACACCATTTGTGTATCGGATTTTTCTCCAGCCCTCAACGCCCATCAAATTTCTATTCACCAAAAGGGAGACAACCCCCCCGGGCAGAGCCATGTTGTCATCAGCAGAAGAGCCGAATAGTTCCTGAACTTCTGTAACTGCTGACCAAGAAAAAATACCACAATAAAATATTGATCTTTGTATAACTTTGTTTTAAAAAGAAAAACTGAACGTTTATGTATCATTGAGTGTAGTCATGAGTTCCTTTCATCTTCAATATATAATTCTACTTTGCTTTGAACTGTTAACCTAAATAGCCCATGGAGGGGGTGGGGATTTGAACAAATTCCTGCCTCCACCAATCGTTCTCTTGGCCTCACAAATGAATTGTTTACATCTTTCTACTTCTGCCCCAAACACAGGAGACCCAGACGGTTCTCAATTCGTCATAATACCCCCGGAGACTCCCCCCCTCCCCCCCCCCCCGTAGGCCTATCAATAGTGTATCATCCATGCCAACAATGCGACAATTCGCACCACAGCCCTTCATAATTGAAGGAAGAAGAGTAGAACTACAGAGCTCTGTAAGTTGTACTTAGCTGTGGCTACAGGCCTGGCGTGGGCTGCTGGTTTGTCTCGCTATTCTCTGTCTCGGCTTCAACTTGTCTGGCTGGACGTGGTGACAGCAGCTGGCCACAATTTTGTCTGCTTGCCTGCTTGTCTGATGAATTCTTCAGCATGTCTCCTATGAGCAGCCTTCGGTCAACTAATGGATCTCTCGTGATCTTGACACCGCCAAATAATATTTGTGAGGTGTTGATAGACGGGCGTAGTCCAATTGCAAATGTGTGAATGCGTTTGTGTCTGTGTTAAAGCCTCAGCCTAAAGTTCTCTGTCCATCTTGGTATGAAATTATGACATGAATTCTCATGGTATTTTCTCATTGTATTTTCTCACGGTATTTTCTCATGTTTTCATTGGCTATTTTTATCTTGCTCAGTTTTGCTTGTTTGTTGAGCCAAAATAAATTGTATAAAACCTGAACCATTGGCAGGTTAGGAGGTTTGTGGGAACATTGATGGGAACATTGGGAGGTTTGTGCGAACAATGATGGCAACATTGGCAGATTTGTGGGAGCATTGAAGGGAACATTGCCATGTTTGTGTTAACATTGATGCGAACATTGGGAGGTTTGTGGGAGCATTGATGGGAACAAAGGGAGGTTTATGGGAACATTAAGGGGTTTGTGGGAACATAGGAAAGTTTGTGGGAACATTGAGAGGTTTGTGGGAACATTGGAAGGTTTGTGGGAACATTGGGAGGTTTGTGGGAATATTGATGGGAACATTCGCAGGTTTCAGGGAACATTGGAAGGTTTATGGGAAGATTAGCACGTTTGTGCGAACATTGGCAGGTTTCTGGGAATATTGATGGGAACATTGGGAGATTTGTGGGAACATTGGAAGGTTTGTGGGAACATTGATGGGAACATTGACAGGTTTGTGGGAACATTGGGAGGTTTGTGGGAACATTCATGAGAACATTGGGAGGTTTGTGGAAACATTGGAAAGTTTGTGGGAACATTGGTAAGTTTGTTGGAAAATTGATGGAAACATTGACAGATTTCTGCGAACATTGATGGGAACATTGGCAGGTTTTTTGCAACGTCGATGGAAACATTGGGAGATTTGTGGGAACATTGATGGGAACATTGGCAGGTTTGTGGGAACATGGATGGGAACATCGGGAGATTTGTGGGAACATTGATGGGAACATTGGCAGGTTTGTGGGAACATTATGGGAACATTGGGAGATTTGTGGGAACATTGGCAGCTTTGTGGGAACATTGATGGGAACATCGGGAGATTTGTGGGAACATTGAACGGGAACATTGGGAGACTTGTGGGAACATTGATGGGAACATTGGCAGCTTTGCGGGAACATTGATGGGAATGTTGGGAGGTTCGTTGGGACATTGTGAGACTTTAGGTAAGACTGGAAGGTTTGTGGGAACATTGGGAGGTTTTTGGGAACATTGGGAGGTTTGTGGAAACATTAATAAAATTTTAATTTTGCGCTTACGACCAGCCTGAAGAGTTTGGTCAGGTGTGACGGGGCAAACACTTATTCCTCCTCCATTTGTGTGACAAGATTCGCTATTGCCAGCGTCTGTGTCATAAAAACAGTCTACTGTTGATTACTTCATGTGATGTAACACAAATAAATCGTTTGAAAAAGTTTTTATTTTTCTGGTGTTGTTTGTATTTCAAGTTTGGAGGGACTTGATTCAAAATATCAAGCAAAAATCAATCAACATATTTGTTAGGGTGATGTAACAGTGAAATTCGTGTAGTGAGTGGTAGTTTCTCCAGATGGTTCTAGAAAGACGAGGCTGTCTGATTTTCTACTGGTGCGCTAATGGCTATGGTGTCCCATTGTGGACAATGTGGAGTTGCAAATTGGCTGGCCACTGAAAATCAGTTTGTCTGCACATTAATTTAGGTCAACGTGGTCATCCACGCCACGCGACCAACTCATTTCCATATTTTGTTTGTTGTTTGTTTTGGTAGAATTGAATAATAATTAGATCTATAAAATTCATCATTGGTGTATAATTTAAAAATAATATTTTTGTCTACGGCGGTAGTTAGTGCTACATGCTTAGAAAACACGATCCTTGGAGAGGGGGGGGGGTGGAGTCATCTTAATTAATTCTAAATTAATCATGATAAATGAATGGTCACATCTATACCCGTCACGTCTGTACCAGTCACGTCTATACCCGTCACATCTATACCCGTCACATCTATACCCGTCACGTCTATACCAGTCACATCTATACCAGTCACATCTATACCAGTCACATCTATACCAGTCACATCTATACCCGTCACGTCTATACAAGTCACATCTATACCCGTCACGTCTATACCAGTCACATCTATACCAGTCACATCTATATCAGTCACATCTATACCAGTCACATCTACACCAGTCACATCTATACCAGTCACATCTATACCAGTCACATCTATACCAGTCACATCTATACCAGTCACATCTATACAAGTCACATCTATACCCGTCACGTCTATACCAGTCACATCTATACCCATCACGTCTATACCAGTCACATCTATACCAGTCACGTCTATACCAGTCACGTCTATACCAGTCACATCTATATCAGTCACATCTATACCCGTCACGTCTATACCAGTCACATCTATACCAGTCACGTCTATACCAGTCACATCTATACCAGTCACATCTATACCAATCACATCTATACCAGTCACATCTATACCAGTCACATCTATACCCGTCACGTCTATACCAGTCACATCTATACCAGTCACATCTATACCAGTCACGTCTATACCAGTCACATCTATACCAGTCACATCTATACCAGTAACATCTATACCAGTCACATCTATACCAGTCACATCTATGTACCAGTCACGTCTATACCAGTCCCATCTATACCAGTCACATCTATACCAGTCACGTCTATACCAGTCACATCTATACCAGTCACATCTATACCAATCACATCTATACCAGTCACATCTATACCAGTCACATCTATACCAGTCACATCTATGTACCAGTCACGTCTATACCAGTCACATCTATACCAGTCACATCTATACCAGGCACATCTATACCAGTCACATCTATACCAGTCACATCTATACCAGTCACATCTATACCAGTCACATCTATGTACCAGTCACGTCTATACCAGTCACATCTATACCAGTCACATCTATACCAGTCACATCTATACCAGTCACATCTATACCAGTCACATCTATACCAGTCACATCTATACCAGTCACATCTATGTACCAGTCACGTCTATACCAGTCACATCTATACCAGTCACATCTATGTACCAGTCACGTCTATACCAGTCACATCTATACCAGTCAAATCTATAAGAGTCACATCTATACCATTCACGTCTATACCAGTCACATCTATATCAGTCAAATCTATTCCAGTCACGTCTATACCAGTCACGTCTATATCAGTCACATCTATATCAGTCGTATCTATTCCAGTCACGCCTATACCAGTTACATCTATACCAGTCAAATCTATACCAGTCACATCTATACCAGTCACGTCTATATCAGTCACATCTATATCAGTCACATCTCTTCCAGTCACGTCTATACCAGTCACATCTATACCAGTCAAATCTATACCAGTCACGTCTATACCAGTCACATCTATATCAGTCAAATCTATTCCAGTCACGTCTATACCAGTAACGTCTATATCAGTCACATCTATATCAGTCAGATCTATTCCGGTCACGTCTACACCAGTCACGTCTATATCAGTCACATCTATATCAGTCACATCTATTCCAGTCACGTCTATACCAGTCACGTCTATATCAGTCACATCTATATCAGTCACATCTATTCCAGTCACATCTATACCAGTACCATCTATACACCAGTCACATCTATACCAGTCACATCTATACCAGTCACATCTATACCAGTCACATCGTTACCAGTCACATCTATACCAGTCACATCTATACCAGTCAAATCTATACCAGTCACCTCTATACCAGTCACATCTATACCAGTCACATCTATACCAATTACATCTGTACCAGTCATATCTATACCAGTCATATCTATACCAGTCACATCTATACCAGTCACATCTATACCAGTCACATCTATACCAGTCAAATCTATACCAGTCACATCTATACCAGTCACATCTATACCAGTCACATCTATACCAGTCACATCTATACCAGTCACATCTATACCAGTCACATCTATACCAGTCACATCTACACCAGTCACATCTACACCAGTCACATCTATACCAGTCACGTCCATACCAGTCACATCTATACCAGTCACATCTATACCAGTCACATCTACACCAGTCACATCTATACCAGTCACATCTATACCAGTCACATCTATACCAGTCACATCTATACAAGTCACATCTATACCCGTCACGTCTATACCAGTCACATCTATACCCGTCACGTCTATACCAGTCACATCTATACCAGTCACGTCTATACCAGTCACGTCTATACCAGTCACATCTATATCAGTCACATCTATACCCGTCACGTCAATACCAGTCACATCTATACCAGTCACGTCTATACCAGTCACATCTATACCAGTCACATCTATACCAATCACATCTATACCAGTCACATCTATACCAGTCACATCTATACCCCTCACGTCTATACCAGTCACATCTATACCAGTCACATCTATACCAGTCACGTCTATACCAGTCACATCTATACCAGTCACATCTATACCAGTAACATCTATACCAGTCACATCTATACCAGTCACATCTATGTACCAGTCACGTCTATACCAGTCCCATCTATACCAGTCACATCTATACCAGTCACGTCTATACCAGTCACATCTATACCAGTCACATCTATACCAATCACATCTATACCAGTCACATCTATACCAGTCACATCTATACCAGTCACATCTATGTACCAGTCACGTCTATACCAGTCACATCTATACCAGTGACATCTATACCAGGCACATCTATACCAGTCACATCTATACCAGTCACATCTATACCAGTCACATCTATGTACCAGTCACGTCTATACCAGTCACATCTATACCAGTCACATCTATACCAGTCACATCTATACCAGTCACATCTATACCAGTCACATCTATACCAGTCACATCTATACCAGTCACATCTATGTACCAGTCACGTCTATACCAGTCACATCTATACCAGTCACATCTATGTACCAGTCACGTCTATACCAGTCACATCTATACCAGTCAAATCTATAAGAGTCACATCTATACCATTCACGTCTATACCAGTCACATCTATATCAGTCAAATCTATTCCAGTCACGTCTATACCAGTCACGTCTATATCAGTCACATCTATATCAGTCGTATCTATTCCAGTCACGCCTATACCAGTTACATCTATACCAGTCAAATCTATACCAGTCACATCTATACCAGTCACGTCTATATCAGTCACATCTATATCAGTCACATCTCTTCCAGTCACGTCTATACCAGTCACATCTATACCAGTCAAATCTATACCAGTCACGTCTATACCAGTCACATCTATATCAGTCAAATCTATTCCAGTCACGTCTATACCAGTAATGTCTATATCAGTCACATCTATATCAGTCAGATCTATTCCAGTCACGTCTACACCAGTCACGTCTATATCAGTCACATCTATATCAGTCACATCTATTCCAGTCACGTCTATACCAGTCACGTCTATATCAGTCACATCTATATCAGTCACATCTATTCCAGTCACATCTATACCAGTACCATCTATACACCAGTCACATCTATAGCAGTCACATCTATACCAGTCACATCTATACCAGTCACATCTTTACCAGTCACATCTATACCAGTCACATCTATACCAGTCAAATCTATACCAGTCACCTCTATACCAGTCACATCTATACCAGTCACATCTATACCAATTACATCTGTACCAGTCATATCTATACCAGTCATATCTATACCAGTCACATCTATACCAGTCACATCTATACCAGTCACATCTATACCAGTCAAATCTATACCAGTCACATCTATACCAGTCACATCTATACCAGTCACATCTATACCAGTCACATCTATACCAGTCACATCTATACCAGTCACATCTATACCAGTCACATCTATACCAGTCACATCTATACCAGTCACATCTACACCAGTCACATCTACACCAGTCACATCTATACCAGTCACGTCCAAACCAGTCACGTCTATGCCAGTCACGTCTATACCAGTCACGTCTATACCAGTCACATCTATACCAGTCACATCTATACCAGTCACATCTATACCAGTTACATCTATACCATTCAGATCTATACCATTCACGTCTATACCAGTCACATCTACACCATTCACATCTATACCATTCACGTCTATACCAGTCACATCTACACCAGTCACATCTATACCAGTCACATCTATACCAATCACATCTATACCAGTCACATCTATACCAGTCACATCTATACCCCTCACGTCTATACCAGTCACATCTATACCAGTCACATCTATACCAGTCACGTCTATACCAGTCACATCTATAATAGTCACATCTATACCAGTAACATCTATACCAGTCACATCTATACCAGTCACATCTATGTACCAGTCACGTCTATACCAGTCCCATCTATACCAGTCACATCTATACCAGTCACGTCTATACCAGTCACATCTATACCAGTCACATCTATACCAATCACATCTATACCAGTCACATCTATACCAGTCACATCTATACCAGTCACATCTATGTACCAGTCACGTCTATACCAGTCACATCTATACCAGTCACATCTATACCAGGCACATCTATACCAGTCACATCTATACCAGTCACATCTATACCAGTCACATCTATGTACCAGTCACGTCTATACCAGTCACATCTATACCAGTCACATCTATACCAGTCACATCTATACCAGTCACATCTATACCAGTCACATCTATACCAGTCACATCTATACCAGTCACATCTATGTACCAGTCACGTCTATACCAGTCACATCTATACCAGTCACATCTATGTACCAGTCACGTCTATACCAGTCACATCTATACCAGTCAAATCTATAAGAGTCACATCTATACCATTCACGTCTATACCAGTCACATCTATATCAGTCAAATCTATTCCAGTCACGTCTATACCAGTCACGTCTATATCAGTCACATCTATATCAGTCGTATCTATTCCAGTCACGCCTATACCAGTTACATCTATACCAGTCAAATCTATACCAGTCACATCTATACCAGTCACGTCTATATCAGTCACATCTATATCAGTCACATCTCTTCCAGTCACGTCTATACCAGTCACATCTATACCAGTCAAATCTATACCAGTCACGTCTATACCAGTCACATCTATATCAGTCAAATCTATTCCAGTCACGTCTATACCAGTAATGTCTATATCAGTCACATCTATATCAGTCAGATCTATTCCAGTCACGTCTACACCAGTCACGTCTATATCAGTCACATCTATATCAGTCACATCTATTCCAGTCACGTCTATACCAGTCACGTCTATATCAGTCACATCTATATCAGTCACATCTATTCCAGTCACATCTATACCAGTACCATCTATACACCAGTCACATCTATAGCAGTCACATCTATACCAGTCACATCTATACCAGTCACATCTTTACCAGTCACATCTATACCAGTCACATCTATACCAGTCAAATCTATACCAGTCACCTCTATACCAGTCACATCTATACCAGTCACATCTATACCAATTACATCTGTACCAGTCATATCTATACCAGTCATATCTATACCAGTCACATCTATACCAGTCACATCTATACCAGTCACATCTATACCAGTCAAATCTATACCAGTCACATCTATACCAGTCACATCTATACCAGTCACATCTATACCAGTCACATCTATACCAGTCACATCTATACCAGTCACATCTATACCAGTCACATCTATACCAGTCACATCTATACCAGTCACATCTACACCAGTCACATCTACACCAGTCACATCTATACCAGTCACGTCCAAACCAGTCACGTCTATGCCAGTCACGTCTATACCAGTCACGTCTATACCAGTCACATCTATACCAGTCACATCTATACCAGTCACATCTATACCAGTTACATCTATACCATTCAGATCTATACCATTCACGTCTATACCAGTCACATCTACACCATTCACATCTATACCATTCACGTCTATACCAGTCACATCTACACCAGTCACATCTATACCAGTTACATCTATACCAGTCACATCTATAACAGTTACATCTATACCAGTTACATCTATACCAGTCACATCTATACCAGTTACATCTATACCAGTCAAATCTATACCAGTTACATCTATACCATTCACATCTATACCAGTCACATCTACACCAGTCACATCTATACCATTCACATCTATACCAGTCACATCTATACCAGTCACATCTATACCAGTCAAATCTATACCAGTCACATCTATATACCAGTCACATTTATGCCAGTCACATCTATACCAGTCACATCTATACCAGTTACATCTATACCAGTCACATCTATACCAGTCACATCTATACCAGTCACATCTATACCAGTCACATCTATACCAGTCACATCTATATACCAGTCACATCTATACCAGTCATATCTATACCAGTCACATCTATACCAGTCACATCTATACCAGTCACATCTATATACCAGTCACATCTATACCAGTCACATCTATACCAGTCACATCTATACCAATCACATCTATACCAGTTACATCTATACCAGTCACATCTATGCCACTCACATCTATATACCAGTCACATCTATGCCAGTCACATCTATACCATTCACATCTATGCCAGTCACATCTATATACCAGTCACATCTATGCCAGTCACATCTATACCAGTCACATCTATGCCAGTCACATCTATATACCAGTCATATCTATATCAGTCACATCTATATCATTCACATCTATGCCAGTCACATCTATACCATCCACATCTATACTATTCACATCTATACCAGTCACATCTATGCCAGTCACATCTATACCAGTCACATCTATAACCTTCACATCTATACCAGTCACATCTATACCATTCACATCTCTACCAGTCACATCTATACCATTCACATCTATACCATTCACATCTATACCAGTCACGTCTATACCAGTCACATCTATACCAGTCACATCTATACCAGTCACATCTGTACCAGTCACATCTATAACCTTCACATCTATACCAGTCACATCTATACCAGTCACATCTATACCAGTCACATCTATACCATTCACATCTATACCATTCACATCTATACCAGTCACGTCTATACCAGTCACATCTATACCAGGCACATCTATACAATTCACATCTATACCATTCACATCTATACCAGTCACGTCTATACCATTCACATCTATACCATTCACATCTATACCATTCACATCTATACCAGTCACATCTATACCAGTCACATCTATACCAGTCACATCTATACCATTCATATCTATACCAGTCACGTCTATACCATTCACATCTATACCATTCACATCTATACCAGTCACGTCTATACCAGTCACATCTATACCAGTCACACCTATACCAGTCACATCTATACCAGTCACATCTATAACCTTCACATCTATACCAGTCACATCTATACCATTCACATCTCTACCAGTCACATCTATACTATTCACCTATACCATTCACATCTATACCAGTCACGTCTATACCAGTTACATCTATACCAGTCACATCCATACCAGTCACGTCTATGCCAGTCACATCTATACCAGTCACATTTATACCAGTCACATCTATACCAGTCACACCTATACCAGTTAAATCTATACCAGTCACATCTATACCAGTCACATCTATACCAGTCACATCTATACCAGTCACACCTATACCAGTTACATCTATACCAGTCACATCTATACCAGTCACATCTATACCAGTCACATCTATACCAGTCACATCTATACCAGTCACATCTATACCAGTCTCATCTATACCAGTCACATCTACACCAGTCACATCTATACCAGTCACATCTATACCAGTCACATCTATATACCAGTCACATTTATGCCAGTCACATCTATACCAGTCGTATCTACACCAGTCACATCTATACCAGTCACATCTATACCAGTCACATCTATATACCAGTCACATTTATGCCAGTCACATCTATACCAGTAACATCTATACCAGTCACATCTATATACCAGTCACATTTATGCCAGTCACATCTATACCAGTCACATCTATACCAGTTACATCTATATACCAGTCACATCTATACCAGTCACATCTATACCAGTCACATCTATATACCAGTCACATCTATACCAGTCACATCTACACCAGTCACATCTATACCAGTCACATCTATACCAGTCACATCTATACCAGTCACATCTATACCATTCACGTCTATACCAGTCACATCTATACCAGTCACGTTCATACCAGTCACGTCTATGCCAGTCACATCTATATCAGTCACATTTATACCAGCCTCATCTATACCAGTCACATCTATACCAGTCACATCTATACCAATCACATCTATACCAGTCACATCTATACCAGTCACATCTATGCCAGTCACATCTATATACCAGTCACATCTATGCCAGTCACATCTATACCATTCACATCTATGCCAGTCACATCTATATACCAGTCACATCTATGCCAGTCACATCTATACCAGTCACATCTATGCCAGTCACATCTATATACCAGTCACATCTATGCCAGTCACATCTATACCAGTCACATCTATACCATCCACACCTATACTATTCACATCTATACCAGTCACATCTATGCCAGTCACATCTATACCAGTCACATCTATAACCTTCACATCTATACCAGTCACATCTATACCATTCACATCTATACCAGTCACATCTATACCAGTCACATCTATACCAGTCACATCTATACCAGTCACATCTATATACTAGTCACATCTATACCAGTCATATCTATACCAGTCACATCTATACCAGTCACATCTATACCAGTCACATCTATACAAGTCACATCTATACAAGTCACATCTATACCCGTCACGTCTATACCAGTCACATCTATACCCGTCACGTCTATACCAGTCACATCTATAACAGTCACGTCTATACCAGTCACGTCTATGCCAGTCACATCTATATCAGTCACATCTATACCCGTCACGTCTATACCAGTCACATCTATACCAGTCACGTCTATACCAGTCACATGTATACCAGTCACATCTATACCAGTCACATCTATACCAGTCACATCTATACCCGTCACATCTATACCCGTCACGTCTATACCAGTCACATCTATACCAGTCACATCTATACCAGTCACGTCTATACCAGTCACATCTATACCAGTCACATCTATACCAGTAACATCTATACCAGTCACATCTATACCAGT
Organism: Onchidella celtica; assembly: GCA_963931925.1. Classification (NCBI taxonomy): domain Eukaryota; kingdom Metazoa; phylum Mollusca; class Gastropoda; order Systellommatophora; family Onchidiidae; genus Onchidella; species Onchidella celtica. The sequence goes on from OZ007573.1 coordinate 500,818, forward strand.
CACATCTATGTACCAGTCACGTCTATACCAGTCACATCTATACCAGTCACATCTATACCAGTCACGTCTATACCAGTCACATCTATACCAGTCACATCTATACCATTCACATCTATACCAGTCACATCTATACCAGTCACATCTATACCAGTCACATCTATACCAGTCACATCTATGTACCAGTCACGTCTATACCAGTCACATCTATACCAGTCACATCTATACCAGTCACATCTATACCAGTCACATCTATACCAGTCACATCTATACCAGTCACATCTATGTACCAGTCACGTCTATACCAGTCACATCTATACCAGTCACATCTATACCAGTCACATCTATACCAGTCACATCTATACCAGTCACATCTATACCAGTCACATCTATACCAGTCACATCTATGTAGCAGTCACGTCTATACCAGTCACATCTATACCAGTCACATCTATGTACCAGTCACATCTATATCAGTCAAATCTATTCCAGTCACGTCTATACCAGTAACGTCTATATCAGTCACATCTATATCAGTCACATCTATTCCAGTCACGTCTACACCAGTCACGTCTATACCAGTCACGTCTATATCAGTCACATCTATATCAGTCATATCTATTCCAGTCACGCCTATACCAGTTACATCTATACCAGTCAAATCTATACCAGTCACATCTATACCAGTCACGTCTATATCAGTCACATCTCTATCAGTCACATCTCTTCCAGTCACGTTTATACCAGTCACGTCTATATCAGTCACATCTATATCAGTCGCATCTATTCCAGTCACGTCTATACCAGTCACATCTATACCAGTCAAATCTATTCCAGTCACGTCTATACCAGTCACATCTATATCAGTCAAATCTATTCCAGTCACGTCTATACCAGTAACGTCTATATCAGTCACATCTATATCAGTCACATCTATTCCAGTCACGTCTACACCAGTCACGTCTATATCAGTCACATCTATATCAGTCATATCTATTCCAGTCACGTCTATACCAGTCACGTCTATATCAGTCACATCTATATCAGTCACATCTATTCCAGTCACATCTATACCAGTACCATCTATATACCAGTCACATCTATACCAGTCACATCTATACCAGTCACATCTATACCAGTCACATCTTTACCAGTCACATCTATACCAGTCACATCTATACCAGTCAAATCTATACCAGTCACCTCTATACCAGTCACATCTATACCAGTCACATCTATACCAATTACATCTGTACCAGTCATATCTATACCAGTCATATCTATACCAGTCACATCTACACCAGTCACATCTATACCAGTCACATCTATACCAGTCACATCTATACCAGTCAAATCTATACCAGTCACATCTATACCAGTCACATCTATACCAGTCACATCTATACCAGTCACATCTATACCAGTCATATCTATACCAGTCACATCTATACCAGTCACATCTATACCAGTCACATCTATACCAGTCACATCTATACCAGTCACATCTACACCAGTCACATCTACACCAGTCACATCTATACCAGTCACCTCCATACCAGTCACGTCTATGCCAGTCACGTCTATACCAGTCACATCTATACCAGTCACATCTATACCAGTCACATCTATACCAGTCACATCTATACCAGTTACATATATACCATTCAGATCTATACCATTCACGTCTATACCAGTCACATCTACACCATTCGCATCTATACCATTCACGTCTATACCAGTCACATCTACACCAGTCACATCTATACCAGTTACATCTATACCAGTCACATCTATAACAGTTACATCTATACCAGTTACATCTATACCAGTCACATCTATACCAGTTACATCTATACCAGTCAAATCTATACCAGTTACATCTATACCATTCACATCTATACCAGTCACATCTACACCAGTCACATCTATACCAGTCACATCTATACCAGTCACATCTATACCAGTCACATCTATACCAGTCAAATCTATACCAGTCACATCTATATACCAGTCACATTTATACCAGTCACATCTATACCAGTCAAATCCATACCAGTCACATCTATATACCAGTCACATTTATGCCAGTCACATCTATACCAGTCACATCTATACCAGTTACATCTATACCAGTCACATCTATACCAGTCACATCTATACCAGTCACATCTATACCAGTCACATCTATACCAGTCACATCTATATACCAATCACATCTATACCAGTCATATCTATACCAGTCACATCTATACCAGTCACATCTATACCAGTCACATCTATATACCAGTCACATCTATACCAGTCACATCTATACCAGTCACATCTATACCAATCACATCTATACCAGTCACATCTATACCAGTCACATCTATGCCACTCACATCTATATACCAGTCACATCTATGCCAGTCACATCTATACCATTCACATCTATGCCAGTCACATCTATATACCAGTCACATCTATGCCAGTCACATCTATACCAGTCACATCTATGCCAGTCACATCTATATACCAGTCATATCTATATCAGTCACATCTATATCATTCACATCTATGCCAGTCACATCTATACCAGTCACATCTATACCATCCACATCTATACTATTCACATCTATACCAGTCACATCTATGCCAGTCACATCTATACCAGTCACATCTATAACCTTCACATCTATACCAGTCACATCTATACCATTCACATCTCTACCAGTCACATCTATACCATTCACATCTATACCAGTCACGTCTATACCAGTCACATCTATACCAGTCACATCTATACCAGTCACATCTATACCAGTCACATCTATAACCTTCACATCTATACCAGTCACATCTATACCAGTCACATCTATACCAGTCACATCTATACCATTCACATCTATACCATTCACATCTATACCAGGCACATCTATACAATTCACATCTATACCATTCACATCTATACCAGTCACGTCTATACCATTCACATCTATACCATTCACATCTATACCATTCACATCTATACCAGTCACATCAATACCAGTCACATCTATACCAGTCACATCTATACCAGTCACATCTATACCATTCATATCTATACCAGTCACGTCTATACCAGTCACATCTGTACCAGTCACATCTATACCAGTCACATCTATACCAGTCACATCTATAACCTTCACATCTATACCATTCACATCTATACCAGTCACATCTATACCAGTCACATCTATACCATTCACATCTATACCATTCACATCTATACCAGTCACATCTATGCCAGTCACATCTATACCAGTCACATCTATAACCTTCACATCTATACCAGTCACATCTATACCATTCACATCTCTACCAGTCACATCTATACCATTCACATCTATACCAGTCACGTCTATACCAGTCACATCTATACCAGTCACATCTATACCAGTCACATCTATACCATTCACATCTATAACCTTCACATCTATACCAGTCACATCTATACCAGTCACATCTATACCAGTCACATCTATACCATTCACATCTATACCATTCACATCTATACCAGTCACGTCTATACCATTCACATCTATACCATTCACATCTATACCATTCACATCTATACCAGTCACATCTATACCAGTCACATCTATACCAGTCACATCTATACCAGTCACATCTATACCATTCATATCTATACCAGTCACGTCTATACCATTCACATCTATACCATTCACATCTATACCAGTCACGTCTATACCAGTCACATCTATACCAGTCACACCTATACAAGTCACATCTATACCAGTCACATCTATAACCTTCACATCTATACCAGTCACATCTATACCATTCACATCTCTACCAGTCACATCTATACTATTCACCTGTACCATTTACATCTATACCAGTCACGTCTATACCAGTTACATCTATACCAGTCACATCCATACCAGTCACGTCTATGCCAGTCACATCTATACCAGTCACATCTATACCAGTCACATCTATACCAGTCACATCTACACCAGTCACATCTACACCAGTCACATCTATACCAGTCACCTCCATACCAGTCACGTCTATGCCAGTCACGTCTATACCAGTCACATCTATACCAGTCACATCTATACCAGTCACATCTATACCAGTCACATTTATACCAGTCACATCTATACCAGTCAAATCCATACCAGTCACATCTATATACCAGTCACATTTATGCCAGTCACATCTATACCAGTCACATCTATACCAGTTACATCTATACCAGTCACATCTATACCAGTCAAATCTATACCAGTCACATCTATACCAGTCACGTCTATATCAGTCACATCTATATCAGTCACATCTCTTCCAGTCACGTCTATACCAGTCACATCTATACCAGTCAAATCTATACCAGTCACGTCTATACCAGTCACATCTATATCAGTCAAATCTATTCCAGTCACGTCTATACCAGTAATGTCTATATCAGTCACATCTATATCAGTCAGATCTATTCCAGTCACGTCTACACCAGTCACGTCTATATCAGTCACATCTATATCAGTCACATCTATTCCAGTCACGTCTATACCAGTCACGTCTATATCAGTCACATCTATATCAGTCACATCTATTCCAGTCACATCTATACCAGTACCATCTATACACCAGTCACATCTATAGCAGTCACATCTATACCAGTCACATCTATACCAGTCACATCTTTACCAGTCACATCTATACCAGTCACATCTATACCAGTCAAATCTATACCAGTCACCTCTATACCAGTCACATCTATACCAGTCACATCTATACCAATTACATCTGTACCAGTCATATCTATACCAGTCATATCTATACCAGTCACATCTATACCAGTCACATCTATACCAGTCACATCTATACCAGTCAAATCTATACCAGTCACATCTATACCAGTCACATCTATACCAGTCACATCTATACCAGTCACATCTATACCAGTCACATCTATACCAGTCACATCTATACCAGTCACATCTATACCAGTCACATCTATACCAGTCACATCTACACCAGTCACATCTACACCAGTCACATCTATACCAGTCACGTCCAAACCAGTCACGTCTATGCCAGTCACGTCTATACCAGTCACGTCTATACCAGTCACATCTATACCAGTCACATCTATACCAGTCACATCTATACCAGTTACATCTATACCATTCAGATCTATACCATTCACGTCTATACCAGTCACATCTACACCATTCACATCTATACCATTCACGTCTATACCAGTCACATCTACACCAGTCACATCTATACCAGTTACATCTATACCAGTCACATCTATAACAGTTACATCTATACCAGTTACATCTATACCAGTCACATCTATACCAGTTACATCTATACCAGTCAAATCTATACCAGTTACATCTATACCATTCACATCTATACCAGTCACATCTACACCAGTCACATCTATACCATTCACATCTATACCAGTCACATCTATACCAGTCACATCTATACCAGTCAAATCTATACCAGTCACATCTATATACCAGTCACATTTATGCCAGTCACATCTATACCAGTCACATCTATACCAGTTACATCTATACCAGTCACATCTATACCAGTCACATCTATACCAGTCACATCTATACCAGTCACATCTATACCAGTCACATCTATATACCAGTCACATCTATACCAGTCATATCTATACCAGTCACATCTATACCAGTCACATCTATACCAGTCACATCTATATACCAGTCACATCTATACCAGTCACATCTATACCAGTCACATCTATACCAATCACATCTATACCAGTCACATCTATACCAGTCACATCTATGCCACTCACATCTATATACCAGTCACATCTATGCCAGTCACATCTATACCATTCACATCTATGCCAGTCACATCTATATACCAGTCACATCTATGCCAGTCACATCTATACCAGTCACATCTATGCCAGTCACATCTATATACCAGTCATATCTATATCAGTCACATCTATATCATTCACATCTATGCCAGTCACATCTATACCATCCACATCTATACTATTCACATCTATACCAGTCACATCTATGCCAGTCACATCTATACCAGTCACATCTATAACCTTCACATCTATACCAGTCACATCTATACCATTCACATCTCTACCAGTCACATCTATACCATTCACATCTATACCATTCACATCTATACCAGTCACGTCTATACCAGTCACATCTATACCAGTCACATCTATACCAGTCACATCTGTACCAGTCACATCTATAACCTTCACATCTATACCAGTCACATCTATACCAGTCACATCTATACCAGTCACATCTATACCATTCACATCTATACCATTCACATCTATACCAGTCACGTCTATACCAGTCACATCTATACCAGGCACATCTATACAATTCACATCTATACCATTCACATCTATACCAGTCACGTCTATACCATTCACATCTATACCATTCACATCTATACCATTCACATCTATACCAGTCACATCTATACCAGTCACATCTATACCAGTCACATCTATACCATTCATATCTATACCAGTCACGTCTATACCATTCACATCTATACCATTCACATCTATACCAGTCACGTCTATACCAGTCACATCTATACCAGTCACACCTATACCAGTCACATCTATACCAGTCACATCTATAACCTTCACATCTATACCAGTCACATCTATACCATTCACATCTCTACCAGTCACATCTATACTATTCACCTATACCATTCACATCTATACCAGTCACGTCTATACCAGTTACATCTATACCAGTCACATCCATACCAGTCACGTCTATGCCAGTCACATCTATACCAGTCACATTTATACCAGTCACATCTATACCAGTCACACCTATACCAGTTACATCTATACCAGTCACATCTATACCAGTCACATCTATACCAGTCACATCTATACCAGTCACATCTATACCAGTCACATCTATACCAGTCACATCTATACCAGTCTCATCTATACCAGTCACATCTACACCAGTCACATCTATACCAGTCACATCTATACCAGTCACATCTATATACCAGTCACATTTATGCCAGTCACATCTATACCAGTCGTATCTACACCAGTCACATCTATACCAGTCACATCTATACCAGTCACATCTATATACCAGTCACATTTATGCCAGTCACATCTATACCAGTAACATCTATACCAGTCACATCTATATACCAGTCACATTTATGCCAGTCACATCTATACCAGTCACATCTATACCAGTTACATCTATATACCAGTCACATCTATACCAGTCACATCTATACCAGTCACATCTATATACCAGTCACATCTATACCAGTCACATCTACACCAGTCACATCTATACCAGTCACATCTATACCAGTCACATCTATACCAGTCACATCTATACCATTCACGTCTATACCAGTCACATCTATACCAGTCACGTTCATACCAGTCACGTCTATGCCAGTCACATCTATATCAGTCACATTTATACCAGCCTCATCTATACCAGTCACATCTATACCAGTCACATCTATACCAATCACATCTATACCAGTCACATCTATACCAGTCACATCTATGCCAGTCACATCTATATACCAGTCACATCTATGCCAGTCACATCTATACCATTCACATCTATGCCAGTCACATCTATATACCAGTCACATCTATGCCAGTCACATCTATACCAGTCACATCTATGCCAGTCACATCTATATACCAGTCACATCTATGCCAGTCACATCTATACCAGTCACATCTATACCATCCACACCTATACTATTCACATCTATACCAGTCACATCTATGCCAGTCACATCTATACCAGTCACATCTATAACCTTCACATCTATACCAGTCACATCTATACCATTCACATCTATACCAGTCACATCTATACCAGTCACATCTATACCAGTCACATCTATACCAGTCACATCTATATACTAGTCACATCTATACCAGTCATATCTATACCAGTCACATCTATACCAGTCACATCTATACCAGTCACATCTATACAAGTCACATCTATACAAGTCACATCTATACCCGTCACGTCTATACCAGTCACATCTATACCCGTCACGTCTATACCAGTCACATCTATAACAGTCACGTCTATACCAGTCACGTCTATGCCAGTCACATCTATATCAGTCACATCTATACCCGTCACGTCTATACCAGTCACATCTATACCAGTCACGTCTATACCAGTCACATGTATACCAGTCACATCTATACCAGTCACATCTATACCAGTCACATCTATACCCGTCACATCTATACCCGTCACGTCTATACCAGTCACATCTATACCAGTCACATCTATACCAGTCACGTCTATACCAGTCACATCTATACCAGTCACATCTATACCAGTAACATCTATACCAGTCACATCTATACCAGTCACATCTATGTACCAGTCACGTCTATACCAGTCACATCTATACCAGTCACATCTATACCAGTCACGTCTATACCAGTCACATCTATACCAGTCACATCTATACCATTCACATCTATACCAGTCACATCTATACCAGTCACATCTATACCAGTCACATCTATACCAGTCACATCTATGTACCAGTCACGTCTATACCAGTCACATCTATACCAGTCACATCTATACCAGTCACATCTATACCAGTCACATCTATACCAGTCACATCTATACCAGTCACATCTATGTACCAGTCACGTCTATACCAGTCACATCTATACCAGTCACATCTATACCAGTCACATCTATACCAGTCACATCTATACCAGTCACATCTATACCAGTCACATCTATGTAGCAGTCACGTCTATACCAGTCACATCTATACCAGTCACATCTATGTACCAGTCACATCTATATCAGTCAAATCTATTCCAGTCACGTCTATACCAGTAACGTCTATATCAGTCACATCTATATCAGTCACATCTATTCCAGTCACGTCTACACCAGTCACGTCTATACCAGTCACGTCTATATCAGTCACATCTATATCAGTCATATCTATTCCAGTCACGCCTATACCAGTTACATCTATACCAGTCAAATCTATACCAGTCACATCTATACCAGTCACGTCTATATCAGTCACATCTCTATCAGTCACATCTCTTCCAGTCACGTTTATACCAGTCACGTCTATATCAGTCACATCTATATCAGTCGCATCTATTCCAGTCACGTCTATACCAGTCACATCTATACCAGTCAAATCTATTCCAGTCACGTCTATACCAGTCACATCTATATCAGTCAAATCTATTCCAGTCACGTCTATACCAGTAACGTCTATATCAGTCACATCTATATCAGTCACATCTATTCCAGTCACGTCTACACCAGTCACGTCTATATCAGTCACATCTATATCAGTCACATCTATTCCAGTCACGTCTATACCAGTCACGTCTATATCAGTCACATCTATATCAGTCACATCTATTCCAGTCACATCTATACCAGTACCATCTATATACCAGTCACATCTATACCAGTCACATCTATACCAGTCACATCTATACCAGTCACATCTTTACCAGTCACATCTATACCAGTCACATCTATACCAGTCAAATCTATACCAGTCACCTCTATACCAGTCACATCTATACCAGTCACATCTATACCAATTACATCTGTACCAGTCATATCTATACCAGTCATATCTATACCAGTCACATCTACACCAGTCACATCTATACCAGTCACATCTATACCAGTCACATCTATACCAGTCAAATCTATACCAGTCACATCTATACCAGTCACATCTATACCAGTCACATCTATACCAGTCACATCTATACCAGTCATATCTATACCAGTCACATCTATACCAGTCACATCTATACCAGTCACATCTATACCAGTCACATCTATACCAGTCACATCTACACCAGTCACATCTACACCAGTCACATCTATACCAGTCACCTCCATACCAGTCACGTCTATGCCAGTCACGTCTATACCAGTCACATCTATACCAGTCACATCTATACCAGTCACATCTATACCAGTCACATCTATACCAGTTACGTATATACCATTCAGATCTATACCATTCACGTCTATACCAGTCACATCTACACCATTCGCATCTATACCATTCACGTCTATACCAGTCACATCTACACCAGTCACATCTATACCAGTTACATCTATACCAGTCACATCTATAACAGTTACATCTATACCAGTTACATCTATACCAGTCACATCTATACCAGTTACATCTATACCAGTCAAATCTATACCAGTTACATCTATACCATTCACATCTATACCAGTCACATCTACACCAGTCACATCTATACCAGTCACATCTATACCAGTCACATCTATACCAGTCACATCTATACCAGTCAAATCTATACCAGTCACATCTATATACCAGTCACATTTATACCAGTCACATCTATACCAGTCAAATCCATACCAGTCACATCTATATACCAGTCACATTTATGCCAGTCACATCTATACCAGTCACATCTATACCAGTTACATCTATACCAGTCACATCTATACCAGTCACATCTATACCAGTCACATCTATACCAGTCACATCTATACCAGTCACATCTATATACCAATCACATCTATACCAGTCATATCTATACCAGTCACATCTATACCAGTCACATCTATACCAGTCACATCTATATACCAGTCACATCTATACCAGTCACATCTATACCAGTCACATCTATACCAATCACATCTATACCAGTCACATCTATACCAGTCACATCTATGCCAGTCACATCTATATACCAGTCACATCTATGCCAGTCACATCTATACCATTCACATCTATGCCAGTCACATCTATATACCAGTCACATCTATGCCAGTCACATCTATACCAGTCACATCTATGCCAGTCACATCTATATACCAGTCATATCTATATCAGTCACATCTATATCATTCACATCTATGCCAGTCACATCTATACCAGTCACATCTATACCATCCACATCTATACTATTCACATCTATACCAGTCACATCTATGCCAGTCACATCTATACCAGTCACATCTATAACCTTCACATCTATACCAGTCACATCTATACCATTCACATCTCTACCAGTCACATCTATACCATTCACATCTATACCAGTCACGTCTATACCAGTCACATCTATACCAGTCACATCTATACCAGTCACATCTATACCAGTCACATCTATAACCTTCACATCTATACCAGTCACATCTATACCAGTCACATCTATACCAGTCACATCTATACCATTCACATCTATACCATTCACATCTATACCAGGCACATCTATACAATTCACATCTATACCATTCACATCTATACCAGTCACGTCTATACCATTCACATCTATACCATTCACATCTATACCATTCACATCTATACCAGTCACATCAATACCAGTCACATCTATACCAGTCACATCTATACCAGTCACATCTATACCATTCATATCTATACCAGTCACGTCTATACCAGTCACATCTGTACCAGTCACATCTATACCAGTCACATCTATACCAGTCACATCTATAACCTTCACATCTATACCATTCACATCTATACCAGTCACATCTATACCAGTCACATCTATACCATTCACATCTATACCATTCACATCTATACCAGTCACATCTATGCCAGTCACATCTATACCAGTCACATCTATAACCTTCACATCTATACCAGTCACATCTATACCATTCACATCTCTACCAGTCACATCTATACCATTCACATCTATACCAGTCACGTCTATACCAGTCACATCTATACCAGTCACATCTATACCAGTCACATCTATACCAGTCACATCTATAACCTTCACATCTATACCAGTCACATCTATACCAGTCACATCTATACCAGTCACATCTATACCATTCACATCTATACCATTCACATCTATACCAGTCACGTCTATACCATTCACATCTATACCATTCACATCTATACCATTCACATCTATACCAGTCACATCTATACCAGTCACATCTATACCAGTCACATCTATACCAGTCACATCTATACCATTCATATCTATACCAGTCACGTCTATACCATTCACATCTATACCATTCACATCTATACCAGTCACGTCTATACCAGTCACATCTATACCAGTCACACCTATACCAGTCACATCTATACCAGTCACATCTATAACCTTCACATCTATACCAGTCACATCTATACCATTCACATCTCTACCAGTCACATCTATACTATTCACCTGTACCATTTACATCTATACCAGTCACGTCTATACCAGTTACATCTATACCAGTCACATCCATACCAGTCACGTCTATGCCAGTCACATCTATACCAGTCACATCTATACCAGTCACACCTATACCAGTTACGTCTATACCAGTCACATCTATACCAGTCACATCTATACCAGTCACATCTATACCAGTCACACCTATACAAGTTACATCTATACCAGTCACATCTATACCAGTCACATCTATACCAGTCACATCTATACCAGTCACATCTATACCAGTCACATCTGTACCAGTCACATCTATACCAGTCTCATCTATACCAGTCACATCTATACCAGTCACATCTATACCAGTCACATCTATATACCAGTCACATTTATGCCAGTCACATATATACCAGTCATATCTACACCAGTCACATCTATACCAGTCACATCTATACCAGTCACATCTATATACCAGTCACATTTATGCCAGTCACATCTATACCAGTAACATCTATACCAGTCACATCTATATACCAGTCACATTTATGCCAGTCACATCTATACCAGTCACATCTATACCAGTTACATCTATATACCAGTCACATCTATACCAGTCACATCTATATACCAGTCACATCTATACCAGTCACATCTACACCAGTCACATCTATACCAGTCACATCTATACCAGTCACATCTATACCAGTCACATCTATACCAGTCACATCTATACCAGTCACATCTATACCAGTCACGTCCATACCAGTCACGTCTATGCCAGTCACATCTATATCAGTCACATTTATACCAGCCTCATCTATACCAGTCACATCTATACCAGTCACATCTATACCAATCACATCTATACCAGTCACATCTATACCAGTCACATCTATGCCAGTCACATCTATATACCAGTCACATCTATGCCAGTCACATCTATACTATTCACATCTATGCCAGTCACATCTATATACCAGTCACATCTATGCCAGTCACATCTATACCAGTCACATCTATACCATCCACACCTATACTATTCACATCTATATCAGTCACATCTATGCCAGTCACATCTATACCAGTCACATCTATAACCTTCACATCTATACCAGTCACATCTATACCATTCACATCTATACCAGTCACATCTATACCAGTCACATCTATACCAGTCACATCTATACCAGTCACATCTATACCAGTCACATCTATACCAGTCACATCTATACCAGTCACATCTATAACCTTCACATCTATACCAGTTACATCTATACCAGTCACATCTATACCATTCACATCTATACCAGTCATGTCTATACCAGTCACATCTATACCAGTCACATCTATACCAGTCACATCTATACCAGTCACATCTATAACCTTCACATCTATACCAGTCACATCTATACCAGTCACATCTATACCAGTCACATCTATACCATTCACATCTATACCAGTCACATCTATACCAGTCAAATCTATACCATTCACATCTATACCAGTCACGTCTATACCATTCACATCTATACCATTCACATCTATACCATTCACATCTATACCAGTCACATCTATACCAGTCACATCTATACCGGTCACATCTATACCAGTCACATTTATACCAGTCACATCTATACCATTCACATCTATACCAGTCATTTCTATACCATTCACATCTATACCATTCACATCTATACCAGTCACGTCTATACCAGTCACATCTATACCAGTCACACCTATACCAGTCACATCTATACCAGTCACATCTATAACCTTCACATCTATACCAGTCACATCTATACCATTCACATCTCTACCAGTCACATCTATACTATTCACCTATACCATTCACATCTATACCAGTCACGTCTATACCAGTTACATATATACCAGTCACGTCCATACCAGTCACGTCTATGCCAGTCACATCTATACCAGTCACATTTATACCAGTCACGTCTATACCAGTCACACCTATACCAGTTACATCTATACCAGTCACATCTATAACAGTCACATCTATACCAGTCACATCTATATTAGTCACATCTATACCAGTCACATCTATACCAGTCACATCTATACCAGTTACATCTCTATCAGTCAAATCTATACCAGTCACACCTACACCAGTCACATCTATAACAGTCACATCTATACCAGTCACATCTATACCAGTCACATCTATATAAAAGCCACATTTATGCCAGTCACATCTATACCATTCACATCTATACCAGTCACATCTACACCAGTCACATCTATACCAGTCACATCTATACCAGTCACATCTATATACCAGTCACATTTATGCCAGTCACATCTATACCAGTCACATCTATACCAGTTACATCTAGACCATTCACATCTATACCAGTCACATCTATACCAGTCACATCTATATACCAGTCACATCTATACCAGTCACATCTATACCAGTCACATCTATATACCAATCACATCTATACCAGTCACATCGACACCAGTCACATCTATACCAGTCACATCTATACCAGTCACATCTATACCAGTCACGTCCATACCAGTCACGTCTATGCCAGTCACATCTATACCTGTAAATTTATACCAGTCACATCTATACCAGTCACAGTTATACCAGTCACATCTACAACAGTCACATTTATACCATTCACATCTATACCAGTCACATTTATACCAGCCACATCTATACCAGTAACATCTATACCAGTCACATCTATACCAATCACATCTATACCAGTCACATCTATACCAGTCACATCTATACCAGTCACATCTATATACCAGTCACATCTATGCCAGTCACATCTATACCATTCACATCTATGCCAGTCACATCTATATACCAGTCACATCTATGCCAGTCACATCTATACCAGTCACATCTATGCCAGTCACATCTATATACCAGTCACATCTATATCAGTCACATCTATACCAGTCACATCTATGCCAGTGACATCTATACCAGTCACATCTATACCATCCACATCTATACCATTCACATCTATACCAGTCACATCTATGCCAGTCACATCTATACCAGTCACATCTATACCAGTCACATCTATGCCAGTCACGTCTATACTATTCACATCTATACCAGTCACATCTATGCCAGTCACATCTATACCATTCACATCTATACCAGTCACATCTATGCCAGTCACATCTATACCAGTCACATCTATACCTTTCACATCTATACCATTCACATCTATACCAGTCACGTCTATACCATTCACATCTATACCATTCACATCTATACCATTCACATCTATACCAGTCACATCTATACCAGTCACATCTATACCAGTCACATCTGTACCAGTCACATCTATACCAGTCACATCTATACCATTCATATCTATACCAGTCACGTCTATACCATTCACATCTATACCATTCACATCTATACCAGTCACGTCTATACCAGTCACATCTATACCAGTCACACCTATACCAGTCACATCTATACCAGTCACATCTATAACCTTCACATCTATACCAGTCACATCTATACCAATCACATCTATACCAGTCACATCTATACCAGTCACATCTATGCCAGTCACATCTATATACCAGTCACATCTATGCCAGTCACATCTATACCATTCACATCTATGCCAGTCACATCTATATACCAGTCACATCTATGCCAGTCACATCTATACCAGTCACATCTATGCCAGTCACATCTATATACCAGTCATATCTATATCAGTCACATCTATATCATTCACATCTATGCCAGTCACATCTATACCAGTCACATCTATACCATCCACATCTATACTATTCACATCTATACCAGTCACATCTATGCCAGTCACATCTATACCAGTCACATCTATAACCTTCACATCTATACCAGTCACATCTATACCATTCACATCTCTACCAGTCACATCTATACCATTCACATCTATACCAGTCACGTCTATACCAGTCACATCTATACCAGTCACATCTATACCAGTCACATCTATACCAGTCACATCTATAACCTTCACATCTATACCAGTCACATCTATACCAGTCACATCTATACCATTCACATCTATACCATTCACATCTATACCATTCACATCTATACCAGGCACATCTATACAATTCACATCTATACCATTCACATCTATACCAGTCACGTCTATACCATTCACATCTATACCATTCACATCTATACCATTCACATCTATACCAGTCACATCAATACCAGTCACATCTATACCAGTCACATCTATACCAGTCACATCTATACCATTCATATCTATACCAGTCACGTCTATACCAGTCACATCTGTACCAGTCACATCTATACCAGTCACATCTATACCAGTCACATCTATAACCTTCACATCTATACCATTCACATCTATACCAGTCACATCTATACCAGTCACATCTATACCATTCACATCTATACCATTCACATCTATAC
Organism: Onchidella celtica; assembly: GCA_963931925.1. Taxonomy (NCBI): domain Eukaryota; kingdom Metazoa; phylum Mollusca; class Gastropoda; order Systellommatophora; family Onchidiidae; genus Onchidella; species Onchidella celtica. Next base: position 517,515 of record OZ007573.1, read on the forward strand.
CAGTCACATCTATGCCAGTCACATCTATACCAGTCACATCTATAACCTTCACATCTATACCAGTCACATCTATACCATTCACATCTCTACCAGTCACATCTAGACCATTCACATCTATACCAGTCACGTCTATACCAGTCACATCTATACCAGTCACATCTATACCAGTCACATCTATACCAGTCACATCTATAACCTTCACATCTATACCAGTCACATCTATACCAGTCACATCTATACCAGTCACATCTATACCATTCACATCTATACCATTCACATCTATACCAGTCACGTCTATACCATTCACATCTATACCATTCACATCTATACCATTCACATCTATACCAGTCACATCTATACCAGTCACATCTATACCAGTCACATCTATACCAGTCACATCTATACCATTCATATCTATACCAGTCACGTCTATACCATTCACATCTATACCATTCACATCTATACCAGTCACGTCTATACCAGTCACATCTATACCAGTCACACCTATACCAGTCACATCTATACCAGTCACATCTATAACCTTCACATCTATACCAGTCACATCTATACCATTCACATCTCTACCAGTCACATCTATACTATTCACCTGTACCATTTACATCTATACCAGTCACGTCTATACCAGTTACATCTATACCAGTCACATCCATACCAGTCACGTCTATGCCAGTCACATCTATACCAGTCACATTTATACCAGTCACATCTATACCAGTCACACCTATACCAGTTACGTCTATACCAGTCACATCTATACCAGTCACATCTATACCAGTCACATCTATACCAGTCACACCTATACAAGTTACATCTATACCAGTCACATCTATACCAGTCACATCTATACCAGTCACATCTATACCAGTCACATCTATACCAGTCACATCTGTACCAGTCACATCTATACCAGTCTCATCTATACCAGTCACATCTATACCAGTCACATCTATACCAGTCACATCTATATACCAGTCACATTTATGCCAGTCACATATATACCAGTCATATCTACACCAGTCACATCTATACCAGTCACATCTATACCAGTCACATCTATATACCAGTCACATTTATGCCAGTCACATCTATACCAGTAACATCTATACCAGTCACATCTATATACCAGTCACATTTATGCCAGTCACATCTATACCAGTCACATCTATACCAGTTACATCTATATACCAGTCACATCTATACCAGTCACATCTATATACCAGTCACATCTATACCAGTCACATCTACACCAGTCACATCTATACCAGTCACATCTATACCAGTCACATCTATACCAGTCACATCTATACCAGTCACATCTATACCAGTCACATCTATACCAGTCACGTCCATACCAGTCACGTCTATGCCAGTCACATCTATATCAGTCACATTTATACCAGCCTCATCTATACCAGTCACATCTATACCAGTCACATCTATACCAATCACATCTATACCAGTCACATCTATACCAGTCACATCTATGCCAGTCACATCTATATACCAGTCACATCTATGCCAGTCACATCTATACTATTCACATCTATGCCAGTCACATCTATATACCAGTCACATCTATGCCAGTCACATCTATACCAGTCACATCTATACCATCCACACCTATACTATTCACATCTATATCAGTCACATCTATGCCAGTCACATCTATACCAGTCACATCTATAACCTTCACATCTATACCAGTCACATCTATACCATTCACATCTATACCAGTCACATCTATACCAGTCACATCTATACCAGTCACATCTATACCAGTCACATCTATACCAGTCACATCTATACCAGTCACATCTATACCAGTCACATCTATAACCTTCACATCTATACCAGTTACATCTATACCAGTCACATCTATACCATTCACATCTATACCAGTCATGTCTATACCAGTCACATCTATACCAGTCACATCTATACCAGTCACATCTATACCAGTCACATCTATAACCTTCACATCTATACCAGTCACATCTATACCAGTCACATCTATACCAGTCACATCTATACCATTCACATCTATACCAGTCACATCTATACCAGTCAAATCTATACCATTCACATCTATACCAGTCACGTCTATACCATTCACATCTATACCATTCACATCTATACCATTCACATCTATACCAGTCACATCTATACCAGTCACATCTATACCGGTCACATCTATACCAGTCACATTTATACCAGTCACATCTATACCATTCACATCTATACCAGTCATTTCTATACCATTCACATCTATACCATTCACATCTATACCAGTCACGTCTATACCAGTCACATCTATACCAGTCACACCTATACCAGTCACATCTATACCAGTCACATCTATAACCTTCACATCTATACCAGTCACATCTATACCATTCACATCTCTACCAGTCACATCTATACTATTCACCTATACCATTCACATCTATACCAGTCACGTCTATACCAGTTACATATATACCAGTCACGTCCATACCAGTCACGTCTATGCCAGTCACATCTATACCAGTCACATTTATACCAGTCACGTCTATACCAGTCACACCTATACCAGTTACATCTATACCAGTCACATCTATAACAGTCACATCTATACCAGTCACATCTATATTAGTCACATCTATACCAGTCACATCTATACCAGTCACATCTATACCAGTTACATCTCTATCAGTCAAATCTATACCAGTCACACCTACACCAGTCACATCTATAACAGTCACATCTATACCAGTCACATCTATACCAGTCACATCTATACCAGTCACATCTATACCAGTCACATCTATACCAGTCACATCTATACCAGTCACATCTATAACCTTCACATCTATACCAGTTACATCTATACCAGTCACATCTATACCATTCACATCTATACCAGTCATGTCTATACCAGTCACATCTATACCAGTCACATCTATACCAGTCACATCTATACCAGTCACATCTATAACCTTCACATCTATACCAGTCACATCTATACCAGTCACATCTATACCAGTCACATCTATACCATTCACATCTATACCAGTCACATCTATACCAGTCAAATCTATACCATTCACATCTATACCAGTCACGTCTATACCATTCACATCTATACCATTCACATCTATACCATTCACATCTATACCAGTCACATCTATACCAGTCACATCTATACCGGTCACATCTATACCAGTCACATTTATACCAGTCACATCTATACCATTCACATCTATACCAGTCATTTCTATACCATTCACATCTATACCATTCACATCTATACCAGTCACGTCTATACCAGTCACATCTATACCAGTCACACCTATACCAGTCACATCTATACCAGTCACATCTATAACCTTCACATCTATACCAGTCACATCTATACCATTCACATCTCTACCAGTCACATCTATACTATTCACCTATACCATTCACATCTATACCAGTCACGTCTATACCAGTTACATATATACCAGTCACGTCCATACCAGTCACGTCTATGCCAGTCACATCTATACCAGTCACATTTATACCAGTCACGTCTATACCAGTCACACCTATACCAGTTACATCTATACCAGTCACATCTATAACAGTCACATCTATACCAGTCACATCTATATTAGTCACATCTATACCAGTCACATCTATACCAGTCACATCTATACCAGTTACATCTCTATCAGTCAAATCTATACCAGTCACACCTACACCAGTCACATCTATAACAGTCACATCTATACCAGTCACATCTATACCAGTCACATCTATATAAAAGCCACATTTATGCCAGTCACATCTATACCATTCACATCTATACCAGTCACATCTACACCAGTCACATCTATACCAGTCACATCTATACCAGTCACATCTATATACCAGTCACATTTATGCCAGTCACATCTATACCAGTCACATCTATACCAGTTACATCTAGACCATTCACATCTATACCAGTCACATCTATACCAGTCACATCTATATACCAGTCACATCTATACCAGTCACATCTATACCAGTCACATCTATATACCAATCACATCTATACCAGTCACATCGACACCAGTCACATCTATACCAGTCACATCTATACCAGTCACATCTATATACCAATCACGTCCATACCAGTCACGTCTATGCCAGTCACATCTATACCTGTCAATTTATACCAGTCACATCTATACCAGTCACAGTTATACCAGTCACATCTACAACAGTCACATTTATACCATTCACATCTATACCAGTCACATCTATACCAATCACATCTATACCAGTCACATCTATACCAATCACATCTATACCAGTCACATCTATACCAGTCACATCTATACCAGTCACATCTATATACCAGTCACATCTATGCCAGTCACATCTATACCAGTCACATCTATACCAATCACATCTATACCAGTCACATCTATACCAGTCACATCTATACCAGTCACATCTATATACCAGTCACATCTATGCCAGTCACATCTATACCATTCACATCTATGCCAGTCACATCTATATACCAGTCACATCTATGCCAGTCACATCTATACCAGTCACATCTATGCCAGTCACATCTATATACCAGTCACATCTATATCAGTCACATCTATACCAGTCACATCTATGCCAGTGACATCTATACCAGTCACATCTATAATATCCACATCTATACCATTCACATCTATACCAGTCACATCTATGCCAGTCACATCTATACCAGTCACATCTATACCAGTCACATCTATGCCAGTCACGTCTATACTATTCACATCTATACCAGTCACATCTATGCCAGTCACATCTATACCATTCACATCTATACCAGTCACATCTATGCCAGTCACATCTATACCAGTCACATCTATACCTTTCACATCTATACCATTCACATCTATACCAGTCACGTCTATACCATTCACATCTATACCATTCACATCTATACCATTCACATCTATACCAGTCACATCTATACCAGTCACATCTATACCAGTCACATCTGTACCAGTCACATCTATACCAGTCACATCTATACCATTCATATCTATACCAGTCACGTCTATACCATTCACATCTATACCATTCACATCTATACCAGTCACGTCTATACCAGTCACATCTATACCAGTCACACCTATACCAGTCACATCTATACCAGTCACATCTATAACCTTCACATCTATACCAGTCACATCTATACCAATCACATCTATACCAGTCACATCTATACCAGTCACATCTATGCCAGTCACATCTATATACCAGTCACATCTATGCCAGTCACATCTATACCATTCACATCTATGCCAGTCACATCTATATACCAGTCACATCTATGCCAGTCACATCTATACCAGTCACATCTATGCCAGTCACATCTATATACCAGTCATATCTATATCAGTCACATCTATATCATTCACATCTATGCCAGTCACATCTATACCAGTCACATCTATACCATCCACATCTATACTATTCACATCTATACCAGTCACATCTATGCCAGTCACATCTATACCAGTCACATCTATAACCTTCACATCTATACCAGTCACATCTATACCATTCACATCTCTACCAGTCACATCTATACCATTCACATCTATACCAGTCACGTCTATACCAGTCACATCTATACCAGTCACATCTATACCAGTCACATCTATACCAGTCACATCTATAACCTTCACATCTATACCAGTCACATCTATACCAGTCACATCTATACCATTCACATCTATACCATTCACATCTATACCAGGCACATCTATACAATTCACATATATACCATTCACATCTATACCAGTCACGTCTATACCATTCACATCTATACCATTCACATCTATACCATTCACATCTATACCAGTCACATCAATACCAGTCACATCTATACCAGTCACATCTATACCAGTCACATCTATACCATTCATATCTATACCAGTCACGTCTATACCAGTCACATCTGTACCAGTCACATCTATACCAGTCACATCTATACCAGTCACATCTATAACCTTCACATCTATACCATTCACATCTATACCAGTCACATCTATACCAGTCACATCTATACCATTCACATCTATACCATTCACATCTATACCAGTCACATCTATGCCAGTCACATCTATACCAGTCACATCTATAACCTTCACATCTATACCAGTCACATCTATACCATTCACATCTCTACCAGTCACATCTATACCATTCACATCTATACCAGTCACGTCTATACCAGTCACATCTATACCAGTCACATCTATACCAGTCACATCTATACCAGTCACATCTATAACCTTCACATCTATACCAGTCACATCTATACCAGTCACATCTATACCAGTCACATCTATACCATTCACATCTATACCATTCACATCTATACCAGTCACGTCTATACCATTCACATCTATACCATTCACATCTATACCATTCACATCTATACCAGTCACATCTATACCAGTCACATCTATACCAGTCACATCTATACCAGTCACATCTATACCATTCATATCTATACCAGTCACGTCTATACCATTCACATCTATACCATTCACATCTATACCAGTCACGTCTATACCAGTCACATCTATACCAGTCACACCTATACCAGTCACATCTATACCAGTCACATCTATAACCTTCACATCTATACCAGTCACATCTATACCATTCACATCTCTACCAGTCACATCTATACTATTCACCTGTACCATTTACATCTATACCAGTCACGTCTATACCAGTTACATCTATACCAGTCACATCCATACCAGTCACGTCTATGCCAGTCACATCTATACCAGTCACATTTATACCAGTCACATCTATACCAGTCACACCTATACCAGTTACGTCTATACCAGTCACATCTATACCAGTCACATCTATACCAGTCACATCTATACCAGTCACACCTATACAAGTTACATCTATACCAGTCACATCTATACCAGTCACATCTATACCAGTCACATCTATACCAGTCACATCTATACCAGTCACATCTGTACCAGTCACATCTATACCAGTCTCATCTATACCAGTCACATCTATACCAGTCACATCTATACCAGTCACATCTATATACCAGTCACATTTATGCCAGTCACATATATACCAGTCATATCTACACCAGTCACATCTATACCAGTCACATCTATACCAGTCACATCTATATACCAGTCACATTTATGCCAGTCACATCTATACCAGTAACATCTATACCAGTCACATCTATATACCAGTCACATTTATGCCAGTCACATCTATACCAGTCACATCTATACCAGTTACATCTATATACCAGTCACATCTATACCAGTCACATCTATATACCAGTCACATCTATACCAGTCACATCTACACCAGTCACATCTATACCAGTCACATCTATACCAGTCACATCTATACCAGTCACATCTATACCAGTCACATCTATACCAGTCACATCTATACCAGTCACGTCCATACCAGTCACGTCTATGCCAGTCACATCTATATCAGTCACATTTATACCAGCCTCATCTATACCAGTCACATCTATACCAGTCACATCTATACCAATCACATCTATACCAGTCACATCTATACCAGTCACATCTATGCCAGTCACATCTATATACCAGTCACATCTATGCCAGTCACATCTATACTATTCACATCTATGCCAGTCACATCTATATACCAGTCACATCTATGCCAGTCACATCTATACCAGTCACATCTATACCATCCACACCTATACTATTCACATCTATATCAGTCACATCTATGCCAGTCACATCTATACCAGTCACATCTATAACCTTCACATCTATACCATTCACATCTATACCATTCACATCTATACCAGTCACATCTATACCAGTCACATCTATACCAGTCACATCTGTACCAGTCACATCTATACCAGTCACATCTATACCATTCATATCTATACCAGTCACGTCTATACCATTCACATCTATACCATTCACATCTATACCAGTCACGTCTATACCAGTCACATCTATACCAGTCACACCTATACCAGTCACATCTATACCAGTCACATCTATAACCTTCACATCTATACCAGTCACATCTATACCAATCACATCTATACCAGTCACATCTATACCAGTCACATCTATGCCAGTCACATCTATATACCAGTCACATCTATGCCAGTCACATCTATACCATTCACATCTATGCCAGTCACATCTATATACCAGTCACATCTATGCCAGTCACATCTATACCAGTCACATCTATGCCAGTCACATCTATATACCAGTCATATCTATATCAGTCACATCTATATCATTCACATCTATGCCAGTCACATCTATACCAGTCACATCTATACCATCCACATCTATACTATTCACATCTATACCAGTCACATCTATGCCAGTCACATCTATACCAGTCACATCTATAACCTTCACATCTATACCAGTCACATCTATACCATTCACATCTCTACCAGTCACATCTATACCATTCACATCTATACCAGTCACGTCTATACCAGTCACATCTATACCAGTCACATCTATACCAGTCACATCTATACCAGTCACATCTATAACCTTCACATCTATACCAGTCACATCTATACCAGTCACATCTATACCAGTCACATCTATACCATTCACATCTATACCATTCACATCTATACCAGGCACATCTATACAATTCACATCTATACCATTCACATCTATACCAGTCACGTCTATACCATTCACATCTATACCATTCACATCTATACCATTCACATCTATACCAGTCACATCAATACCAGTCACATCTATACCAGTCACATCTATACCAGTCACATCTATACCATTCATATCTATACCAGTCACGTCTATACCAGTCACATCTGTACCAGTCACATCTATACCAGTCACATCTATACCAGTCACATCTATAACCTTCACATCTATACCATTCACATCTATACCAGTCACATCTATACCAGTCACATCTATACCATTCACATCTATACCATTCACATCTATACCAGTCACATCTATGCCAGTCACATCTATACCAGTCACATCTATAACCTTCACATCTATACCAGTCACATCTATACCATTCACATCTCTACCAGTCACATCTATACCATTCACATCTATACCAGTCACGTCTATACCAGTCACATCTATACCAGTCACATCTATACCAGTCACATCTATACCAGTCACATCTATAACCTTCACATCTATACCAGTCACATCTATACCAGTCACATCTATACCAGTCACATCTATACCATTCACATCTATACCATTCACATCTATACCAGTCACGTCTATACCATTCACATCTATACCATTCACATCTATACCATTCACATCTATACCAGTCACATCTATACCAGTCACATCTATACCAGTCACATCTATACCAGTCACATCTATACCATTCATATCTATACCAGTCACGTCTATACCATTCACATCTATACCATTCACATCTATACCAGTCACGTCTATACCAGTCACATCTATACCAGTCACACCTATACCAGTCACATCTATACCAGTCACATCTATAACCTTCACATCTATACCAGTCACATCTATACCATTCACATCTCTACCAGTCACATCTATACTATTCACCTGTACCATTTACATCTATACCAGTCACGTCTATACCAGTTACATCTATACCAGTCACATCCATACCAGTCACGTCTATGCCAGTCACATCTATACCAGTCACATTTATACCAGTCACATCTATACCAGTCACACCTATACCAGTTACGTCTATACCAGTCACATCTATACCAGTCACATCTATACCAGTCACATCTATACCAGTCACACCTATACAAGTTACATCTATACCAGTCACATCTATACCAGTCACATCTATACCAGTCACATCTATACCAGTCACATCTATACCAGTCACATCTGTACCAGTCACATCTATACCAGTCTCATCTATACCAGTCACATCTATACCAGTCACATCTATACCAGTCACATCTATATACCAGTCACATTTATGCCAGTCACATATATACCAGTCATATCTACACCAGTCACATCTATACCAGTCACATCTATACCAGTCACATCTATATACCAGTCACATTTATGCCAGTCACATCTATACCAGTAACATCTATACCAGTCACATCTATATACCAGTCACATTTATGCCAGTCACATCTATACCAGTCACATCTATACCAGTTACATCTATATACCAGTCACATCTATACCAGTCACATCTATATACCAGTCACATCTATACCAGTCACATCTACACCAGTCACATCTATACCAGTCACATCTATACCAGTCACATCTATACCAGTCACATCTATACCAGTCACATCTATACCAGTCACATCTATACCAGTCACGTCCATACCAGTCACGTCTATGCCAGTCACATCTATATCAGTCACATTTATACCAGCCTCATCTATACCAGTCACATCTATACCAGTCACATCTATACCAATCACATCTATACCAGTCACATCTATACCAGTCACATCTATGCCAGTCACATCTATATACCAGTCACATCTATGCCAGTCACATCTATACTATTCACATCTATGCCAGTCACATCTATATACCAGTCACATCTATGCCAGTCACATCTATACCAGTCACATCTATACCATCCACACCTATACTATTCACATCTATATCAGTCACATCTATGCCAGTCACATCTATACCAGTCACATCTATAACCTTCACATCTATACCAGTCACATCTATACCATTCACATCTATACCAGTCACATCTATACCAGTCACATCTATACCAGTCACATCTATACCAGTCACATCTATACCAGTCACATCTATACCAGTCACATCTATACCAGTCACATCTATAACCTTCACATCTATACCAGTTACATCTATACCAGTCACATCTATACCATTCACATCTATACCAGTCATGTCTATACCAGTCACATCTATACCAGTCACATCTATACCAGTCACATCTATACCAGTCACATCTATAACCTTCACATCTATACCAGTCACATCTATACCAGTCACATCTATACCAGTCACATCTATACCATTCACATCTATACCAGTCACATCTATACCAGTCAAATCTATACCATTCACATCTATACCAGTCACGTCTATACCATTCACATCTATACCATTCACATCTATACCATTCACATCTATACCAGTCACATCTATACCAGTCACATCTATACCGGTCACATCTATACCAGTCACATTTATACCAGTCACATCTATACCATTCACATCTATACCAGTCATTTCTATACCATTCACATCTATACCATTCACATCTATACCAGTCATTTCTATACCATTCACGTCTATACCAGTCACATCTATACCAGTCACACCTATACCAGTCACATCTATACCAGTCACATCTATAACCTTCACATCTATACCAGTCACATCTATACCATTCACATCTCTACCAGTCACATCTATACTATTCACCTATACCATTCACATCTATACCAGTCACGTCTATACCAGTTACATATATACCAGTCACGTCCATACCAGTCACGTCTATGCCAGTCACATCTATACCAGTCACATTTATACCAGTCACGTCTATACCAGTCACACCTATACCAGTTACATCTATACCAGTCACATCTATAACAGTCACATCTATACCAGTCACATCTATATTAGTCACATCTATACCAGTCACATCTATACCAGTCACATCTATACCAGTTACATCTCTATCAGTCAAATCTATACCAGTCACACCTACACCAGTCACATCTATAACAGTCACATCTATACCAGTCACATCTATACCAGTCACATCTATATAAAAGCCACATTTATGCCAGTCACATCTATACCAGTCACATCTACACCAGTCACATCTATACCAGTCACATCTATACCAGTCACATCTATATACCAGTCACATCTATATACCAGTCACATTTATGCCAGTCAAATCTATACCAGTCACATCTATACCAGTTACATCTAGACCATTCACATCTATACCAGTCACATCTATACCAGTCACATCTATATACCAGTCACATCTATACCAGTCACATCTATACCAGTCACATCTATATACCAATCACATCTATACCAGTCACATCGACACCAGTCACATCTATACCAGTCACATCTATACCAGTCACATCTATACCAGTCACGTCCATACCAGTCACGTCTATGCCAGTCACATCTATACCTGTCAATTTATACCAGTCACATCTATACCAGTCACAGTTATACCAGTCACATCTACAACAGTCACATTTATACCATTCACATCTATACCAGTCACATTTATACCAGCCACATCTATACCAGTAACATCTATACCAGTCACATCTATACCAATCACATCTATACCAGTCACATCTATACCAGTCACATCTATACCAGTCACATCTATATACCAGTCACATCTATGCCAGTCACATCTATACCATTCACATCTATGCCAGTCACATCTATATACCAGTCACATCTATGCCAGTCACATCTATACCAGTCACATCTATGCCAGTCACATCTATATACCAGTCACATCTATATCAGTCACATCTATACCAGTCACATCTATGCCAGTGACATCTATACCAGTCACATCTATACCATCCACATCTATACCATTCACATCTATACCAGTCACATCTATGCCAGTCACATCTATACCAGTCACATCTATACCAGTCACATCTATGCCAGTCACGTCTATACTATTCACATCTATACCAGTCACATCTATGCCAGTCACATCTATACCATTCACATCTATACCAGTCACATCTATGCCAGTCACATCTATACCAGTCACATCTATACCTTTCACATCTATACCATTCACATCTATACCAGTCACGTCTATACCATTCACATCTATACCATTCACATCTATACCATTCACATCTATACCAGTCACATCTATACCAGTCACATCTATACCAGTCACATCTGTACCAGTCACATCTATACCAGTCACATCTATACCATTCATATCTATACCAGTCACGTCTATACCATTCACATCTATACCATTCACATCTATACCAGTCACGTCTATACCAGTCACATCTATACCAGTCACACCTATACCAGTCACATCTATACCAGTCACATCTATAACCTTCACATCTATACCAGTCACATCTATACCATTCACATCTCTACCAGTCACATCTATACTATTCACCTATACCATTCACATCTATACCAGTCACGTCTATACCAGTTACATCTATACCAGTCACGTCCATACCAGTCACGTCTATGCCAGTCACATCTATTCCAGTCACATTTATACCAGTCACATCTATACCAGTCCCACCTATACCAGTTACATCTAGACCATTCACATCTATACCAGTCACATCTATACCAGTCACATCTATATACCAGTCACATCTATACCAGTCACATCTATACCAGTCACATCTATATACCAATCACATCTATACCAGTCACATCGACACCAGTCACATCTATACCAGTCACATCTATACCAGTCACATCTATACCAGTCACGTCCATACCAGTCACATCTATGCCAGTCACATCTATACCATTCACATCTATGCCAGTCACATCTATATACCAGTCACATCTATGCCAGTCACATCTATACCAGTCACATCTATGCCAGTCACATCTATATACCAGTCACATCTATATCAGTCACATCTATACCAGTCACATCTATGCCAGTGACATCTATACCAGTCACATCTATACCATCCACATCTATACCATTCACATCTATACCAGTCACATCTATGCCAGTCACATCTATACCAGTCACATCTATACCAGTCACATCTATGCCAGTCACGTCTATACTATTCACATCTATACCAGTCACATCTATGCCAGTCACATCTATACCATTCACATCTATACCAGTCACATCTATGCCAGTCACATCTATACCAGTCACATCTATACCTTTCACATCTATACCATTCACATCTATACCAGTCACGTCTATACCATTCACATCTATACCATTCACATCTATACCATTCACATCTATACCAGTCACATCTATACCAGTCACATCTATACCAGTCACATCTGTACCAGTCACATCTATACCAGTCATATCTATACCATTCATATCTATACCAGTCACGTCTATACCATTCACATCTATACCATTCACATCTATACCAGTCACGTCTATACCAGTCACATCTATACCAGTCACACCTATACCAGTCACATCTATACCAGTCACATCTATAACCTTCACATCTATACCAGTCACATCTATACCAATCACATCTATACCAGTCACATCTATACCAGTCACATCTATGCCAGTCACATCTATATACCAGTCACATCTATGCCAGTCACATCTATACCATTCACATCTATGCCAGTCACATCTATATACCAGTCACATCTATGCCAGTCACATCTATATAAGTCACATCTATGCCAGTCACATCTATATACCAGTCATATCTATATCAGTCACATCTATATCATTCACATCTATGCCAGTCACATCTATACCAGTCACATCTATACCATCCACATCTATACTATTCACATCTATACCAGTCACATCTATGCCAGTCACATCTATACCAGTCACATCTATAACCTTCACATCTATACCAGTCACATCTATACCATTCACATCTCTACCAGTCACATCTATACCATTCACATCTATACCAGTCACGTCTATACCAGTCACATCTATACCAGTCACATCTATACCAGTCACATCTATACCAGTCACATCTATAACCTTCACATCTATACCAGTCACATCTATACCAGTCACATCTATACCATTCACATCTATACCATTCACATCTATACCATTCACATCTATACCAGGCACATCTATACAATTCACATCTATACCATTCACATCTATACCAGTCACGTCTATACCATTCACATCTATACCATTCACATCTATACCATTCACATCTATACCAGTCACATCAATACCAGTCACATCTATACCAGTCACATCTATACCAGTCACATCTATACCATTCATATCTATACCAGTCACGTCTATACCAGTCACATCTGTACCAGTCACATCTATACCAGTCACATCTATACCAGTCACATCTATAACCTTCACATCTATACCATTCACATCTATACCAGTCACATCTATACCAGTCACATCTATACCATTCACATCTATACCATTCACATCTATACCAGTCACATCTATGCCAGTCACATCTATACCAGTCACATCTATAACCTTCACATCTATACCAGTCACATCTATACCATTCACATCTCTACCAGTCACATCTAGACCATTCACATCTATACCAGTCACGTCTATACCAGTCACATCTATACCAGTCACATCTATACCAGTCACATCTATACCAGTCACATCTATAACCTTCACATCTATACCAGTCACATCTATACCAGTCACATCTATACCAGTCACATCTATACCATTCACATCTATACCATTCACATCTATACCAGTCACGTCTATACCATTCACATCTATACCATTCACATCTATACCATTCACATCTATACCAGTCACATCTATACCAGTCACATCTATACCAGTCACATCTATACCAGTCACATCTATACCATTCATATCTATACCAGTCACGTCTATACCATTCACATCTATACCATTCACATCTATACCAGTCACGTCTATACCAGTCACATCTATACCAGTCACACCTATACCAGTCACATCTATACCAGTCACATCTATAACCTTCACATCTATACCAGTCACATCTATACCATTCACATCTCTACCAGTCACATCTATACTATTCACCTGTACCATTTACATCTATACCAGTCACGTCTATACCAGTTACATCTATACCAGTCACATCCATACCAGTCACGTCTATGCCAGTCACATCTATACCAGTCACATTTATACCAGTCACATCTATACCAGTCACACCTATACCAGTTACGTCTATACCAGTCACATCTATACCAGTCACATCTATACCAGTCACATCTATACCAGTCACACCTATACAAGTTACATCTATACCAGTCACATCTATACCAGTCACATCTATACCAGTCACATCTATACCAGTCACATCTATACCAGTCACATCTGTACCAGTCACATCTATACCAGTCTCATCTATACCAGTCACATCTATACCAGTCACATCTATACCAGTCACATCTATATACCAGTCACATTTATGCCAGTCACATATATACCAGTCATATCTACACCAGTCACATCTATACCAGTCACATCTATACCAGTCACATCTATATACCAGTCACATTTATGCCAGTCACATCTATACCAGTAACATCTATACCAGTCACATCTATATACCAGTCACATTTATGCCAGTCACATCTATACCAGTCACATCTATACCAGTTACATCTATATACCAGTCACATCTATACCAGTCACATCTATATACCAGTCACATCTATACCAGTCACATCTACACCAGTCACATCTATACCAGTCACATCTATACCAGTCACATCTATACCAGTCACATCTATACCAGTCACATCTATACCAGTCACATCTATACCAGTCACGTCCATACCAGTCACGTCTATGCCAGTCACATCTATATCAGTCACATTTATACCAGCCTCATCTATACCAGTCACATCTATACCAGTCACATCTATACCAATCACATCTATACCAGTCACATCTATACCAGTCACATCTATGCCAGTCACATCTATATACCAGTCACATCTATGCCAGTCACATCTATACTATTCACATCTATGCCAGTCACATCTATATACCAGTCACATCTATGCCAGTCACATCTATACCAGTCACATCTATACCATCCACACCTATACTATTCACATCTATATCAGTCACATCTATGCCAGTCACATCTATACCAGTCACATCTATAACCTTCACATCTATACCAGTCACATCTATACCATTCACATCTATACCAGTCACATCTATACCAGTCACATCTATACCAGTCACATCTATACCAGTCACATCTATACCAGTCACATCTATACCAGTCACATCTATACCAGTCACATCTATAACCTTCACATCTATACCAGTTACATCTATACCAGTCACATCTATACCATTCACATCTATACCAGTCATGTCTATACCAGTCACATCTATACCAGTCACATCTATACCAGTCACATCTATACCAGTCACATCTATAACCTTCACATCTATACCAGTCACATCTATACCAGTCACATCTATACCAGTCACATCTATACCATTCACATCTATACCAGTCACATCTATACCAGTCAAATCTATACCATTCACATCTATACCAGTCACGTCTATACCATTCACATCTATACCATTCACATCTATACCATTCACATCTATACCAGTCACATCTATACCAGTCACATCTATACCGGTCACATCTATACCAGTCACATTTATACCAGTCACATCTATACCATTCACATCTATACCAGTCATTTCTATACCATTCACATCTATACCATTCACATCTATACCAGTCACGTCTATACCAGTCACATCTATACCAGTCACACCTATACCAGTCACATCTATACCAGTCACATCTATAACCTTCACATCTATACCAGTCACATCTATACCATTCACATCTCTACCAGTCACATCTATACTATTCACCTATACCATTCACATCTATACCAGTCACGTCTATACCAGTTACATATATACCAGTCACGTCCATACCAGTCACGTCTATGCCAGTCACATCTATACCAGTCACATTTATACCAGTCACGTCTATACCAGTCACACCTATACCAGTTACATCTATACCAGTCACATCTATAACAGTCACATCTATACCAGTCACATCTATATTAGTCACATCTATACCAGTCACATCTATACCAGTCACATCTATACCAGTTACATCTCTATCAGTCAAATCTATACCAGTCACACCTACACCAGTCACATCTATAACAGTCACATCTATACCAGTCACATCTATACCAGTCACATCTATACCAGTCACATCTATACCAGTCACATCTATACCAGTCACATCTATACCAGTCACATCTATAACCTTCACATCTATACCAGTTACATCTATACCAGTCACATCTATACCATTCACATCTATACCAGTCATGTCTATACCAGTCACATCTATACCAGTCACATCTATACCAGTCACATCTATACCAGTCACATCTATAACCTTCACATCTATACCAGTCACATCTATACCAGTCACATCTATACCAGTCACATCTATACCATTCACATCTATACCAGTCACATCTATACCAGTCAAATCTATACCATTCACATCTATACCAGTCACGTCTATACCATTCACATCTATACCATTCACATCTATACCATTCACATCTATACCAGTCACATCTATACCAGTCACATCTATACCGGTCACATCTATACCAGTCACATTTATACCAGTCACATCTATACCATTCACATCTATACCAGTCATTTCTATACCATTCACATCTATACCATTCACATCTATACCAGTCACGTCTATACCAGTCACATCTATACCAGTCACACCTATACCAGTCACATCTATACCAGTCACATCTATAACCTTCACATCTATACCAGTCACATCTATACCATTCACATCTCTACCAGTCACATCTATACTATTCACCTATACCATTCACATCTATACCAGTCACGTCTATACCAGTTACATATATACCAGTCACGTCCATACCAGTCACGTCTATGCCAGTCACATCTATACCAGTCACATTTATACCAGTCACGTCTATACCAGTCACACCTATACCAGTTACATCTATACCAGTCACATCTATAACAGTCACATCTATACCAGTCACATCTATATTAGTCACATCTATACCAGTCACATCTATACCAGTCACATCTATACCAGTTACATCTCTATCAGTCAAATCTATACCAGTCACACCTACACCAGTCACATCTATAACAGTCACATCTATACCAGTCACATCTATACCAGTCACATCTATATAAAAGCCACATTTATGCCAGTCACATCTATACCATTCACATCTATACCAGTCACATCTACACCAGTCACATCTATACCAGTCACATCTATACCAGTCACATCTATATACCAGTCACATTTATGCCAGTCACATCTATACCAGTCACATCTATACCAGTTACATCTAGACCATTCACATCTATACCAGTCACATCTATACCAGTCACATCTATATACCAGTCACATCTATACCAGTCACATCTATACCAGTCACATCTATATACCAATCACATCTATACCAGTCACATCGACACCAGTCACATCTATACCAGTCACATCTATACCAGTCACATCTATACCAGTCACGTCCATACCAGTCACGTCTATGCCAGTCACATCTATACCTGTCAATTTATACCAGTCACATCTATACCAGTCACAGTTATACCAGTCACATCTACAACAGTCACATTTATACCATTCACATCTATACCAGTCACATCTATACCAATCACATCTATACCAGTCACATCTATACCAATCACATCTATACCAGTCACATCTATACCAGTCACATCTATACCAGTCACATCTATATACCAGTCACATCTATGCCAGTCACATCTATACCAGTCACATCTATACCAATCACATCTATACCAGTCACATCTATACCAGTCACATCTATACCAGTCACATCTATATACCAGTCACATCTATGCCAGTCACATCTATACCATTCACATCTATGCCAGTCACATCTATATACCAGTCACATCTATGCCAGTCACATCTATACCAGTCACATCTATGCCAGTCACATCTATATACCAGTCACATCTATATCAGTCACATCTATACCAGTCACATCTATGCCAGTGACATCTATACCAGTCACATCTATACCATCCACATCTATACCATTCACATCTATACCAGTCACATCTATGCCAGTCACATCTATACCAGTCACATCTATACCAGTCACATCTATGCCAGTCACGTCTATACTATTCACATCTATACCAGTCACATCTATGCCAGTCACATCTATACCATTCACATCTATACCAGTCACATCTATGCCAGTCACATCTATACCAGTCACATCTATACCTTTCACATCTATACCATTCACATCTATACCAGTCACGTCTATACCATTCACATCTATACCATTCACATCTATACCATTCACATCTATACCAGTCACATCTATACCAGTCACATCTATACCAGTCACATCTGTACCAGTCACATCTATACCAGTCACATCTATACCATTCATATCTATACCAGTCACGTCTATACCATTCACATCTATACCATTCACATCTATACCAGTCACGTCTATACCAGTCACATCTATACCAGTCACACCTATACCAGTCACATCTATACCAGTCACATCTATAACCTTCACATCTATACCAGTCACATCTATACCAATCACATCTATACCAGTCACATCTATACCAGTCACATCTATGCCAGTCACATCTATATACCAGTCACATCTATGCCAGTCACATCTATACCATTCACATCTATGCCAGTCACATCTATATACCAGTCACATCTATGCCAGTCACATCTATACCAGTCACATCTATGCCAGTCACATCTATATACCAGTCATATCTATATCAGTCACATCTATATCATTCACATCTATGCCAGTCACATCTATACCAGTCACATCTATACCATCCACATCTATACTATTCACATCTATACCAGTCACATCTATGCCAGTCACATCTATACCAGTCACATCTATAACCTTCACATCTATACCAGTCACATCTATACCATTCACATCTCTACCAGTCACATCTATACCATTCACATCTATACCAGTCACGTCTATACCAGTCACATCTATACAAGTCACATCTATACCAGTCACATCTATACCAGTCACATCTATAACCTTCACATCTATACCAGTCACATCTATACCAGTCACATCTATACCAGTCACATCTATACCATTCACATCTATACCATTCACATCTATACCAGGCACATCTATACAATTCACATCTATACCATTCACATCTATACCAGTCACGTCTATACCATTCACATCTATACCATTCACATCTATACCATTCACATCTATACCAGTCACATCAATACCAGTCACATCTATACCAGTCACATCTATACCAGTCACATCTATACCATTCATATCTATACCAGTCACGTCTATACCAGTCACATCTGTACCAGTCACATCTATACCAGTCACATCTATACCAGTCACATCTATAACCTTCACATCTATACCATTCACATCTATACCAGTCACATCTATACCAGTCACATCTATACCATTCACATCTATACCATTCACATCTATACCAGTCACATCTATGCCAGTCACATCTATACCAGTCACATCTATAACCTTCACATCTATACCAGTCACATCTATACCATTCACATCTCTACCAGTCACATCTATACCATTCACATCTATACCAGTCACGTCTATACCAGTCACATCTATACCAGTCACATCTATACCAGTCACATCTATACCAGTCACATCTATAACCTTCACATCTATACCAGTCACATCTATACCAGTCACATCTATACCAGTCACATCTATACCATTCACATCTATACCATTCACATCTATACCAGTCACGTCTATACCATTCACATCTATACCATTCACATCTATACCATTCACATCTATACCAGTCACATCTATACCAGTCACATCTATACCAGTCACATCTATACCAGTCACATCTATACCATTCATATCTATACCAGTCACGTCTATACCATTCACATCTATACCATTCACATCTATACCAGTCACGTCTATACCAGTCACATCTATACCAGTCACACCTATACCAGTCACATCTATACCAGTCACATCTATAACCTTCACATCTATACCAGTCACATCTATACCATTCACATCTCTACCAGTCACATCTATACTATTCACCTGTACCATTTACATCTATACCAGTCACGTCTATACCAGTTACATCTATACCAGTCACATCCATACCAGTCACGTCTATGCCAGTCACATCTATACCAGTCACATTTATACCAGTCACATCTATACCAGTCACACCTATACCAGTTACGTCTATACCAGTCACATCTATACCAGTCACATCTATACCAGTCACATCTATACCAGTCACACCTATACAAGTTACATCTATACCAGTCACATCTATACCAGTCACATCTATACCAGTCACATCTATACCAGTCACATCTATACCAGTCACATCTGTACCAGTCACATCTATACCAGTCTCATCTATACCAGTCACATCTATACCAGTCACATCTATACCAGTCACATCTATATACCAGTCACATTTATGCCAGTCACATATATACCAGTCATATCTACACCAGTCACATCTATACCAGTCACATCTATACCAGTCACATCTATATACCAGTCACATTTATGCCAGTCACATCTATACCAGTAACATCTATACCAGTCACATCTATATACCAGTCACATTTATGCCAGTCACATCTATACCAGTCACATCTATACCAGTTACATCTATATACCAGTCACATCTATACCAGTCACATCTATATACCAGTCACATCTATACCAGTCACATCTACACCAGTCACATCTATACCAGTCACATCTATACCAGTCACATCTATACCAGTCACATCTATACCAGTCACATCTATACCAGTCACATCTATACCAGTCACGTCCATACCAGTCACGTCTATGCCAGTCACATCTATATCAGTCACATTTATACCAGCCTCATCTATACCAGTCACATCTATACCAGTCACATCTATACCAATCACATCTATACCAGTCACATCTATACCAGTCACATCTATGCCAGTCACATCTATATACCAGTCACATCTATGCCAGTCACATCTATACTATTCACATCTATGCCAGTCACATCTATATACCAGTCACATCTATGCCAGTCACATCTATACCAGTCACATCTATACCATCCACACCTATACTATTCACATCTATATCAGTCACATCTATGCCAGTCACATCTATACCAGTCACATCTATAACCTTCACATCTATACCATTCACATCTATACCATTCACATCTATACCAGTCACATCTATACCAGTCACATCTATACCAGTCACATCTGTACCAGTCACATCTATACCAGTCACATCTATACCATTCATATCTATACCAGTCACGTCTATACCATTCACATCTATACCATTCACATCTATACCAG
The DNA here is from genome assembly GCA_963931925.1 of Onchidella celtica. Classification (NCBI taxonomy): domain Eukaryota; kingdom Metazoa; phylum Mollusca; class Gastropoda; order Systellommatophora; family Onchidiidae; genus Onchidella; species Onchidella celtica. The sequence continues at coordinate 540,790 of OZ007573.1, forward strand.
TCACGTCTATACCAGTCACATCTATACCAGTCACACCTATACCAGTCACATCTATACCAGTCACATCTATAACCTTCACATCTATACCAGTCACATCTATACCAATCACATCTATACCAGTCACATCTATACCAGTCACATCTATGCCAGTCACATCTATATACCAGTCACATCTATGCCAGTCACATCTATACCATTCACATCTATGCCAGTCACATCTATATACCAGTCACATCTATGCCAGTCACATCTATACCAGTCACATCTATGCCAGTCACATCTATATACCAGTCATATCTATATCAGTCACATCTATATCATTCACATCTATGCCAGTCACATCTATACCAGTCACATCTATACCATCCACATCTATACTATTCACATCTATACCAGTCACATCTATGCCAGTCACATCTATACCAGTCACATCTATAACCTTCACATCTATACCAGTCACATCTATACCATTCACATCTCTACCAGTCACATCTATACCATTCACATCTATACCAGTCACGTCTATACCAGTCACATCTATACCAGTCACATCTATACCAGTCACATCTATACCAGTCACATCTATAACCTTCACATCTATACCAGTCACATCTATACCAGTCACATCTATACCAGTCACATCTATACCATTCACATCTATACCATTCACATCTATACCAGGCACATCTATACAATTCACATCTATACCATTCACATCTATACCAGTCACGTCTATACCATTCACATCTATACCATTCACATCTATACCATTCACATCTATACCAGTCACATCAATACCAGTCACATCTATACCAGTCACATCTATACCAGTCACATCTATACCATTCATATCTATACCAGTCACGTCTATACCAGTCACATCTGTACCAGTCACATCTATACCAGTCACATCTATACCAGTCACATCTATAACCTTCACATCTATACCATTCACATCTATACCAGTCACATCTATACCAGTCACATCTATACCATTCACATCTATACCATTCACATCTATACCAGTCACATCTATGCCAGTCACATCTATACCAGTCACATCTATAACCTTCACATCTATACCAGTCACATCTATACCATTCACATCTCTACCAGTCACATCTATACCATTCACATCTATACCAGTCACGTCTATACCAGTCACATCTATACCAGTCACATCTATACCAGTCACATCTATACCAGTCACATCTATAACCTTCACATCTATACCAGTCACATCTATACCAGTCACATCTATACCAGTCACATCTATACCATTCACATCTATACCATTCACATCTATACCAGTCACGTCTATACCATTCACATCTATACCATTCACATCTATACCATTCACATCTATACCAGTCACATCTATACCAGTCACATCTATACCAGTCACATCTATACCAGTCACATCTATACCATTCATATCTATACCAGTCACGTCTATACCATTCACATCTATACCATTCACATCTATACCAGTCACGTCTATACCAGTCACATCTATACCAGTCACACCTATACCAGTCACATCTATACCAGTCACATCTATAACCTTCACATCTATACCAGTCACATCTATACCATTCACATCTCTACCAGTCACATCTATACTATTCACCTGTACCATTTACATCTATACCAGTCACGTCTATACCAGTTACATCTATACCAGTCACATCCATACCAGTCACGTCTATGCCAGTCACATCTATACCAGTCACATTTATACCAGTCACATCTATACCAGTCACACCTATACCAGTTACGTCTATACCAGTCACATCTATACCAGTCACATCTATACCAGTCACATCTATACCAGTCACACCTATACAAGTTACATCTATACCAGTCACATCTATACCAGTCACATCTATACCAGTCACATCTATACCAGTCACATCTATACCAGTCACATCTGTACCAGTCACATCTATACCAGTCTCATCTATACCAGTCACATCTATACCAGTCACATCTATACCAGTCACATCTATATACCAGTCACATTTATGCCAGTCACATATATACCAGTCATATCTACACCAGTCACATCTATACCAGTCACATCTATACCAGTCACATCTATATACCAGTCACATTTATGCCAGTCACATCTATACCAGTAACATCTATACCAGTCACATCTATATACCAGTCACATTTATGCCAGTCACATCTATACCAGTCACATCTATACCAGTTACATCTATATACCAGTCACATCTATACCAGTCACATCTATATACCAGTCACATCTATACCAGTCACATCTACACCAGTCACATCTATACCAGTCACATCTATACCAGTCACATCTATACCAGTCACATCTATACCAGTCACATCTATACCAGTCACATCTATACCAGTCACGTCCATACCAGTCACGTCTATGCCAGTCACATCTATATCAGTCACATTTATACCAGCCTCATCTATACCAGTCACATCTATACCAGTCACATCTATACCAATCACATCTATACCAGTCACATCTATACCAGTCACATCTATGCCAGTCACATCTATATACCAGTCACATCTATGCCAGTCACATCTATACTATTCACATCTATGCCAGTCACATCTATATACCAGTCACATCTATGCCAGTCACATCTATACCAGTCACATCTATACCATCCACACCTATACTATTCACATCTATATCAGTCACATCTATGCCAGTCACATCTATACCAGTCACATCTATAACCTTCACATCTATACCAGTCACATCTATACCATTCACATCTATACCAGTCACATCTATACCAGTCACATCTATACCAGTCACATCTATACCAGTCACATCTATACCAGTCACATCTATACCAGTCACATCTATACCAGTCACATCTATAACCTTCACATCTATACCAGTTACATCTATACCAGTCACATCTATACCATTCACATCTATACCAGTCATGTCTATACCAGTCACATCTATACCAGTCACATCTATACCAGTCACATCTATACCAGTCACATCTATAACCTTCACATCTATACCAGTCACATCTATACCAGTCACATCTATACCAGTCACATCTATACCATTCACATCTATACCAGTCACATCTATACCAGTCAAATCTATACCATTCACATCTATACCAGTCACGTCTATACCATTCACATCTATACCATTCACATCTATACCATTCACATCTATACCAGTCACATCTATACCAGTCACATCTATACCGGTCACATCTATACCAGTCACATTTATACCAGTCACATCTATACCATTCACATCTATACCAGTCATTTCTATACCATTCACATCTATACCATTCACATCTATACCAGTCACGTCTATACCAGTCACATCTATACCAGTCACACCTATACCAGTCACATCTATACCAGTCACATCTATAACCTTCACATCTATACCAGTCACATCTATACCATTCACATCTCTACCAGTCACATCTATACTATTCACCTATACCATTCACATCTATACCAGTCACGTCTATACCAGTTACATATATACCAGTCACGTCCATACCAGTCACGTCTATGCCAGTCACATCTATACCAGTCACATTTATACCAGTCACGTCTATACCAGTCACACCTATACCAGTTACATCTATACCAGTCACATCTATAACAGTCACATCTATACCAGTCACATCTATATTAGTCACATCTATACCAGTCACATCTATACCAGTCACATCTATACCAGTTACATCTCTATCAGTCAAATCTATACCAGTCACACCTACACCAGTCACATCTATAACAGTCACATCTATACCAGTCACATCTATACCAGTCACATCTATATAAAAGCCACATTTATGCCAGTCACATCTATACCAGTCACATCTACACCAGTCACATCTATACCAGTCACATCTATACCAGTCACATCTATATACCAGTCACATCTATATACCAGTCACATTTATGCCAGTCAAATCTATACCAGTCACATCTATACCAGTTACATCTAGACCATTCACATCTATACCAGTCACATCTATACCAGTCACATCTATATACCAGTCACATCTATACCAGTCACATCTATACCAGTCACATCTATATACCAATCACATCTATACCAGTCACATCGACACCAGTCACATCTATACCAGTCACATCTATACCAGTCACATCTATACCAGTCACGTCCATACCAGTCACGTCTATGCCAGTCACATCTATACCTGTCAATTTATACCAGTCACATCTATACCAGTCACAGTTATACCAGTCACATCTACAACAGTCACATTTATACCATTCACATCTATACCAGTCACATTTATACCAGCCACATCTATACCAGTAACATCTATACCAGTCACATCTATACCAATCACATCTATACCAGTCACATCTATACCAGTCACATCTATACCAGTCACATCTATATACCAGTCACATCTATGCCAGTCACATCTATACCATTCACATCTATGCCAGTCACATCTATATACCAGTCACATCTATGCCAGTCACATCTATACCAGTCACATCTATGCCAGTCACATCTATATACCAGTCACATCTATATCAGTCACATCTATACCAGTCACATCTATGCCAGTGACATCTATACCAGTCACATCTATACCATCCACATCTATACCATTCACATCTATACCAGTCACATCTATGCCAGTCACATCTATACCAGTCACATCTATACCAGTCACATCTATGCCAGTCACGTCTATACTATTCACATCTATACCAGTCACATCTATGCCAGTCACATCTATACCATTCACATCTATACCAGTCACATCTATGCCAGTCACATCTATACCAGTCACATCTATACCTTTCACATCTATACCATTCACATCTATACCAGTCACGTCTATACCATTCACATCTATACCATTCACATCTATACCATTCACATCTATACCAGTCACATCTATACCAGTCACATCTATACCAGTCACATCTGTACCAGTCACATCTATACCAGTCACATCTATACCATTCATATCTATACCAGTCACGTCTATACCATTCACATCTATACCATTCACATCTATACCAGTCACGTCTATACCAGTCACATCTATACCAGTCACACCTATACCAGTCACATCTATACCAGTCACATCTATAACCTTCACATCTATACCAGTCACATCTATACCATTCACATCTCTACCAGTCACATCTATACTATTCACCTATACCATTCACATCTATACCAGTCACGTCTATACCAGTTACATCTATACCAGTCACGTCCATACCAGTCACGTCTATGCCAGTCACATCTATTCCAGTCACATTTATACCAGTCACATCTATACCAGTCCCACCTATACCAGTTACATCTAGACCATTCACATCTATACCAGTCACATCTATACCAGTCACATCTATATACCAGTCACATCTATACCAGTCACATCTATACCAGTCACATCTATATACCAATCACATCTATACCAGTCACATCGACACCAGTCACATCTATACCAGTCACATCTATACCAGTCACATCTATACCAGTCACGTCCATACCAGTCACGTCTATGCCAGTCACATCTATACCTGTCAATTTATACCAGTCACATCTATACCAGTCACAGTTATACCAGTCACATCTACAACAGTCACATTTATACCATTCACATCTATACCAGTCACATTTATACCAGCCACATCTATACCAGTCACATCTATACCAGTCACATCTATACCAATCACATCTATACCAGTCACATCTATACCAGTCACATCTATACCAGTCACATCTATATACCAGTCACATCTATGCCAGTCAGATCTATACCATTCACATCTATGCCAGTCACATCTATATACCAGTCACGTCTATGCCAGTCACATCTATACCAGTCACATCTATGCCAGTCACATCTATATACCAGTCACATCTATATCAGTCACATCTATACCAGTCACATCTATGCCAGTGACATCTATACCAGTCACATCTATACCATCCACATCTATACCATTCACATCTATACCAGTCACATCTATGCCAGTCACATCTATACCAGTCACATCTATACCAGTCACATCTATGCCAGTCACGTCTATACTATTCACATCTATACCAGTCACATCTATGCCAGTCACATCTATACCATTCACATCTATACCAGTCACATCTATGCCAGTCACATCTATACCAGTCACATCTATACCTTTCACATCTATACCATTCACATCTATACCAGTCACGTCTATACCATTCACATCTATACCATTCACATCTATACCAGTCACATCTATACCAGTCACATCTATACCAGTCACATCTATACCAGTCACATCCATACCAGTCACATCTATACCATTCATATCTATACCAGTAACGTCTATACCATTCACATCTATACCAGTCACATCTATACCAGTCACACCTATACCAGTCACATCTATACCAGTCACATCTATAACCTTCACATCTATACCAGTCACATCTATACCATTCACATCTCTACCAGTCACATCTATACTATTCACCTATACCATTCACATCTATACCAGTCACGTCTATACCAGTTACATCTATACCAGTCACGTCCATACCAGTCACGTCTATGCCAGTCACATCTATTCCAGTCACATTTATACCAGTCACATCTATACCAGTCACACCTATACCAGTTACATCTATACCAGTCACATCTATACCAGTCACATCTATACCAGTCACATCTATACCAGTCACATCTATACCAGTTACATCAATACCAGTCACATCCATACCAGTCACGTCCATACCAGTCACGTCTATGCCAGTCACATCTATACCTGTCACATTTATACCAGTCACATCTATACCAGTCACAGTTATACAAGTCACATCTACAACAGTCACATTTATACCATTCACATCTATACCAGTCACATTTATACCAGCCACATCTATACCAGTCACATCTATACCAGTCACATCTATACCAATCACATCTATACCAGTCATATCTATACCAGTCACATTTACACCAGTCACATCTATATACCAGTCACATCTATGCCAGTCACATCTATACCATTCACATCTATGCCAGTCACATCTATATACCAGTCACGTCTATGCCAGTCACATCTATACCAGTCACATCTATGCCAGTCACATCTATATACCAGTCACATCTATATCAGTCACATCTATACCATTCACATCTATGCCAGTCACATCTATACCAGTCACATCTATACCATCCACATCTATACCATTCACATCTATACCAGTCACATCTATGCCAGTCACATCTATACCAGTCACATCTATACCAGTCACATCTATAACCTTCACATCTATACCAGTCACATCTATACCAGTCACATCTATACCAGTCACATCTATACCATTCACATCTATACCATTCACATCTATATCAGTCACGTCTATACCAGTAACATCTATACCAGTCACGTCTATAACAGTCACGTCTATACCATTCACATCTATACCAGTCACGTCTATACCAGTCACATCTATACCAGTCACATCTATACCATTCACATCTATACCATTCACATCTATATCAGTCACGTCTATACCATTCACATCTATACCATTCACATCTATACCATTCACATCTATACCAGTCACATCTATACCAGTCACATCTATACCAGTCACATCTATACCAGTCACATCTATACCAGTCACATCTATACCATTCACATCTATACCAGTCACATCTACACCAGTCACATCTGTACCAGTCACATCTATACCAGTCACATCTATATACCAGTCACATTTATGCCAGTCACATCTACACCAGTCACATCTATACCAGTCACATCTATACCAGTCACATCTATACCAGTCTCATCTATACCAGTCACATCTATACCAGTCACATCTATACCAGTCACATCTATATACCAGTCACATTTATGCCAGTCACATATATACCAGTCATATCTACACCAGTCACATCTATACCAGTCACATCTATACCAGTCACATCTATATACCAGTCACATTTATGCCAGTCACATCTATACCAGTCACATCTATACCAGTTACATCTATATACCAGTCACATCTATACCAGTCACATCTATATACCAGTCACATCTATACCAGTCACATCTACACCAGTCACATCTATACCAGTCACATCTATACCAGTCACATCTATACCAGTCACATCTATACCAGTCACATCTATACCAGTCACATCTATACCAGTCACGTCCATACCAGTCACGTCTATGCCAGTCACATCTATATCAGTCACATTTATACCAGCCTCATCTATACCAGTCACATCTATACCAGTCACATCTATACCAATCACATCTATACCAGTCACATCTATACCATTCACATCTATGCCAGTCACATCTATATACCAGTCACATCTATGCCAGTCACATCTATACCATTCACATCTATGCCAGTCACATCTATATACCAGTCACATCTATGCCAGTCACATCTATACCAGTCACATCTATAACCTTCACATCTATACCAGTCACATCTATACCATTCACATCTATACCAGTCACATCTATACCAGTCACATCTATACCAGTCACATCTATACCAGTCACATCTATACCAGTCACATCTATACCAGTCACATCTATACCAGTCACATCTATACCAGTCACATCTATAACCTTCACATCTATACCAGTTACATCTATACCAGTCACATCTATACCATTCACATCTATACCAGTCATGTCTATACCAGTCACATCTATACCAGTCACATCTATACCAGTCACATCTATACCAGTCACATCTATAACCTTCACATCTATACCAGTCACATCTATACCAGTCACATCTATACCAGTCACATCTATACCATTCACATCTATACCAGTCACATCTATACCAGTCAAATCTATACCATTCACATCTATACCATTCACATCTATACCAGTCACGTCTATACCATTCACATCTATACCATTCACATCTATACCATTCACATCTATACCAGTCACATCTATACCAGTCACATCTATACCAGTCACATCTATACCAGTCACATTTATACCAGTCACATCTATACCATTCACATCTATACCAGTCATTTCTATACCATTCACATCTATACCATTCACATCTATACCAGTCACGTCTATACCAGTCACATCTATACCAGTCACACCTATACCAGTCACATCTATACCAGTCACATCTATAACCTTCACATCTATACCAGTCACATCTATACCATTCACATCTCTACCAGTCACATCTATACTATTCACCTATACCATTCACGTCTATACCAGTCACGTCTATACCAGTTACATATATACCAGTCACGTCCATACCAGTCACGTCTATGCCAGTCACATCTATACCAGTCACATTTATACCAGTCACATCTATACCAGTCACACCTATACCAGTTACATCTATACCAGTCACATCTATACCAGTCACATCTATATTAGTCACATCTATACCAGTCACATCTATACCAGTCACATCTATACCAGTTACATCTATAACAGTCACATCTATACCAGTCACATCTATACCAGTCACATCTATATAAAAGCCACATTTATGCCAGTCACATCTATACCATTCACATCTATACCAGTCACATCTACACCAGTCACATCTATACCAGTCACATCTATACCAGTCACATCTATATACCAGTCACATTTATGCCAGTCACATCTATACCAGTCACATCTATACCAGTTACATCTAGACCATTCACATCTATACCAGTCACATCTATACCAGTCACATCTATATACCAGTCACATCTATACCAGTCACATCTATACCAGTCACATCTATATACCAATCACATCTATACCAGTCACATCGACACCAGTCACATCTATACCAGTCACATCTATACCAGTCACATCTATACCAGTCACGTCCATACCAGTCACGTCTATGCCAGTCACATCTATACCTGTCAATTTATACCAGTCACATCTATACCAGTCACAGTTATACCAGTCACATCTACAACAGTCACATTTATACCATTCACATCTATACCAGTCACATTTATACCAGCCACATCTATACCAGTCACATCTATACCAGTCACATCTATACCAATCACATCTATACCAGTCACATCTATACCAGTCACATCTATACCAGTCACATCTATATACCAGTCACATCTATGCCAGTCACATCTATACCATTCACATCTATGCCAGTCACATCTATATACCAGTCACATCTATGCCAGTCACATCTATACCAGTCACATCTATGCCAGTCACATCTATATACCAGTCACATCTATATCAGTCACATCTATACCAGTCACATATATGCCAGTGACATCTATACCAGTCACATCTATACCATCCACATCTATACCATTCACATCTATACCAGTCACATCTATGCCAGTCACATCTATACCAGTCACATCTATACCAGTCACATCTATGCCAGTCACGTCTATACTATTCACATCTATACCAGTCACATCTATGCCAGTCACATCTATACCATTCACATCTATACCAGTCACATCTATGCCAGTCACATCTATACCAGTCACATCTATACCTTTCACATCTATACCATTCACATCTATACCAGTCACGTCTATACCATTCACATCTATACCATTCACATCTATACCATTCACATCTATACCAGTCACATCTATACCAGTCACATCTATACCAGTCACATCTATACCAGTCAAATCTATACCAGTCACATCTATACCATTCATATCTATACCAGTCACGTCTATACCATTCACATCTATACCATTCACATCTATACCAGTCACGTCTATACCAGTCACATCTATACCAGTCACACCTATACCAGTCACATCTATACCAGTCACATCTATAACCTTCACATCTATACCAGTCACATCTATACCATTCACATCTCTACCAGTCACATCTATACTATTCATCTATACCATTCACATCTATACCAGTCACGTCTATACCAGTTACATCTATACCAGTCACGCCCATACCAGTCACGTCTATGCCAGTCACATCTATTCCACTCACATTTATACCAGTCACATCTATACCAGTCCCACCTATACCAGTTACATCTAGACCATTCACATCTATACCAGTCACATCTATACCAGTCACATCTATATACCAGTCACATCTATACCAGTCACATCTATATACCAATCACATCTATACCAGTTACATCGACACCAGTCACATCTATACCAGTCACATCTATACCAGTCATATCTATACCAGTCACGTCCATACCAGTCACGTCTATGCCAGTCACATCTATACCTGTCAATTTATACCAGTCACATCTATACCAGTCACAGTTATACCAGTCACATCTACAACAGTCACATTTATACCATTCACATCTATACCAGTCACATTTATACCAGCCACATCTATACCAGTCACATCTATACCAGTCACATCTATACCAATCACATCTATACCAGTCACATCTATACCAGTCACATCTATACCAGTCACATCTATATACCAGTCACATCTATGCCAGTCAGATCTATACCATTCACATCTATGCCAGTCACATCTATATACCAGTCACGTCTATGCCAGTCACATCTATACCAGTCACATCTATGCCAGTCACATCTATATACCAGTCACATCTATATCAGTCACATCTATACCAGTCACATCTATGCCAGTGACATCTATACCAGTCACATCTATACCATCCACATCTATACCATTCACATCTATACCAGTCACATCTATGCCAGTCACATCTATACCAGTCACATCTATACCAGTCACATCTATGCCAGTTACGTCTATACTATTCACATCTATACCAGTCACATCTATGCCAGTCACATCTATACCATTCACATCTATACCAGTCACATCTATGCCAGTCACATCTATACCAGTCACATCTATACCTTTCACATCTATACCATTCACATCTATACCAGTCACGTCTATACCATTCACATCTATACCATTCACATCTATACCAGTCACATCTATACCAGTCACATCTATACCAGTCACATCTATACCAGTCACATCTATACCAGTCACATCTATACCATTCATATCTATACCAGTAACGTCTATACCATTCACATCTATACCATTCACATCTATACCAGTCACGTCTATACCAGTCACATCTATACCAGTCACACCTATACCAGTCACATCTATACCAGTCACATCTATAACCTTCACATCTATACCAGTCACATCTATACCATTCACATCTCTACCAGTCACATCTATACTATTCACCTATACCATTCACATCTATACCAGTCACGTCTATACCAGTTACATCTATACCAGTCACGTCCATACCAGTCACGTCTATGCCAGTCACATCTATTCCAGTCACATTTATACCAGTCACATCTATACCAGTCACACCTATACCAGTTACATCTATACATCTATACCAGTCACATCTATACCAATCACATCTATACCAGTCACATCTATACCAGTCACATCTATACCAGTTACATCAATACCAGTCACATCCATACCAGTCACGTCCATACCAGTCACGTCTATGCCAGTCACATCTATACCTGTCACATTTATACCAGTCACATCTATACCAGTCACAGTTATACAAGTCACATCTACAACAGTCACATTTATACCATTCACATCTATACCAGTCACATTTATACCAGCCACATCTATACCAGTCACATCTATACCAGTCACATCTATACCAATCACATCTATACCAGTCACATCTATACCAGTCACATTTATACCAGTCACATCTATATACCAGTCACATCTATGCCAGTCACATCTATACCATTCACATCTATGCCAGTCACATCTATATACCAGTCACGTCTATGCCAGTCACATCTATACCAGTCACATCTATGCCAGTCACATCTATATACCAGTCACATCTATATCAGTCACATCTATACCATTCACATCTATGCCAGTCACATCTATACCAGTCACATCTATACCATCCACATCTATACCATTCACATCTATACCAGTCACATCTATGCCAGTCACATCTATACCAGTCACATCTATACCAGTCACATCTATAACCTTCACATCTATACCAGTCACATCTATACCAGTCACATCTATACCAGTCACATCTATACCAGTAACATCTATACCAGTCACGTCTATAACAGTCACGTCTATACCATTCACATCTATACCAGTCACGTCTATACCAGTCACATCTATACCAGTCACATCTATACCATTCACATCTATACCATTCACATCTATATCAGTCACGTCTATACCATTCACATCTATACCATTCACATCTATACCATTCACATCTATACCAGTCACATCTATACCAGTCACATCTATACCAGTCACATCTATACCAGTCACATCTATACCAGTCACATCTATACCATTCACATCTATACCAGTCACATCTACACCAGTCACATCTGTACCAGTCACATCTATACCAGTCACATCTATATACCAGTCACATTTATGCCAGTCACATCTACACCAGTCACATCTATACCAGTCACATCTATACCAGTCACATCTATATACCAGTCACATTTATGCCAGTCACATCTATACCAGTCACATTTATACCTGTTACATCTAGACCATTCACATCTATACCAGTCACATCTATACCAGTCACATCTATATACCAGTCACATCTATACCAGTCACATCTATACCAGTCACATCTATATACCAATCACATCTATACCAGTCACATCTACACCAGTCACATCTATACCAGTCACATCTATACCAGTCACATCTATACCAGTCACGTCCATACCAGTCACGTCTATGCCAGTCACATCTATACCTGTCACATTTATACCAGTCACATCTATACCAGTCACAGTTATACCAGTCACATCTACAGCAGTCACATTTATACCATTCACATCTATACCAGTCACATTTATACCAGCCACATCTATACCAGTCACATCTATACCAGTCACATCTATACCAATCACATCTATACCAGTCACATCTATACCAGTCACATCTATACCATTTACATCTATACCAGTCACGTCTATACCAGTCACATCTATACCAGTCACGTCCATACCAGTCACGTCTATGCCAGTCACATCTATACCAGTCACATTTATACCAGTCACATCTATACCAGTCACATTTATACCAGTCACATCTATACCAGTCACATCTATGCCAGTTACATCTATATCAGTCACATCTATACCAGTCACATCTATACCAGTCACGTCCATACCAGTCACGTCTATGCCAGTCACATCTATACCTGTCACATTTATACCAGTCACATCTATACCAGTCACAGTTATACCAGTCACATCTACAGCAGTCACATTTATACCATTCACATCTATACCAGTCACATTTATACCAGCCACATCTATACCAGTCACATCTATACCAGTCACATCTATACCAATCACATCTATACCAGTCACATCTATACCAGTCACATCTATACCATTCACATCTATACCAGTCACGTCTATACCAGTCACATCTATACCAGTCACGTCCATACCAGTCACGTCTATGCCAGTCACATCTATACCAGTCACATTTATACCAGTCACATCTATACCAGTCACATCTATACCAGTCACATTTATACCAGTCACATCTATACCAGTCACGTCTATACCAGTCACATCTATACCAGTCACGTCCATACCAGTCACGTCTATGCCAGTCACATCTATACCAGTCACATTTATACCAGTCACATCTATACCAGTCACATTTATACCAGTCACATCTATACCAGTCACATCTATGCCAGTCACATCTATACCATTCACATCTATGCCAGTCACATCTATATACCAGTCACATCTATGCCAGTCACATCTATAAAAGTCACATCTATGCCAGTCACATCTATATACCAGTCACATCTATGCCAGTCACATCTATACCAGTCACATCTATACCATCCACACCTATACTATTCACATCTATACCAGTCACATCTATGCCAGTCACATCTATACCAGTCACATCTATAACCTTCACATCTATACCAGTCACATCTATACCATTCACATCTATACCAGTCACATCTATACCAGTCACATCTATACCAGTCACATCTATACCAGTCACATCTATACCAGTCACATCTATACCAGTCACATCTATACCAGTCATATCTATACCAGTCACATCTATACCAGTCACATCTATACCAGTCACATCTATACAAGTCACTTCTATACAAGTCACATCTATACCCGTCACGTCTATACCAGTCACATCTATACCCGTCACGTCTATACCAGTCACATCTATAACAGTCACGTCTATACCAGTCACGTCTATGCCAGTCACATCTATATCAGTCACATCTATACCCGTCACGTCTATACCAGTCACATCTATACCAGTCACGTCTATACCAGTCACATGTATACCAGTCACATCTATACCAGTCACATCTATACCAGTCACATCTATACCAGTCACATCTATACCCGTCACGTCTATACCAGTCACATCTATACCAGTCACATCTATGCCAGTCACGTCTATACTATTCACATCTATACCAGTCACATCTATGCCAGTCACATCTATACCATTCACATCTATACCAGTCACATCTATGCCAGTCACATCTATACCAGTCACATCTATACCTTTCACATCTATACCATTCACATCTATACCAGTCACGTCTATACCATTCACATCTATACCATTCACATCTATACCAGTCACATCTATACCAGTCACATCTATACCAGTCACATCTATACCAGTCACATCCATACCAGTCACATCTATACCATTCATATCTATACCAGTAACGTCTATACCATTCACATCTATACCAGTCACATCTATACCAGTCACACCTATACCAGTCACATCTATACCAGTCACATCTATAACCTTCACATCTATACCAGTCACATCTATACCATTCACATCTCTACCAGTCACATCTATACTATTCACCTATACCATTCACATCTATACCAGTCACGTCTATACCAGTTACATCTATACCAGTCACGTCCATACCAGTCACGTCTATGCCAGTCACATCTATTCCAGTCACATTTATACCAGTCACATCTATACCAGTCACACCTATACCAGTTACATCTATACCAGTCACATCTATACCAGTCACATCTATACCAGTCACATCTATACCAGTCACATCTATACCAGTTACATCAATACCAGTCACATCCATACCAGTCACGTCCATACCAGTCACGTCTATGCCAGTCACATCTATACCTGTCACATTTATACCAGTCACATCTATACCAGTCACAGTTATACAAGTCACATCTACAACAGTCACATTTATACCATTCACATCTATACCAGTCACATTTATACCAGCCACATCTATACCAGTCACATCTATACCAGTCACATCTATACCAATCACATCTATACCAGTCATATCTATACCAGTCACATTTACACCAGTCACATCTATATACCAGTCACATCTATGCCAGTCACATCTATACCATTCACATCTATGCCAGTCACATCTATATACCAGTCACGTCTATGCCAGTCACATCTATACCAGTCACATCTATGCCAGTCACATCTATATACCAGTCACATCTATATCAGTCACATCTATACCATTCACATCTATGCCAGTCACATCTATACCAGTCACATCTATACCATCCACATCTATACCATTCACATCTATACCAGTCACATCTATGCCAGTCACATCTATACCAGTCACATCTATACCAGTCACATCTATAACCTTCACATCTATACCAGTCACATCTATACCAGTCACATCTATACCAGTCACATCTATACCATTCACATCTATACCATTCACATCTATATCAGTCACGTCTATACCAGTAACATCTATACCAGTCACGTCTATAACAGTCACGTCTATACCATTCACATCTATACCAGTCACGTCTATACCAGTCACATCTATACCAGTCACATCTATACCATTCACATCTATACCATTCACATCTATATCAGTCACGTCTATACCATTCACATCTATACCATTCACATCTATACCATTCACATCTATACCAGTCACATCTATACCAGTCACATCTATACCAGTCACATCTATACCAGTCACATCTATACCAGTCACATCTATACCATTCACATCTATACCAGTCACATCTACACCAGTCACATCTGTACCAGTCACATCTATACCAGTCACATCTATATACCAGTCACATTTATGCCAGTCACATCTACACCAGTCACATCTATACCAGTCACATCTATACCAGTCACATCTATACCAGTCTCATCTATACCAGTCACATCTATACCAGTCACATCTATACCAGTCACATCTATATACCAGTCACATTTATGCCAGTCACATATATACCAGTCATATCTACACCAGTCACATCTATACCAGTCACATCTATACCAGTCACATCTATATACCAGTCACATTTATGCCAGTCACATCTATACCAGTCACATCTATACCAGTTACATCTATATACCAGTCACATCTATACCAGTCACATCTATATACCAGTCACATCTATACCAGTCACATCTACACCAGTCACATCTATACCAGTCACATCTATACCAGTCACATCTATACCAGTCACATCTATACCAGTCACATCTATACCAGTCACATCTATACCAGTCACGTCCATACCAGTCACGTCTATGCCAGTCACATCTATATCAGTCACATTTATACCAGCCTCATCTATACCAGTCACATCTATACCAGTCACATCTATACCAATCACATCTATACCAGTCACATCTATACCATTCACATCTATGCCAGTCACATCTATATACCAGTCACATCTATGCCAGTCACATCTATACCATTCACATCTATGCCAGTCACATCTATATACCAGTCACATCTATGCCAGTCACATCTATACCAGTCACATCTATAACCTTCACATCTATACCAGTCACATCTATACCATTCACATCTATACCAGTCACATCTATACCAGTCACATCTATACCAGTCACATCTATACCAGTCACATCTATACCAGTCACATCTATACCAGTCACATCTATACCAGTCACATCTATACCAGTCACATCTATAACCTTCACATCTATACCAGTTACATCTATACCAGTCACATCTATACCATTCACATCTATACCAGTCATGTCTATACCAGTCACATCTATACCAGTCACATCTATACCAGTCACATCTATACCAGTCACATCTATAACCTTCACATCTATACCAGTCACATCTATACCAGTCACATCTATACCAGTCACATCTATACCATTCACATCTATACCAGTCACATCTATACCAGTCAAATCTATACCATTCACATCTATACCATTCACATCTATACCAGTCACGTCTATACCATTCACATCTATACCATTCACATCTATACCATTCACATCTATACCAGTCACATCTATACCAGTCACATCTATACCAGTCACATCTATACCAGTCACATTTATACCAGTCACATCTATACCATTCACATCTATACCAGTCATTTCTATACCATTCACATCTATACCATTCACATCTATACCAGTCACGTCTATACCAGTCACATCTATACCAGTCACACCTATACCAGTCACATCTATACCAGTCACATCTATAACCTTCACATCTATACCAGTCACATCTATACCATTCACATCTCTACCAGTCACATCTATACTATTCACCTATACCATTCACGTCTATACCAGTCACGTCTATACCAGTTACATATATACCAGTCACGTCCATACCAGTCACGTCTATGCCAGTCACATCTATACCAGTCACATTTATACCAGTCACATCTATACCAGTCACACCTATACCAGTTACATCTATACCAGTCACATCTATACCAGTCACATCTATATTAGTCACATCTATACCAGTCACATCTATACCAGTCACATCTATACCAGTTACATCTATAACAGTCACATCTATACCAGTCACATCTATACCAGTCACATCTATATAAAAGCCACATTTATGCCAGTCACATCTATACCATTCACATCTATACCAGTCACATCTACACCAGTCACATCTATACCAGTCACATCTATACCAGTCACATCTATATACCAGTCACATTTATGCCAGTCACATCTATACCAGTCACATCTATACCAGTTACATCTAGACCATTCACATCTATACCAGTCACATCTATACCAGTCACATCTATATACCAGTCACATCTATACCAGTCACATCTATACCAGTCACATCTATATACCAATCACATCTATACCAGTCACATCGACACCAGTCACATCTATACCAGTCACATCTATACCAGTCACATCTATACCAGTCACGTCCATACCAGTCACGTCTATGCCAGTCACATCTATACCTGTCAATTTATACCAGTCACATCTATACCAGTCACAGTTATACCAGTCACATCTACAACAGTCACATTTATACCATTCACATCTATACCAGTCACATTTATACCAGCCACATCTATACCAGTCACATCTATACCAGTCACATCTATACCAATCACATCTATACCAGTCACATCTATACCAGTCACATCTATACCAGTCACATCTATATACCAGTCACATCTATGCCAGTCACATCTATACCATTCACATCTATGCCAGTCACATCTATATACCAGTCACATCTATGCCAGTCACATCTATACCAGTCACATCTATGCCAGTCACATCTATATACCAGTCACATCTATATCAGTCACATCTATACCAGTCACATATATGCCAGTGACATCTATACCAGTCACATCTATACCATCCACATCTATACCATTCACATCTATACCAGTCACATCTATGCCAGTCACATCTATACCAGTCACATCTATACCAGTCACATCTATGCCAGTCACGTCTATACTATTCACATCTATACCAGTCACATCTATGCCAGTCACATCTATACCATTCACATCTATACCAGTCACATCTATGCCAGTCACATCTATACCAGTCACATCTATACCTTTCACATCTATACCATTCACATCTATACCAGTCACGTCTATACCATTCACATCTATACCATTCACATCTATACCATTCACATCTATACCAGTCACATCTATACCAGTCACATCTATACCAGTCACATCTATACCAGTCAAATCTATACCAGTCACATCTATACCATTCATATCTATACCAGTCACGTCTATACCATTCACATCTATACCATTCACATCTATACCAGTCACGTCTATACCAGTCACATCTATACCAGTCACACCTATACCAGTCACATCTATACCAGTCACATCTATAACCTTCACATCTATACCAGTCACATCTATACCATTCACATCTCTACCAGTCACATCTATACTATTCATCTATACCATTCACATCTATACCAGTCACGTCTATACCAGTTACATCTATACCAGTCACGCCCATACCAGTCACGTCTATGCCAGTCACATCTATTCCACTCACATTTATACCAGTCACATCTATACCAGTCCCACCTATACCAGTTACATCTAGACCATTCACATCTATACCAGTCACATCTATACCAGTCACATCTATATACCAGTCACATCTATACCAGTCACATCTATATACCAATCACATCTATACCAGTTACATCGACACCAGTCACATCTATACCAGTCACATCTATACCAGTCATATCTATACCAGTCACGTCCATACCAGTCACGTCTATGCCAGTCACATCTATACCTGTCAATTTATACCAGTCACATCTATACCAGTCACAGTTATACCAGTCACATCTACAACAGTCACATTTATACCATTCACATCTATACCAGTCACATTTATACCAGCCACATCTATACCAGTCACATCTATACCAGTCACATCTATACCAATCACATCTATACCAGTCACATCTATACCAGTCACATCTATACCAGTCACATCTATATACCAGTCACATCTATGCCAGTCAGATCTATACCATTCACATCTATGCCAGTCACATCTATATACCAGTCACGTCTATGCCAGTCACATCTATACCAGTCACATCTATGCCAGTCACATCTATATACCAGTCACATCTATATCAGTCACATCTATACCAGTCACATCTATGCCAGTGACATCTATACCAGTCACATCTATACCATCCACATCTATACCATTCACATCTATACCAGTCACATCTATGCCAGTCACATCTATACCAGTCACATCTATACCAGTCACATCTATGCCAGTTACGTCTATACTATTCACATCTATACCAGTCACATCTATGCCAGTCACATCTATACCATTCACATCTATACCAGTCACATCTATGCCAGTCACATCTATACCAGTCACATCTATACCTTTCACATCTATACCATTCACATCTATACCAGTCACGTCTATACCATTCACATCTATACCATTCACATCTATACCAGTCACATCTATACCAGTCACATCTATACCAGTCACATCTATACCAGTCACATCTATACCAGTCACATCTATACCATTCATATCTATACCAGTAACGTCTATACCATTCACATCTATACCATTCACATCTATACCAGTCACGTCTATACCAGTCACATCTATACCAGTCACACCTATACCAGTCACATCTATACCAGTCACATCTATAACCTTCACATCTATACCAGTCACATCTATACCATTCACATCTCTACCAGTCACATCTATACTATTCACCTATACCATTCACATCTATACCAGTCACGTCTATACCAGTTACATCTATACCAGTCACGTCCATACCAGTCACGTCTATGCCAGTCACATCTATTCCAGTCACATTTATACCAGTCACATCTATACCAGTCACACCTATACCAGTTACATCTATACATCTATACCAGTCACATCTATACCAATCACATCTATACCAGTCACATCTATACCAGTCACATCTATACCAGTTACATCAATACCAGTCACATCCATACCAGTCACGTCCATACCAGTCACGTCTATGCCAGTCACATCTATACCTGTCACATTTATACCAGTCACATCTATACCAGTCACAGTTATACAAGTCACATCTACAACAGTCACATTTATACCATTCACATCTATACCAGTCACATTTATACCAGCCACATCTATACCAGTCACATCTATACCAGTCACATCTATACCAATCACATCTATACCAGTCACATCTATACCAGTCACATTTATACCAGTCACATCTATATACCAGTCACATCTATGCCAGTCACATCTATACCATTCACATCTATGCCAGTCACATCTATATACCAGTCACGTCTATGCCAGTCACATCTATACCAGTCACATCTATGCCAGTCACATCTATATACCAGTCACATCTATATCAGTCACATCTATACCATTCACATCTATGCCAGTCACATCTATACCAGTCACATCTATACCATCCACATCTATACCATTCACATCTATACCAGTCACATCTATGCCAGTCACATCTATACCAGTCACATCTATACCAGTCACATCTATAACCTTCACATCTATACCAGTCACATCTATACCAGTCACATCTATACCAGTCACATCTATACCAGTAACATCTATACCAGTCACGTCTATAACAGTCACGTCTATACCATTCACATCTATACCAGTCACGTCTATACCAGTCACATCTATACCAGTCACATCTATACCATTCACATCTATACCATTCACATCTATATCAGTCACGTCTATACCATTCACATCTATACCATTCACATCTATACCATTCACATCTATACCAGTCACATCTATACCAGTCACATCTATACCAGTCACATCTATACCAGTCACATCTATACCAGTCACATCTATACCATTCACATCTATACCAGTCACATCTACACCAGTCACATCTGTACCAGTCACATCTATACCAGTCACATCTATATACCAGTCACATTTATGCCAGTCACATCTACACCAGTCACATCTATACCAGTCACATCTATACCAGTCACATCTATATACCAGTCACATTTATGCCAGTCACATCTATACCAGTCACATTTATACCTGTTACATCTAGACCATTCACATCTATACCAGTCACATCTATACCAGTCACATCTATATACCAGTCACATCTATACCAGTCACATCTATACCAGTCACATCTATATACCAATCACATCTATACCAGTCACATCTACACCAGTCACATCTATACCAGTCACATCTATACCAGTCACATCTATACCAGTCACGTCCATACCAGTCACGTCTATGCCAGTCACATCTATACCTGTCACATTTATACCAGTCACATCTATACCAGTCACAGTTATACCAGTCACATCTACAGCAGTCACATTTATACCATTCACATCTATACCAGTCACATTTATACCAGCCACATCTATACCAGTCACATCTATACCAGTCACATCTATACCAATCACATCTATACCAGTCACATCTATACCAGTCACATCTATACCATTTACATCTATACCAGTCACGTCTATACCAGTCACATCTATACCAGTCACGTCCATACCAGTCACGTCTATGCCAGTCACATCTATACCAGTCACATTTATACCAGTCACATCTATACCAGTCACATTTATACCAGTCACATCTATACCAGTCACATCTATGCCAGTTACATCTATATCAGTCACATCTATACCAGTCACATCTATACCAGTCACGTCCATACCAGTCACGTCTATGCCAGTCACATCTATACCTGTCACATTTATACCAGTCACATCTATACCAGTCACAGTTATACCAGTCACATCTACAGCAGTCACATTTATACCATTCACATCTATACCAGTCACATTTATACCAGCCACATCTATACCAGTCACATCTATACCAGTCACATCTATACCAATCACATCTATACCAGTCACATCTATACCAGTCACATCTATACCATTCACATCTATACCAGTCACGTCTATACCAGTCACATCTATACCAGTCACGTCCATACCAGTCACGTCTATGCCAGTCACATCTATACCAGTCACATTTATACCAGTCACATCTATACCAGTCACATCTATACCAGTCACATTTATACCAGTCACATCTATACCAGTCACGTCTATACCAGTCACATCTATACCAGTCACGTCCATACCAGTCACGTCTATGCCAGTCACATCTATACCAGTCACATTTATACCAGTCACATCTATACCAGTCACATTTATACCAGTCACATCTATACCAGTCACATCTATGCCAGTCACATCTATACCATTCACATCTATGCCAGTCACATCTATATACCAGTCACATCTATGCCAGTCACATCTATACCAGTCACATCTATGCCAGTCACATCTATATACCAGTCACATCTATGCCAGTCACATCTATACCAGTCACATCTATACCATCCACACCTATACTATTCACATCTATACCAGTCACATCTATGCCAGTCACATCTATACCAGTCACATCTATAACCTTCACATCTATACCAGTCACATCTATACCATTCACATCTATACCAGTCACATCTATACCAGTCACATCTATACCAGTCACATCTATACCAGTCACATCTATACCAGTCACATCTATACCAGTCACATCTATACCAGTCATATCTATACCAGTCACATCTATACCAGTCACATCTATACCAGTCACATCTATACAAGTCACTTCTATACAAGTCACATCTATACCCGTCACGTCTATACCAGTCACATCTATACCCGTCACGTCTATACCAGTCACATCTATAACAGTCACGTCTATACCAGTCACGTCTATGCCAGTCACATCTATATCAGTCACATCTATACCCGTCACGTCTATACCAGTCACATCTATACCAGTCACGTCTATACCAGTCACATGTATACCAGTCACATCTATACCAGTCACATCTATACCAGTCACATCTATACCAGTCACATCTATACCCGTCACGTCTATACCAGTCACATCTATACCAGTCACATCTATACCAGTCACGTCTATACCAGTCACATCTATACCAGTCACATCTATACCAGTAACATCTATACCAGTCACATCTATACCAGTCACATCTATACCAGTCACGTCTATACCAGTCACATCTATACCAATCACATCTATACCATTCACATCTATACCAGTCACATCTATACCAGTCACATCTATACCAGTCACATCTATACCAGTCACATCTATGTACCAGTCACGTCTATACCAGTCACATCTATACCAGTCACATCTATACCAGTCACATCTATACCAGTCACATCTATACCAGTCACATCTATACCAGTCACATCTATGTACCAGTCACGTCTATACCAGTCACATCTATACCAGTCACATCTATACCAGTCACATCTATACCAGTCACATCTATACCAGTCACATCTATACCAGTCACATCTATACCAGTCACATCTATGTAGCAGTCACGTCTATACCAGTCACATCTATACCAGTCACATCTATGTACCAGTCACATCTATATAAGTCAAATCTATTCCAGTCACGTCTATACCAGTAACGTCTATATCAGTCACATCTATATCAGTCACATCTATTCCAGTCACGTCTACACCAGTCACGTCTATACCAGTCACGTCTATATCAGTCACATCTATATCAGTCATATCTATTCCAGTCACGCCTATACCAGTTACATCTATACCAGTCAAATCTATACCAGTCACATCTATACCAGTCACGTCTATATCTGTCACATCTCTATCAGTCACATCTCTTCCAGTCACGTTTATACCAGTCACGTCTATATCAGTCACATCTATATCAGTCGCATCTATTCCAGTCACGTCTATACCAGTCACATCTATACCAGTCAAATCTATACCAGTCACGTCTATACCAGTCACATCTATATCAGTCAAATCTATTCCAGTCACGTCTATACCAGTAACGTCTATATCAGTCACATCTATATCAGTCACATCTATTCCAGTCACGTCTACACCAGTCACGTCTATATCAGTCACATCTATATCAGTCACATCTATTCCAGTCACATCTATACCAGTACCATCTATATACCAGTCACATCTATACCAGTCACATCTATACCAGTCACATCTATACCAGTCACATCTTTACCAGTCACATCTATACCAGTCACATCTATACCAGTCAAATCTATACCAGTCACCTCTATACCAGTCACATCTATACCAGTCACATCTATACCAATTACATCTGTACCAGTCATATCTATACCATTCATATCTATACCAGTCACATCTACACCAGTCACATCTATACCAGTCACATCTATACCAGTCACATCTATACCAGTCAAATCTATACCAGTCACATCTATACCAGTCACATCTATACCAGTCACATCTATACCAGTCACATCTATACCAGTCATATCTATACCAGTCACATCTATACCAGTCACATCTATACCAGTCACATCTATACCAGTCACATCTATACCAGTCACATCTACACCAGTCACATCTACACCAGTCACATCTATATCAGTCACATCTATTCCAGTCACGTCTACACCAGTCACGTCTATACCAGTCACGTCTATATCAGTCACATCTATATCAGTCATATCTATTCCAGTCACGCCTATACCAGTTACATCTATACCAGTCAAATCTATACCAGTCACATCTATACCAGTCACGTCTATATCTGTCACATCTCTATCAGTCACATCTCTTCCAGTCACGTTTATACCAGTCACGTCTATATCAGTCACATCTATATCAGTCGCATCTATTCCAGTCACGTCTATACCAGTCACATCTATACCAGTCAAATCTATACCAGTCACGTCTATACCAGTCACATCTATATCAGTCAAATCTATTCCAGTCACGTCTATACCAGTAACGTCTATATCAGTCACATCTATATCAGTCACATCTATTCCAGTCACGTCTACACCAGTCACGTCTATATCAGTCACATCTATATCAGTCACATCTATTCCAGTCACATCTATACCAGTACCATCTATATACCAGTCACATCTATACCAGTCACATCTATACCAGTCACATCTATACCAGTCACATCTTTACCAGTCACATCTATACCAGTCACATCTATACCAGTCAAATCTATACCAGTCACCTCTATACCAGTCACATCTATACCAGTCACATCTATACCAATTACATCTGTACCAGTCATATCTATACCATTCATATCTATACCAGTCACATCTACACCAGTCACATCTATACCAGTCACATCTATACCAGTCACATCTATACCAGTCAAATCTATACCAGTCACATCTATACCAGTCACATCTATACCAGTCACATCTATACCAGTCACATCTATACCAGTCATATCTATACCAGTCACATCTATACCAGTCACATCTATACCAGTCACATCTATACCAGTCACATCTATACCAGTCACATCTACACCAGTCACATCTACACCAGTCACATCTATACCAGTCACCTCCATACCAGTCACGTCTATGCCAGTCACGTCTATACCAGTCACATCTATACCAGTCACATCTATACCAGTCACATCTATACCAGTCACATCTATACCAGTTACATATACACCATTCAGATCTATACCATTCACGTCTATACCAGTCACATCTACACCATTCGCATCTATACCATTCACGTCTATACCAGTCACATCTACACCAGTCACATCTATACCAGTTACATCTATACCAGTCACATCTATAACAGTTACATCTATACCAGTTACATCTATACCAGTCACATCTATACCAGTTACATCTATACCAGTCAAATCTATACCAGTTACATCTATACCATTCACATCTATACCAGTCACATCTACACCAGTCACATCTATACCAGTCACATCTATACCAGTCACATCTATACCAGTCACATCTATACCAGTCAAATCTATACCAGTCACATCTATATACCAGTCACATTTATACCAGTCACATCTATACCAGTCAAATCTATACCAGTCACATCTATATACCAGTCACATTTATGCCAGTCACATCTATACCAGTCACATCTATACCAGTTACATCTATACCAGTCACATCTATACCAGTCACATCTATACCAGTCACATCTATACCAGTCACATCTATACCAGTCACATCTATATACCAATCACATCTATACCAGTCATATCTATACCAGTCACATCTATACCAGTCACATCTATACCAGTCACATCTATATACCAGTCACATCTATACAAGTCACATCTATACCAGTCACATCTATACCAATCACATCTATACCAGTCACATCTATACCAGTCACATCTATGCCAGTCACATCTATATACCAGTCACATCTATGCCAGTCACATCTATACCATTCACATCTATGCCAGTCACATCTATATACCAGTCACATCTATGCCAGTCACATCTATACCAGTCACATCTATGCCAGTCACATCTATATACCAGTCATATCTATATCAGTCAC
The DNA here is from genome assembly GCA_963931925.1 of Onchidella celtica. Lineage (NCBI taxonomy): Eukaryota > Metazoa > Mollusca > Gastropoda > Systellommatophora > Onchidiidae > Onchidella > Onchidella celtica. The sequence continues at coordinate 569,148 of OZ007573.1, forward strand.
ATCTATATCATTCACATCTATGCCAGTCACATCTATACCAGTCACATCTATACCATCCACATCTATACTATTCACATCTATACCAGTCACATCTATGCCAGTCACATCTATACCAGTCACATCTATAACCTTCACATCTATACCAGTCACATCTATACCATTCACATCTCTACCAGTCACATCTATACCATTCACATCTATACCAGTCACGTCTATACCAGTCACATCTATACCAGTCACATCTATACCAGTCACATCTATACCAGTCACATCTATAACCTTCACATCTATACCAGTCACATCTATACCAGTCACATCTATACCAGTCACATCTATACCATTCACATCTATACCATTCACATCTATACCAGGCACATCTATACAATTCACATCTATACCATTCACATCTATACCAGTCACGTCTATACCATTCACATCTATACCATTCACATCTATACCATTCACATCTCTACCAGTCACATCTATACCAGTCACATCTATACCATTCACATCTATACCAGTCACATCTATACCATTCATATCTATACCAGTCACGTCTATACCAGTCACATCTATACCAGTCACATCTATACCAGTCACATCTATACCAGTCACATCTATAACCTTCACATCTATACCATTCACATCTATACCAGTCACATCTATACCAGTCACATCTATACCATTCACATCTATACCATTCACATCTATACCAGTCACATCTATGCCAGTCACATCTATACCAGTCATATCTATAACCTTCACATCTATACCAGTCACATCTATACCATTCACATCTCTACCAGTCACATCTATACCATTCACATCTATACCAGTCACGTCTATACCAGTCACATCTATACCAGTCACATCTATACCAGTCACATCTATACCAGTCACATCTATAACCTTCACATCTATACCAGTCACATCTATACCAGTCACATCTATACCATTCACATCTATACCATTCACATCTATACCAGTCACGTCTATACCATTCACATCTATACCATTCACATCTATACCATTCACATCTATACCAGTCACATCTATACCAGTCACATCTATACCAGTCACATCTATACCAGTCACATCTATACCATTCATATCTATACCAGTCACGTCTATACCATTCACATCTATACCATTCACATCTATACCAGTCACGTCTATACCAGTCACATCTATACCAGTCACACCTATACCAGTCACATCTATACCAGTCACATCTATAACCTTCACATCTATACCAGTCACATCTATACCATTCACATCTCTACCAGTCACATCTATACTATTCACCTGTACCATTTACATCTATACCAGTCACGTCTATACCAGTTACATCTATACCAGTCACATCCATACCAGTCACGTCTATGCCAGTCACATCTATACCAGTCACATTTATACCAGTCACATCTATACCAGTCACACCTATACCAGTTACGTCTATACCAGTCACATCTATACCAGTCACATCTATACCAGTCACATCTATACCAGTCACACCTATACAAGTTACATCTATACCAGTCACATCTATACCAGTCACATCTATACCAGTCACATCTATACCAGTCACATCTATACCAGTCACATCTATACCAGTCACATCTATACCAGTCTCATCTATACCAGTCACATCTACACCAGTCACATCTATACCAGTCACATCTATACCAGTCACATCTATATACCAGTCACATTTATGCCAGTCACATATATACCAGTCATATCTACACCAGTCACATCTACACCAGTCACATCTATACCAGTCACATCTATATACCAGTCACATTTATGCCAGTCACATCTATACCAGTAACATCTATACCAGTCACATCTATATACCAGTCACATTTATGCCAGTCACATCTATACCAGTCACATCTATACCAGTTACATCTATATACCAGTCACATCTATACCAGTCACATCTATATACCAGTCACATCTATACCAGTCACATCTACACCAGTCACATCTATACCAGTCACATCTATACCAGTCACATCTATACCAGTCACATCTATACCATTCACGTCTATACCAGTCACATCTATACCAGTCACGTCCATACCAGTCACGTCTATGCCAGTCACGTCTATATCAGTCACATTTATACCAGCCTCATCTATACCAGTCACATCTATACCAGTCACATCTATACCAATCACATCTATACCAGTCACATCTATACCAGTCACATCTATGCCAGTCACATCTATATACCAGTCACATCTATGCCAGTCACATCTATACCATTCACATCTATGCCAGTCACATCTATATACCAGTCACATCTATGCCAGTCACATCTATACCAGTCACATCTATACCATCCACACCTATATTATTCACATCTATACCAGTCACATCTATGCCAGTCACATCTATACCAGTCACATCTATAACCTTCACATCTATACCAGTCACATCTATACCATTCACATCTATACCAGTCACATCTATACCAGTCACATCTATACCAGTCACATCTATACCAGTCACATCTATACCAGTCACATCTATACCAGTCACATCTATACCAGTCACATCTATAACCTTCACATCTATACCAGTCACATCTATACCAGTCACATCTATACCATTCACATCTATACCAGTCATGTCTATACCAGTCACATCTATACCAGTCACATCTATACCAGTCACATCTATACCAGTCACATCTATAACCTTCACATCTATACCAGTCACATCTATACCAGTCACATCTATACCATTCACATCTATACCATTCACATCTATACCAGTCACATCTATACCAGTCAAATCTATACCATTCACATCTATACCATTCACATCTATACCAGTCACGTCTATACCATTCACATCTATACCATTCACATCTATACCATTCACATCTATACCAGTCACATCTATACCAGTCACATCTATACCAGTCACATCTATACCAGTCACATTTATACCAGTCACATCTATACCATTCACATCTATACTAGTCATTTCTATACCATTCACATCTATACCATTCACATCTATACCAGTCACGTCTATACCAGTCACATCTATACCAGTCACACCTATACCAGTCACATCTATACCAGTCACATCTATAACCTTCACATCTATACCAGTCACATCTATACCATTCACATCTCTACCAGTCACATCTATACTATTCACCTATACCATTCACATCTATACCAGTCACGTCTATACCAGTTACATATATACCAGTCACGTCCATACCAGTCACGTCTATGCCAGTCACATCTATACCAGTCACATTTATACCAGTCACATCTATACCAGTCACATCTATACCAGTTACATCTATACCAGTCACATCTATAACAGTCACATCTATACCAGTCACATCTATATTAGTCACATCTATACCAGTCACATCTATACCAGTCACATCTATACCAGTTACATCTATATCAGTCAAATCTATACCAGTCACACCTACACCAGTCACATCTATAACAGTCACATCTATACCAGTCACATCTATACCAGTCACATCTATATAAAAGCCACATTTATGCCAGTCACATCTATACCATTCACATCTATACCAGTCACATCTACACCAGTCACATCTATACCAGTCACATCTATACCAGTCACATCTATATACCAGTCACATTTATCCCAGTCACATCTATACCAGTCACATCTATACCAGTTACATCTAGACCATTCACATCTATACCAGTCACATCTATACCAGTCACATCTATATACCAGTCACATCTATACCAGTCACATCTATACCAGTCACATCTATATACCAATCACATCTATACCAGTCACATCGACACCAGTCACATCTATACCAGTCACATCTATACCAGTCACATCTATACCAGTCACGTCCATACCAGTCACGTCTATGCCAGTCACATCTATACCTGTCAATTTATACCAGTCACATCTATACCAGTCACAGTTATACCAGTCACATCTACAACAGTCACATTTATACCATTCACATCTATACCAGTCACATTTATACCAGCCACATCTATACCAGTCACATCTATACCAGTCACATCTATACCAATCACATCTATACCAGTCACATCTATACCAGTCACATCTATACCAGTCACATCTATATTTCAGTCACATTTATGCCAGTCACATCTATACCATTCACATCTATGCCAGTCACATCTATATACCAGTCACATCTATGCCAGTCACATCTATACCAGTCACATCTATGCCAGTCACATCTATATACCAGTCACATCTATATCAGTCACATCTATACCAGTCACATCTATGCCAGTGACATCTATACCAGTCACATCTATACCATCCACATCTATACCATTCACATCTATACCAGTCACATCTATGCCAGTCACATCTATACCAGTCACATCTATACCAGTCACATCTATGCCAGTCACGTCTATACTATTCACATCTATACCAGTCACATCTATGCCAGTCACATCTATACCATTCACATCTATACCAGTCACATCTATGCCAGTCACATCTATACCAGTCACATCTATACCTTTCACATCTATACCATTCACATCTATACCAGTCACGTCTATACCATTCACATCTATACCATTCACATCTATACCATTCACATCTATACCAGTCACATCTATACCAGTCACATCTATACCAGTCACATCTATACCAGTCACATCTATACCAGTCACATCTATACCATTCATATCTATACCAGTCACGTCTATACCATTCACATCTATATCATTCACATCTATACCAGTCACGTCTATACCAGTCACATCTATACCAGTCACACCTATACCAGTCACATCTATACCAGTCACATCTATACCAGTCACATTTATACCATTCACATCTCTACCAGTCACATCTATACTATTCACCTATACCATTCACATCTATACCAGTCACGTCTATACCAGTTACATCTATACCAGTCACGTCCATACCAGTCACGTCTATGCCAGTCACATCTATTCCAGTCACATTTATACCAGTCACATCTATACCAGTCCCACCTATACCAGTTACATCTAGACCATTCACATCTATACCAGTCACATCTATACCAGTCACATCTATATACCAGTCACATCTATACCAGTCACATCTATACCAGTCACATCTATATACCAATCACATCTATACCAGTCACATCGACACCAGTCACATCTATACCAGTCACATCTATACCAGTCACATCTATACCAGTCGCGTCCATACCAGTCACGTCTATGCCAGTCACATCTATACCTGTCAATTTATACCAGTCACATCTATACCAGTCACAGTTATACCAGTCACATCTATACCAGTCACATCTATATACCAGTCACATCTATGCCAGTCACATCTATACCAATCACATCTATACCAGTCACATCTATACCAGTCACATCTATACCAGTCACATCTATATACCAGTCACATCTATGCCAGTCACATCTATACCATTCACATCTATGCCAGTCACATCTATATACCAGTCACGTCTATGCCAGTCACATCTATACCAGTCACATCTATGCCAGTCACATCTATATACCAGTCACATCTATATCAGTCACATCTATACCAGTCACATCTATGCCAGTGACATCTATACCAGTCACATCTATACCATCCACATCTATACCATTCACATCTATACCAGTCACATCTATGCCAGTCACATCTATACCAGTCACATCTATACCAGTCACATCTATGCCAGTCACGTCTATACTATTCACATCTATACCAGTCACATCTATGCCAGTCACATCTATACCATTCACATCTATACCAGTCACATCTATGCCAGTCACATCTATACCAGTCACATCTATACCTTTCACATCTATACCATTCACATCTATACCAGTCACGTCTATACCATTCACATCTATACCATTCACATCTATACCAGTCACATCTATACCAGTCACATCTATACCAGTCACATCTATACCAGTCACATCTATACCAGTCACATCTATACCATTCATATCTATACCAGTAACGTCTATACCATTCACATCTATACCATTCACATCTATACCAGTCACGTCTATACCAGTCACATCTATACCAGTCACACCTATACCAGTCACATCTATACCAGTCACATCTATAACCTTCACATCTATACCAGTCACATCTATACCATTCACATCTCTACCAGTCACATCTATACTATTCACCTATACCATTCACATCTATACCAGTCACGTCTATACCAGTTACATCTATACCAGTCACGTCCATACCAGTCACGTCTATGCCAGTCACATCTATTCCAGTCACATTTATACCAGTCACATCTATACCAGTCACACCTATACCAGTTACATCTATACCAGTCACATCTATACCAGTCACATCTATACCAGTCACATCTATACCAGTCACATCTATACCAGTTACATCTATACCAGTCACATCTATACCAGTCACGTCCATACCAGTCACGTCTATGCCAGTCACATCTATACCTGTCACATTTATACCAGTCACATCTATACCAGTCACAGTTATACAAGTCACATCTACAACAGTCACATTTATACCATTCACATCTATACCAGTCACATTTATACCAGCCACATCTATACCAGTCACATCTATACCAGTCACATCTATACCAATCACATCTATACCAGTCACATCTATACCAGTCACATTTATACCAGTCACATCTATATACCAGTCACATCTATGCCAGTCACATCTATACCATTCACATCTATGCCAGTCACATCTATATACCAGTCACGTCTATGCCAGTCACATCTATACCAGTCACATCTATGCCAGTCACATCTATATACCAGTCACATCTATATCAGTCACATCTATACCATTCACATCTATGCCAGTCACATCTATACCAGTCACATCTATACCATCCACATCTATACCATTCACATCTATACCAGTCACATCTATGCCAGTCACATCTATACCAGTCACATCTATACCAGTCACATCTATAACCTTCACATCTATACCAGTCACATCTATACCAGTCACATCTATACCAGTCACATCTATACCATTCACATCTATACCATTCACATCTATATCAGTCACGTCTATACCAGTCACATCTATACCAGTCACGTCTATAACAGTCACGTCTATACCATTCACATCTATACCAGTCACGTCTATACCAGTCACATCTATACCAGTCACATCTATACCATTCACATCTATACCATTCACATCTATATCAGTCACGTCTATACCATTCACATCTATACCATTCACATCTATACCATTCACATCTATACCAGTCACATCTATACCAGTCACATCTATATCAGTCACATCTATACCAGTCACATCTATACCATTCACATCTATACCAGTCACATCTACACCAGTCACATCTGTACCAGTCACATCTATACCAGTCACATCTATATACCAGTCACATTTATGCCAGTCACATCTACACCAGTCACATCTATACCAGTCACATCTATACCAGTCACATCTATATACCAGTCACATTTATGCCAGTCACATCTATACCAGTCACATTTATACCTGTTACATCTAGACCATTCACATCTATACCAGTCACATCTATACCAGTCACATCTATATACCAGTCACATCTATACCAGTCACATCTATACCAGTCACATCTATATACCAATCACATCTATACCAGTCACATCTACACCAGTCACATCTATACCAGTCACATCTATACCAGTCACATCTATACCAGTCACGTCCATACCAGTCACGTCTATGCCAGTCACATCTATACCTGTCACATTTATACCAGTCACATCTATACCAGTCACAGTTATACCAGTCACATCTACAGCAGTCACATTTATACCATTCACATCTATACCAGTCACATTTATACCAGCCACATCTATACCAGTCACATCTATACCAGTCACATCTATACCAATCACATCTATACCAGTCACATCTATACCAGTCACATCTATACCATTCACATCTATACCAGTCACGTCTATACCAGTCACATCTATATCAGTCACGTCCATACCAGTCACGTCTATGCCAGTCACATCTATACCAGTCACATTTATACCAGTCACATCTATACCAGTCACATTTATACCAGTCACATCTATACCAGTCACATCTATACCAGTTACATCTATATCAGTCACATCTATACCAGTTACATCTATACCAGTCACATCTATACCAGTCACATCTACACCAGTCACATCTATACCAGTCACATCTATACCAGTCACATCTATACCAGTCACATCTATACCAGTCACATCTATACCAGTCACATCTATACCAGTCACATCTATACCAGTCACATCTATGTACCAGTCACATTTATGCCAGTCACATCTATACCAGTCACATCTACACCAGTCACATCTATACCAGTCACATCTACACCAGTCACATCTATACCAGTCATATCTATACCAGTCATATCTATACCAGTCATATCTATATACCAGTCACATTTATGCCAGTCACATCTATACTAGTCACATCTATACCAGTTACATCTATACCATTCACATCTATACCAGTCACATCTATACCAGTCACACCTATATACCAGTCACATCTATACCAGTCACATCTATACCAGTCACATCTATATACCAGTCACATCTATACCAGTCACATCTACACCAGTCACATCTATACCAGTCACATCTATACCATTCACCTCTATACCAGTCACATCTATACCAGTCACGTCCATACCAGTCACTTCTATGCCAGTCACATCTATACCAGTCACATTTATACCAGTCACGTCTATACCAATCACATTTATACCAGTCACATCTATACCAGCCACATCTTTACCAGTCACATCTATACCATTCACCTCTATACCAGTCACATCTATACCAGTCACATCTATACCAGTCACATCTATACCAGTCACGTCCATACCAGTCACGTCTATGCCAGTCACATCTATACCAGTCACATATATACCAATCACATCTATAACAGTCACATCTATAACATTCACATCTATACCAGTCACATCTATGCCAGTCACATCTATGCCAGTCACATCTATGCCAGTCACATCTATGCCAGTCACATCTATACCAGTCACATTTATACCAGCCACATCTATACCAGTCACATCTATACCAGTCACATATATACCAATCACATCTATACCAGTCACATCTATACCAGTCACATCTATACCATTCACATCTATGCCAGTCACATCTATAACATTCACATCTATACCAGTCACATCTATAACATTCACATCTATGCCAGTCACATCTATACCAGTCACATTTATACCAGCCACATCTATACCAGTCACATCTATACCAGTCACATATATACCAATCACATCTATACCAGTCACATCTATACCAGTCACATCTATAACATTCACATCTATACCAGTCACATCTATACCATTCACATCTATACCATTCACATCTATACCAGTCACATCTATGCCAGTCACATCTACACCAGTCACCTTTATACCAGCCGCCACCTCTACCAAAATCACCTCCATAACAGCCACATGTATACGAAAATCACCTCCATGACAGTCACTTCTATACAAATCGCCTCCATAACAGCCACCTGTATACAAAAATCACATCCATGACAGCCACATCTATACAAATCACCTCTATAGAAATCCCCTCCCTACCAGTCACCTCAATGCAAATCACCTACATACCAGCCACCTCTGTACCAGGCACATCTACAGACGTAGAAGATGTAGTACACAATTGTATTATATCTATGTCTACGAATCACCTACATACCAGCCACCTCTATACCAGCCACCTCTATACCAATCACTCTTTAAGAAGAATTTCCTTTTCGTTGCTTTTCCCGTTAGGGGATTTGTATTGCCCAGGTGTGGCCTTCATTAGTACAGTGTTAGCTCTGAATAGAATTCAAGAGATGCAATTTCTTCACCTCCCAGCGAATTGTTGCAGACAAAATTTTTTAATAAAGCAGTCTTCGGGATGTAGACCAAAAATGCACTTTTAGACCAAATGCAGCCAATGGAAGTGCTTTTATCGAAGAGCCTTAGATCGAGGGTGATATATTTCCTTCGCAAACAGTCTAGGGCGGGTATCGTTCAAGAAGTAAGAAAGATAACATTCTCAAAATAGAGATTTGCATTTGTGAGGCGATTAAATTTTCCAAGATATTAAAGTAGATAAAAATATCATATTTTCAAAGATGGACTAAAATGAAACTGCAGTGGCGTACTAACTTGCCAGGACATCCGTCAGCATAGCTATAAATGCAATAGCCTCATTGCCTATACTACAATCTGCATGTATGGGACTGGATTTCAATTATGAATTGTCGACTTCAAAACTTGTCATTCCTTCAGTATTGACCAAGAAAATCTACAATGTAGCATATGAGTGGAAATGTTGACCAAAATATTCGAATGTGAAATGTTCGTACAAATCGTTCTTCAGCTATTGGAATAACTACCATTGCCAGTTCTCATAGTGTCCTGTTTCTGCCGTGCTCAGCGGAGAATATCAAATTTTTTTTCTAGCATTCCTTTCCAGAGCAAAATTTCCTGCCCTGTTAACCCGATTTCAAATCATTATATTTCATGACAAAGTCTATGTCTATAGCATAAGTAATCCATAACTCCAGGATAAAGACGGTTTTGAGTCTTTCAGTGTCAAGTATGACGATTTCAGTCTCTCTACATTTCACGAAAACGTGCACGCTTAAATTTTGGCATTCCCGCTCAACCTGTCTTTGAGTCAGTGAAACTAGGCAGGTCATGCACTCTTTAATGGTAATTGGTGATTCCTGTTGTTCCACTAAGACGAAAACATATTATTTAGAACAATAAAGGACTTTGGTGATCAATTGCATCTATCATAAAGATTTTCTTTTTAATAAAGATTTTAATTTTCCATTTCTTTGAACTTCAAAACACCTGCATTGATCTTACTAAAATCTAAATTCAGCATGCTCCGTAATCTTACAGCTTCTGTCAGTCTGGCATTAGTCACTCAAGAGTTTAGAATGGACCACAAGTAGAGGCAAAACTGGCTCAGTCAATAAACATAAAATTGCAAGTTTCGCTTTAAGCTAAAACCACAAAGAGAACTGAAGAATGGCAGATGTCCCAAAGACGACTGTCCAGGTCGCTGTTTCTCATATGCTGAAGCTACTACAACCCACAACAATCTTGACTTTGAAGTCTTTGGTTCGTCTATTACTTTGAGCAACACACAAACTGTCTGTCTGTCTGTCTGTCCAGGTATAGTTTGCTCCTATCGCCCCAACCTGCACTGGCAAGAAGTCTGTGTAAATGTGTCAAAACACTTCCAAATGATAAATATGTTTTTGTCACAAATCCTAATTACAGACATGAGTGTTTATAAATCGAGTTTACCTACAATGTCAGTGCCTCTGATACCGGTACTTTTTTTTTCTTTGTGTGTGCTGCATTGTTTATAATATTTGGACTGTGAAAGTGCAGACTTTGCATACTTACCTTGTCTTTGATCAGCATACCGTACCAAGAAGGCCGCAAGGTTGAGCACACCAGGTAAATTCTGTATGTTTTCCTTTCTTGGAATGCCACAATGGCAAATAAAAAACAAGGAGAGAAAAAGCGACCCAACAGCCAACACCCCCCCCCCCCCCAAAACCAACCACCCACACACATAAACAATAGAATGACCACATAATAATGCCAAAAATTACTATTTCAGTGTCGTATTTTATTTTTTGATTTGATGACTTGATGGGAGGAGTCAGAATCCTTGCACACTTGGCACATTGTGGAGTGACATTAAATGAAGAAAAGATGAACAATCGAGTCTACTGCTTTCAATGTTTTAGGTTTGTGAACAGTGTTAACTAACACATTTATGAGAACTAGTAATTGCCCCATTCTTCGAATGGTTAAGCACAGCATTCCAGACCTAAAGGAATCAGCACAAAGACATTCATTGATGTCGAGACACTTTGGGTCATCCACAAAAAAATTGGCTATTAATAGATAGATAGGAGAATTTTTCAGGAAATGATGACGTCATGGGCTCATGTGTTCGTAAGAAATGGAGGATCAAAAGTAGACAATTAGCGGCATAAAGCAAACTCAAAAAATACTTCCCCACCATTTCAAGACTCCAAATCTAAAAAAGAACCGTTTGCGGGTCGCAGGGCAGGCACATGTAAAATTTCACGCAAATCCGAGCTGTGTGAGCGGCAGTAGATCTAGATCTAGTTCAAAATCCCGTGATTCTTTTTTTTATATTATCATTACATTTTCCTTTCTTTAAGCATTAGCTCTAGAGTTCGAGGCGTGAGAGGCCTAGCCTTTCGACAAAGTTTTCTTGGCATGACTGACACTCCGAGATCTATAATAAAACTATTTCATTTCGAGCTTGAAGCACACTATAAATGTTTCTACACAGTTTTCTTGGTATGAACATATATTTATAAACATTTACCGCCCTTGCTGTGGGGATAAATCCTTCTAAGCTACAAGGATCCCCCACTACCCCCCCCCCTCTCACCCATGATAGGAATCTTTACTCTCTCCTGGTTTTTTTTTTTTTTTACTGGCGCCAACAAACAAGGAAAGAAGAAGATAGCCATAAGGGAGCCCTTTTGAGGGCTAGGAAAGCCACGAAGAAAACATCAAGACAACAAGAAAACACCAACAAGAAACAGGAGACACAAATGTCAAGGGCAGCGAAACCTCCCAAAATAAACATCTCAATTCTTGGTATGAATGAATGGCACTCACCTCGTCTGTATAACATGATACTTGCTATCAAAATTTTCTTGGCGTGGTTGGATCTCAAGTGAACTCTAGTTCGAGAGTTTACATTTCCGGTAAGAGGCGGATATGACGAAATTGACGGAAGTACATTATCACGTCGTATTCGCAATCATGAATTGATAACTGATAATTATAACTGAATTTCTGGCAAAAGTAAAGAGTTTATGGAAAAAATGAGCACGACACGTACAGGCTTAATAAATTTTACACACATGTGCCAAGTTTCATTTCTCTACGTGGCGTAGTAAAAAAGCCTTTGCGGGAACAAAGTTGGGCCCAAGCTCCATTATTATATGATGACGAAATATTATAAAAACCACAGAAAAACGGTGGGGTCGCTGCAGGGCTATAAGCAATGTCAAAATCGGGCAAAAAGAAAAAGTTGTATGTTGCGAAGCCCTGCGTGAGAAATAAAACCCAAACGATACAAAGCAAACTAAAGAGAAGACAGAAAATTTATTGTTCGATTGTTATCTCTGTTACTTTTTTTTTTTCACTCGATAAAGGCGAAAGCCGAAAATTTGTGTATTTTCTGTCTTCTCTTTAGTTTGCTTTGTATCGTTTGGGTTTTATTTCTCACGCGGGGCTTCGCAACATACAACTTTTTCTTTTTGCCCAATTTTGACACAATAGGGAGCATGTTACTAATGTTAGGGGAGAGAAAAGCAAGAATGTTTATGAAGTTGTGTTTTTTTAATTGCTTCCCTTTGGATACGTTCCCTGTTTCCTCCCCCCAACCCACAGACAAATAAAATAGCCAGACTGGATGATCTCATTGTGTGACGCCATAAAACAGCGAAAGGTCATGAACCATCCGCTACATTAGGTTTACGGTAACGACCGACGCTTCAGCATAGCTACAATTTTGAATGACACCATTTTGACGCGCCAACTGAAGGCAGAAGTTTGGTTCCGCACCAAGAAATTAATACATGTACAACCAATCTTGACATATAAAAAGAAATTTCTACTGCAGATAGAACTAGAATCGGAATTTCCCGAGCGGCGGCCATGTTGATTATACGGCCGCCGCTCGGGAAATTCCGTAAAAACGACACAGCCCGAAGCTCGTGTTTCCAGTCTGGTTAATTTATTAGTCTGTGCCCCAACCTCATGTGACCCTCGCCGGTTCTCGAAATTACTGGAAGTGTATACCCGTACAACATGTTGTATATATATGCACTGTACGGATGTACACTTCCTAATATTAATATTATGGTTGATAACTACGACAAAAAAAAACCCAAAAAAACTGGCATTCTTGATGATTATTAAAAATTCTCTTAGCCCTGTTTCGGTAGAGCAGTCGTGCATCATTCTTTGTTTTTAGGGGTATGTGCATGTGAGAGAAAGAATGATTTTTGTTTTTATTTAGATATCATACGGTAATGTGCTTTCGTTGTAGCTCCTGTTTGCGTGGCCAAGGTCCGGCTACTCATAGAGGTTTATAGGCCTTTGTCTGGTTGATATTACTTGAATTATTTCCCTTGTGTGCATGAGCGTGGCCATTTGCCGTGGGGCCGAGCGCGTTTTAATTGGTCAATTGGAAATTGTGACCAGCGGGTATCTGGCTCCTGTATCATGTCTAAAATTTACGTTTTCGTTCTTATCCATAGTCAGAAAGACAGAAACTGGGATTCATTCTCAAGAGTATGCAATACCCTTCCGGTATAATATAGGTGCCCATGATAACTTTTGTTACTTTAACGGAGATACGACGAACTGCTGGACTAAAATATCCCGGACGAGTTTGTAAATTGTTACTGATCTCGTCACCTTTGAAAAGTTATATAAAACTACTACAATTCCTGGACAAAGTAGCCGATTAGAATCTTAGTACGAAGTTCCTACTTTGTATTGATACCAATTTTATTATACTTGGATGCAGGTATCCTAGTGAGATCGTCAATAATAGAATCTCGGGTTTTAAATAAACGGTGAGCTAGACACATTTTATCGCCGATAAATCCAACCTGGGTCAAACTTATTAAACTGTAACTGGATAGAACGATAGAGTAACTTTTGTAGTTTTGCGGGATATCTGTTTGACTTTTGTGTGGAGTATTAGCCGCGCTAGGAATTTTTTTATGTCGGCACACTGAGGAATTATTCAGATTTAGGCCCCATGCCAGATAGTTGAAAGTGCTGACTTCTGGGCCTGCTTTCTCCCATGTCCGCAGGGCCACTATAAATACGATGCCATATCCGAGTTGGGATGCATTTTCATCAAAGATGCCGAGACGAGCTGACCAGAGTCAGTGAACCCAGAACGACAATAAAAGCTCGGCGCCACATGAATGGGTTTTTTTTTCTTTTCTGGTTGTGTATCCTAAAGAAATTAATACTAAGAACCCAATACATACAGCCACGCGTTCGTCCAGCATGCAATTCTGAGTTAAATGCACAAACTGTACAAGTTAGAGGGAAGGGGGCGGGGGGGGGGGAGAGAGATTCCATAACATCTATATATCGATTATTGTTTATGATAATCATGGTTATATGTAGCCTAGGTGTGCGCATGCCTGCGTGCCTTCGTCCTCAGACGACACAAAACGACAGGAGCTATTGATACGTATGGTCAAGCTCTCGTAGTGCCAAAAAGACAGGAACTATTGATACGTATGGTCAATCTCTTGTAGTGCCAAAAAGACAGGAACCATTTATACGTATGGCCAATCTCTTGTAGTGCCAAAAAGACAGGAACTATTGATACGTATGGTCAATCTCTTGTAGTGCCAAAAAGACAGGAACTGCTGATACGTATGGTCAATCTCTAGTAGTGCCAAAAAGACTGGAACTATTGATACGTATGGTCAAGCTCTTGTAGTGCCAAAAAAGACAGGAACTATTGATACGTATGGTCAATCTCTTGTAGTGCCAAAAAGACAGGAACTATTGATACGTATGGTCAATCTCTTGTAGTGCCAAAAAGATAGGAACTATTGATACGTATGGTCAATCTCTTGTAGTGCCAAAAAGACAGGAACTATTGATACGTATGGTCAATCTCTTGTAGTGCCAAAAAGACAGAAACTATTGATACGTATGGTCAATCTCTTGTAGTGCCAAAAAGACAGGAACTATTGATACGTATGGTCAATCTCTTGTAGTGCCAAAAAGACAGGAACTATTGATACGTATGGTCAATTTCTTGTAGTGCCAAAAAGACAGGAACTATTGATACGTATGGTCAATCTCTTGTAGTGCCAAAAAGACAGGAACCATTGATACGTATGGTCAATCTCTTGTAGTGCCAAAAAGACAGGAACTATTGATACGTATGGTCAAGCTCTTGTAGTGCCAAAAAGACAGGAACTAGTGATACGTATGGTCAAGCTCTTGTAGTGCCAAAAAGACAGGAACTATTGATGCGTATAGTCAATCTCTTGTAGTGCCAAAAAGACAGGAACTATTGATACGTATGGTCAATCTCTTGTAGTGCCAAATAGACAGGAACTATTGATACGTATGGTCAATCTCTTGTAATGCCAAACAATCTCAAGACAAATCATTAAAAGTGTGTCTTCCCACACCCACCCCACCCCCAGGATCAGGTATAGATCTAGAGATGCATCAATGAAGCTTTGCGAGTACTTCATCCTGTGTCCTAGAACGACAAAAACTGCAGCAATGACACAGAGGTGATCCAGGTACCTGGGGACATGGTCACCGTTAGACCTAATGTGAGTACAGGCTTTCCACAGCTTTCATCTCCTACATCAAAATGTTATCTTTGCCAAAAAGAAAAAAAAATATTACAACCTGTTGTCCAACATGGCCAGTATTCCAGAGTTTGGGCCAAACGCCATTTCCAATACGTTGTTGAGTCACATGACATACCTATGACGTCATCGTATTCATTGGACAGTTTAAAAGTTACGAACGCCCCCCCCCCCCACCCCCTTCTCCATCTCCCCCAGGCCAAGTGTATGGCTACAAGAGCAAGTTTTAGGCTCAAAACTCAGGACTGAGCATCTTGAGTAGCAGATGAAATGATGACTTACCGTCCATAGTCACACAGTCCCAATCCAGTCGATGGTTCTTAATTGCTTTTCGATCTGTTAGTTAGCCCAAATGGAAGACAACCAAGTATATTTTAAATTACGTGTGTTGTGCTTATTTTTTCCATTTCCAGCAGGCCATCCCTATGACCTTGACATCTGGCCAGATCATTACAGCAGGCCATCCCTATGACCTTTACATCTGGCCAGATCATTTACAGCAGGTTATCCCTATGACCTTGACATCTAGCCAGATCATTTACAGCAGGCCATCCCTGTGACCTTGACATCTAGCCAGATCATTTACAGCATTTACAGCTGCATGAGATCGTGTAGAATCATTCAATGCTTCAATCACTGATTTCGGTTTGTCTTTGGCAGTAATGTTGTTTTAGAAACAGTCTGTATCCACCATCATTGTCTTGCATATTTTTCCTGAGATAAACATCATTTTTTGACAAAATACTAAAATCACAGTTTGGGATAGCGTGACACACTGGATCTGAAGGGTAGTTAGAGTTTTGTTGTTGTTGTTGTAGGTCCAAATGTTTCTTATTCCAGCATTCAGCAGGTGGCCTTGATAGGCAGGTTGATTGTCCGGCTAAACGTTACCCGCTCGGATTTTAATAGCCTTTCCCTGACAAATATTGTTGTTCCGAAAAATCTGGTTTGGTGGGTTGACCCCCCACCCCCACCCCCCGTGTATCTGTAGGGCAAAACATAATGGTACTTTTTAACGATATTTTTCTAAGCAGTGTGTCCAGACAATCTTGACATACTCGGGGTATCATGACCGTCCGATGTCTCAGAAATTATTATGTCACCAAGTGGAGCTGTCACTACTGATAGTGTGTCATTCACTTGACATTCGGCCGGCAATGACTTCATGTCTTCAATGAGCTCAATCGTTGCAACACGTTAGATCTACTTAAAAAGACAAAAAAATGATGTACACACAAACACACTGTCACAAATCCCAGACTGGGAGATGTAATAAGTTATGACAGGACAACAATCACGAACGAACAAGTTTAACACTTAACAGAACAACCCATCAGACTCACACATTTATTAAACATAATTATACAGATAATAGCGCAATTACATACATTATATTATTGAAATTAACTGCCGTACAACGGCCTTATTCTCACATGCACTCTTCCTCGGATCCACAACCCGGTAGTTACTTCCTAAAGGCACTTCGGCCTCAGCCTCTCCCCTCAGGGTCTTAATAGCACATTAATAATTCACTGGCACCGCAGTCTCTCAATATCACCTTCCTATTGTCATACACCTTAGCATTCCACTAGCACCTCAGCAGGGCAATAGCACATTATCATTTCAATAGCCCATCAACATGGCAATAGTACATTATCACATTCACGCTCATATCTACGTCCCTGTCCGTGGCCAGACTGCCACGACTTTATGTGCCTCTACTGTCCTGCACCGACAGCCTCACTCTTGGCCTATGTGTGGCCTCCGGCCCTATGCTGGCCTATCCCCTGTGCTCACCGAGGTGGCTCTTTGGCCCGTCCCCGACACCCACAAGAATAACATTACATTGGTACAATACCCTACCATTTCTATTCACTCCACCTCTCCTTACAACCCATGAAGCGTGCACACAATAGTTCACATTTCACTCACCAAACATCTTACGGTAACACACCTCCATCGGAGTACACACTACTCACTCGCGCTACAAATCCATGAACTCAACTTTCATCTATCGCTCATGGCGCACATTGCTATATCCAATATCAAGGACTTCCACATTCCTCACATATACTTATTTACATCATGGTAATAGACGAATATAATATAATACATCAATCATAATTATCAATCAACGTTCTACCTACCAGTCATCACTGGAAAAAACACTCTCATCCGTCTTCCGACTGCTCCCCTTATGTTCGCCCGCTGGGCTCTTACTAGCGTCCGTTCTCTTTGGACTATCTCTGTGCAGTGAACTGGTAATACAGCGCCCTCGCCTCCTTCAGACACCCCACAACTCACAACATGCACGCTTTAACTTACTTGTCTACGTGCATTAATTTTACTCTCCTCCCTTCCCCCCGTAATTATTAACTATCGCTCACTCCACTCGTGACATCATCCCCCACCCCAAAAAAATTAATGCAATTAATTTCAAATCGCATCAAGATGACTGTCAACGAGTGAGCGTCAGCAATACCTACATTAAAAATGACCTACCAATGCCCCTAGCACATAAAATACCGGAATCAGGGGAAAATATGGGGATCAATATGCCCTGCAATATGCATATATGTATCACATCATGAATAGCTAACTAAACACAATATCTAATACAGAATCACAACCACTCAACATATCAACCATTCTTCATATCATATTTATAATGTCAATATTTTAAAGTCGACTCATTCACACAGATCCTGTCAATGTTCCTGTCCTCCGATGTATAAGCTCCTGAACTCTTCCCCTAGGCTCGACTAAGGTAGTCGGCGATATGATTGCTGGTTCCTGGAATTGGTTGAATAACGAAGGTATACGGCTGCAAAGCCAATGCCCATCTAGACAAGCGTGGGCTGGACGAACGATTCTTTGACAAAAACGTTAGTGGCTTGTGGTCTGTCTGGATACAGAATTCTCGTCCCATGAGATAACGTCCTAATTTCTGGACGGACTACACAATGGCAAGACACTCCCGCTCTATCACAGAATATTTTCTTTCTCTCTGCAATAACTTCCTACTGACATAACATACAGGATGGAGACATTCGTTCTTCTCCTGTAGAAGACAAGCGCCGACACCAGAGTCCGACGCATCCGTTCTGAGGATAAAATTAGATCGAAAATCGGGTAATATCAGAATGGGTGACGATGATAATGCTGTCACCAAATTATCAAATGCTGTCTGACACTCAGACGTCCACTGGACCTTATCGGGTTGTCCCTTCTTAGTAAGGTCAGTAAGAGAAGATGACAAGGAGGAAAAATTTGGAATGACCTTTCTGTAATAATTTAAAATTCCCACTAAGCTTCTGACTTGTTTCTTTGTTTTTGGGATTTGCAACCCTACTAATTTGTCAATTTTTGTTACTTCAGGTCTCTGAACACCTCTACCCACGATATGTCCTAAGAATACTATCTCTGGACATGCCAAATCCATCTTTGCGGGTTTAGCAGTTAACCCAAACTGACGTAATCGTTTAAAAATTACTGTTAGTGTCTGAATATGATCAGACCATGTCGACGTATGACACGCTATATCGTCAAAGAATGACACGACATTAGGTATGTCCTTTAATACCAGTATGAGAATACATATACTGTGGTCTCTCATGAAACCACTGCAGCCCATCAACATGGAAAACCTTACTTGATCCATCAATATGGATAGCGTAATCTACCTTTGAAACAACTCGCTCAATAACATAAGGGCCTTTCCATGTCATCAATAACTTATTATGGTCCGTAGGTAACAACAATATAACCTTGTCTCCTGGCTTAAAAATTCTCAGTTTGGATCCTCTATCTTTATAGTTTTTTTCTCTTTTTGAAGCGATACTCGAAGCTTCTTCCGCAATATTCTGACGAGGAGCCTGGGGTGTACGACCCTTATGCGTCGTCTTTTGGCACGCACTGCACGTCTTACAATATAACCGTACATCTCTGTCGATGGATGGCCAGTAAAAATTTTTAAGAACCCTTTCTTTGGTTCTAGCTATTCCCATATGACCCGCCAATGGGACATCATGTGCCAAATGCAATACTGTTGCGATCAGCAACGCTGGCACAACGACCTGCTTTAAAATGGAGGCCACCGTTACATACTTACGGAACAGAATGCCCGCCTGAATAACAAAGGAAGACGACCCGTTCTTATATTTCCTCGTTTTCTCCGTTCGCGCCTCCTCAAAACATGGACTCAATGATGGGTCCTCCTTTTGCAATGTCGCCAAGCGCTCTGGTGTGATATCCAGGTTGACCGCTGGCGTTGCCAAAGGTCTAATCTTACTTTTATCACCTACCTGTCGACGTGTCTCGACTGCGGCACAAAAGTCAATACCTTTTGATTGTGACCATGCCTGCACATTCTCCTCGGAAGGGGAACCTACCCGAGATACATTACCAATGATGAGCTGGGCGCCTGGAAAGCAACCAACGACTGCTTCGACTTCCCCGCTAAGGAAAGGCGTATCTATCACTATCTTTGCCATGGGTAATTTCTCTATGGCCCCTGAAAATTGGATGCACGGGACAGTCTCACCTGTAAGCTGTGAATCCCGAATGCAGTCCCTATGCACTCCCACAACGGTAGATCCTGTATCTCGTAAAACCGAGACCGGTTCGTCCCCAACATACCCCGGATAAACCCTAAGACCACCTCCTGTATGACATGAATTTATAACGGGGATCTTTCTCCCACAAGGTAAAACACCGGAAGATAATAACTTCTCACAACTGGGACACTTAGAATACTGTCCGCCTCCGTTGTCCGATGTAACACACGCAGCCGCATGATGAAATTTATTAGGGGAACATGGACTGGAGCTACTGTCCACGTTCGCCGCTATCCTACCTGCAGGGCAATTCACGCTGATGTGATCTGCTCTTCCGCAGTTCCAACACTTCGCGGCCCTACACTCGCGTGAAAAGTGACCCACGCGTCCGCAAGTCCAACACTCCGCTCCCTGTGCTGCACTAGGCCTGGGTCCCCGTGACCCATCGCGACCGGAACTAAAGTCCCTATGCCGTCGGTCATCGGCAAAGGTCACAAATCGCCCCCGGCCATTACCGCGACCTAGCCCTCCTGCTCGGTCAAACTTACCGGATCCATATGCAGGTGATTGGTGATAGCCCCTACGCTGCCCCTGGGCTTGCCCACTATAGGCACCACGCTGACGCGACCTGTCTTTATGTCCTGTCGGCGACCCCTCGACAACGGCGACGTACCCAGCATCTTGGACGTACGCCCTTGCCACTGGTTTGGACGGATGTGCCGTACGGTATGCTTCCGCCAACTTAGACGCCTCCTGCACCGTCGCGGGTTCGTTTTCTTTCAGGAAAGCCACCAGATCTTTATGGCACGACGCGTACAGCTGGTCACGGATCATTAGGTCTTTTAATTTAGTAAAATCCGCGCCAACATGCGCCAAGTCTACCCAGTTCGCGAAATATTCCGTCAATCTCGCGACGAAGGCAGCAAAGTCCTCCCTGGTATCCGCACGTGCTCGCCTAAACTGCTCCCGGAAATATTCCTCGGTACGCGCAAATCGGCGAAGCAGCAAAGCCTTCAGCTTATCGTAATCTTGCACGTCTTCGCGCTGTAGCTCTTTAAAGTAGGTTAACGCTCGCCCCTGCAATAGAGACGCCAGGTACGTGGACCATAATTCCTTATTTTCCCCCCATTGCAATTGTGCGTTCAGTTCGAACCTGTAAAGGAAGGCGTCTATGTCGTCCTTCCGGTCGTCGAACGTAGGGAGCTTAATCCTAACGCCACCTTTATTGTGTACCTGCCGCTCAACTGTTTCCGTTGGCGTATTCTTTTTGCTTTCTAATTCCGCAATCTTTACTTGCGCCTCTATCTCCTTTAACTTTAACTCCCTCTCCTGCTCCTGAGCCTCTTTTTCTCGCTCTCTATCTTTAGCACGCTCACCGCGCAAATCCGCCTGCTGTTCTTTAATCCAGCCGCGTAGCTCTTCTCCCTCAAGGCCAAGTTCCTTACCCAACTTCATTAGTTGTTGGAGTTCCGCCATTTCACAGATTTATGGTTACGCTATATATTATGAAAACGGCTAACCTGTCGGTATGATCACTAACGACACGACCAGAGACCTGAGATCACACCAGATATAACAATACCCAATTGTCTCAAATACAATTCAGAAATTTACCTACTTCCTAACTAATTCTATATTCATTAAATGTATAGCACTATTAATAATAAAAAAGAATAGAAACGACAAGAATGAAGAACTTCAGAAGAAGGACCACAAGTACGTCAAGGACAACGAACCAGACTAGGACAAAGCTTCTACAAAAAAACTATAATGGGAAAAAAAATGCAACCTAACTACGCCGATTACACTACACGGTACGAACAAGAACAGAGTCTGAAAAAAAAGAACGTATCTACAGATAGGTAAGAGAGGGACAAGAGAAACGTCTTCCTAAAACAACGAGGAAGATGGAACGGCACAATCTAAACAAAAATACAGGTCCCTACAGAACTGTTCACTGTGATGAGCGTGGTTCCTAGATTAGCCCACCTCCCGAAGAGGACAAACCAAGTTCACCACAGCAAACCCGCGCCACCGCCCGTACAATCAATTACAACGAAAACAGCAAAAACAGAGAAAAAGACAGAAGAAAAGACAGCCCTCAATCCAGGGTACAAAATTTCAGTTTCACTTAACTTTCAGCCTTATGAGTTTAAGTCCTCCCCTTAATCGGAGCTCTGGCTGCTTGTCTCCTCAGGCTCACGCACACACACTGTCTCTCTGAAAGTTTAAGTACACATTAGTACATATTTATAGCAATACATGCATCAATACATATTCATCAATATACATAAATCATATCATCATGAAATTTCCATTCATCCCACGAACAAAGACAACACAAGTTCTGCAGCATTTGGTATGAACATATAGTATTTGGTAGGAACATACAGCATTTGGTAGGAACATAGTATTTGGTAGGAACATACAGCATTTGGTAGGAACATACAGCATTTGGTAGGGAACATCTGGTAGGAACATACAGTATTTGGTAGGAACATAGTATTTGGTAGGAACATACAGCATTTGGTAGGAACATACACCATTTGGTATGAACATATAGTATTTGGTAGGAAGATACAGCATTTGGTAGGAACATAGTATTTGGTAGGAACATACACCATTTGGTAGGAACATAGTATTTGGTAGGAACATACAGCATTTGGTAGGAGAATACAGTATTTGGTAGGAGAATACAGTACTTGGTGGGAACATACAACACTAGATAGGAACATTTGGTAGGAGCATTCAGGATCTGGTAGGAGCATATAACATTTGCTAGAAGCATACAGCATTAGATAGGAACATACAACACTAGTTAGGAACATGCAGTCCACATGCAAAATGAACTGTAAAATGTTTAATTATATTTAATGCCGTGGAGGCGTGGCCTGGAGATATGAACTAAACATGGGCGAGAGTGACGTGTATCATTATTTACTGGTGAGTAGAAAATCACACAGATAAAAGTAAAAATGACGTAAACCACAGATTAATCTGCAGTCTTATTCCTAAAGGTTTTCTCCATCACACGCTAAGGTCATCAAAATGTCTCGGATTTCTAATCAGTTTTCAGATATTGTTGACATAAATGCATATTTTGAGGAAGAGATCCGTATCCTTCTCACTGATAATTGACAAACTGCAAAGGATTCATTGATGGCTGAAATGACTGGTAGTCGGGCAAGGAAGGGTCCCAATGTAACCCATCGTCTGTCCAGTCCCAGTTGTATACATATCTTGTGAAGATGGGCTATGTGTGATGTGAAGCGGCCTAAGTTCTTAGCAACAGATGAATATGGAAACAAGCATTCAAGACACGTGTGAGCCTGAATGGGGCGGAGTCACACGCTACCCCGGTAAAATCGTCCATATCGATTGTGTAGACAAAAAATCCATGTGACAGCCGTGCAAATTTCAACCGTTTCAACTGTCAAATAGAACAAATAGAAGAACAGATCAGTGATGCTCTGGTTTGTCTGTACTGAGTGATAATGCATTGGTCTGTACTGAGTAATGATGCACTTGTCTGTACTGAGTGATGATGCACTTGTCTGTACTGAGTGATGATGCACTTGTCTGTACTGAGTGATGATGCACTGGTCTGTACTGAGTGATGATGCACGTGTCCGTACTGAGTGATGATGCACTTGTCTGTACTGAGTGATGATGCACTTGTCTGTACTGAGTGATGATGCACCTGTCTGCGCTGAGTGACGATGCACTTGTCTGTACTGGGTGATGATGCACTTGTCTGTACTGGGTGATGATGCGCTTGTCTGTACTGGGTGATGATAGGCTTGTCTGTACTAACTGATGATGCATCTGTCTGTGCTGAGTGATGATACACTTGTCTGTACTGAGTGATGATGCACTTGTCTGTACTGAGTGATGATGCACTTGTCTGTACTGACTGATGATGCACTCATCTGTATTGAATTATGGTGCACTTGTCTGTACTGACTGATGATGCACTTGTCTGTACTGAGTGATGATGCACCTGTCTGCGCTGAGTGATGATACACTTGTCTGTACTGGGTGATGATGCACTTGTCTGTATTGGGTGATGATGCGCTTGTCTGTACTGGGTGATGATGCGCTTGTCTGTACTAACTGATGATGCACCTGTCTGTGCTGAGTGATGATGCACTTGTCTGTACTGGGTGATGATGCACTTATCTGTAGTGGGTGATGATGCGCTTGTCTGTACTTACTGGTAATGCACCTGTCTGTGCTGAGTGATCATGCACTTGTCTGTAGCTACTGATGATGCACCTCTCTGTGCTGAGCGATGATGCGCTTGTCTGTACTGACTGATGATGCACTTGTCTGTACTGACTGATGATGCACCTGTCTGTGCTGAGTGATGATGCACGTGTCTGTACTGACTGATGACATGCTTGTCTGTACTGAGTTATGATGCACTTGTCTGTATTGAATGATGATGCACTTGTCTGTACTGAGTGATGATGCACTTGTCTGTACTGAGTGATGATGCACTTATCTGTATTGAATAATGATGCACTTATATGTATCGAATGATGATGCACTTATCTGTATTGAATAATGATGAGATTTTCTATAATGAGTGATGATGCACTTGTCTGTACTGAGTGATGATGCACTTGTCTGTACTGAGTGATGATGCACTTGTCTTTACTGAGTGATCATGCACTTGTCTGTACTGAGTGATGATGCACCTTGTCTGTACCTACTGATGATGCACCTGTCTGTGCTGAGTGATGTACTGAGTGATGATGCACTTGTCTGTGCCTACTGATGATGCACTTGTCTGTACCTACTGATGGTGCACTTGTCTGTACTGAGTGATGATGCACTTGTCTGTACTGAGTGATGATGCACTTGTCTGTACTGACTGATGATGCACTTGTCTGTACTGAGTGATGGTGCATTTTTCTGTACTGAGTGATGATGCCCTTGTCTGTACCTATTGATGATGCACTTGTCTGTACTGAGTGATGATGCACTTGTCTGTACCTATTGATGATGCACTTGTCTGTACTGAGTGATGATGCACTTGGCTGTACCTATTGATGATGCACTAGTCTGTACTGAGTGACGATGCACGTGTCTGTACTGAGTGACGATGCACTTGTCTGTACTGAGTGATGATGCACTTGTCTGCACTGAGTGATGATGCATTTGTCTGCACTGAGTGATGATGCACGTGTCTGTACTGAGTGATGATGCACGTGTCTGTACTGAGTGATGATGCAATTGTCTGTACTGAGTGATGATGCATTTGTCTGTAGTGAGTGATGATGCACTTGTCTGTACTGAGTGATGATGCATGTGTCTGTACTGAGTGATGATGAATTTGTCTGTACTGAGTGATGATGCACTGGTCTGTACTGAGTGATGATGCACTTGTCTTTAATGAGTGATGATGCACGTGTCTGTACTGAGTGATGATGCATTTGTCTGTAGTGAGTGATGATGCATTTGTCTTTAATGAGCGATGATGCACATGTCTGTACTGAGTGATGATGCACATGTCTGTACTGAGTGATGATGCATTTGTCTGTACTGAGTGATGATGCACGTGTCTGTACTGAGTGATGATGCACGTGTCTGTACTGATTGATGACGCACCTGTCTGTACTGAGTGATGATGCAACTGTCTGTAGTGAGTGATGATGCACTTGTCTGTACTGAGTGATGATGCACTTGTCTGTACTGAGTGATGATGCACTTGTCTGTACTGAGTGATGATGCACTTGTCTGTACTGAGTGATGATGCACGTGTCTGTACTGAGTGATGATGCACTTGTCTGTACTGAGTGATGATGCACTTGTCTGTAGTGGGTTCAAATTTCATCGATGTGCATGTGTGGAGATAGAGAAAACCGGCATGAATATAAGAGAGACGATGGGGAAGTGAGAGTGGATGATTCAGCTGCTACCTTATCACGCCACTGCCAATGCTATTGTTGAAGATTTTCTCACAAAATTCTCAGAAATAATCTAATGTCTTGTCAAACTCTTGTGGTACAATATTAATTAACCCAGGCGAGCAGTGACAGGGTCAGAGAAGTACAAATTACCTAAACATTGTCAATACTTCTTGGACAGGTGGCCAGACCAGCGTGAAGTGACAAAAGTTGACCAACCTCAAACAAAAATATAAAATTCATGAAATTTTGTATCTCATTATCATAACTAAAAAAGAGTACGTAACAATGCCCCTCACACCTAACATGTCCACGTAGTTGACGGGCTCAAATCTTTGGGTTTACCTTTTGTGCTGTCATTGCAGGGGTGTCATAGCTGATCCACTGGTTGCCAGCAATCACCAGTGAGGTACCGTGTGAGTCAGGTACCCAGCGGGCATCGGTTACCCTCTCGAGCTCACAGATCTGGACAGAGCAGAGTGGTCACTGGGTGACAATAGTTTTTGGGTATGTTATCATCTAGTACACCTAGATCACAGTGTGTTATCTGGCACTTCATTGATGCTGACAACTAAATAATGTGTGCGATGTGGGCGTGGCATGGCCTGACACCACAGAATTAAATAATCGTATCCCGGCCATGAAACGTTCGGTTACACCTGACAGAATTGTGGATCAAAACATCCACTTATACTTAAATGAAGACATCTTACAAAAGATCAAGTCTATGTTTAATTTTTTAGTTTTGTTATAATTTTAAAAATCCTATTTAAATCACCTCAAATTGTGTCAAGATTCCCGTCAGTCCTGTCCACCGACTGTGGCCGCCAATAGAAGCTGGACTGTGCAAGTGTCGCTTGGCGGGATTTTTTAGGGTGAAGGAACGCCCAAATGTTGGTAAACCAACGAAAAGTCTGGGCTCACGGAAACCGTTCTCAACAAAATCTTCAGTCGATGATTTCTGGGGACACGCACACACACACACACACATACACACACACACACACAGAGAGAGAGAGCTGTAAGAGGTATGAGAATGGAAACAGACCATGCTTAGGACGCATTATCATGTTTCATTTGTTTTATATTTTGATGAAGGCAAAAATGGCTGATCTGTCTGGAAATAAAGATGGGCTAATTCGATGATGAAGGTAGGAAAGTTAGGATAGACAGCCTATGTAAGGAAATATAACGTGCTGTGTCGTGCCCATAGATGGTCATGTAGTATCATATAATAATGGAGCTTGGGCCCAACTTTGTTCCCACAAAGGCTTTTTTACTACGCAATGTAGAGAAATGAAACTTGGCACATGTATGTAAAATTTATTAAGCCTGTACGTGTCGAGCTCATTTTTTCCCGAAACTGTTTACTTTTC